>CM056594.1:35849186-36449186 GCA_029721355.1 Tegillarca granosa | reverse complement strand
ACCTGTTCTGTAAAAATCCCAAAGATGTGATATTTTTTTTATGTAAAGGATGTCTCATACAAAACAGGCATACTGTAATATAAGCTAAAGGATTGTCAATAAATACTGAATTTTTTAACTTAAACAGAAAAATAAACACATGTTTCCTACAAGAACTGTTACAAATTTTGCTACCTTGAATAATAATATATAAAAATTTACACCTAATTCATTTAGTTAAAATTGCAGAAAACAGGGAACAAATAAATACTAGTAACATGCTTAGGTTATAGGTTACAGAAGTTTTGACTGTCTTTAATTTAATTATCTCAGTATCATACCACTGGTGAGAGCTACAATATCATCAAATTACTGTACGATTTTTTAAATTTTTCGCGTCTTGCACAAGAAAATAAGTTTGCAATTGGAAACCATATTGTTTTTGAAAATTAGTTCAAACCTTGAACATAAGAGAAATATACTTTGAAATTTAAGCATTTACCGGTGGTTGCAAGCATTGCTGCGCTCTCTATTATAATGTTCAATCAAACTAGGTTATCCTGATGTTGCTAAGGATTTTTTGGCAGTCACTCTGTCAATTTTAGATATTAGATTTTTACTCTGGACCCTTTAAACTAACCAATAGTTTGTGACATTTTTGTTTGTCTCTTAATAAATTACTTAGTTTTGATTTTAAAAGTTTTACATGTATTGTGAAAGCATCTATACATCTAAGTTAAATGTGGCTTTTTGTCTTAGAACTCAGTGTCACAGACCCAGAAAAAAGATTTTAAAAAAAATTAATTATTTAAAAAGTATGATCACAAAAATGACCAAGACATATTAACAAATGTGTTCTATATTTCAGGTTTTATATTAGATAAATTTAAATGACAGATAAGTAGCAAGATGATTGAGTTAGCTGTATTAGCAGGATTAGCTGTGTCATTTGGACTAGTTTATGTTCTATTTAACTGTGTTTGTTTGCCATTTCCCAGAAAAAGAACAGGATTTTCTGTAAGTGTTATGATTTTAAATTTCACTTCTTTAGTAAACTATTCAACAACTAACACAAAAGTCTTCATAATTCTATACAACTAACCTATGGTACACATACATGTAAATTACTACATCCATGTTGGGAAAATTTACATGCAAGATTCAGTTTCATTTGGTGAATTTTTTTCTACTGATGAACAAAATTAAAAATGGTTAAGATTCAAAAATTAAGATGGCTTGCTTTAAGATTTTTAATCTTTTATATTTGAAAAAGTTACATCGTACATGTATATACAATATATATGTAATATGAACTTGTTATATTTCTGTATTTTATTTTAGACATTTGACAACACTAGCCTTGATGCAGAAATAGGAGGAAACTATTCACTATACACATCACATGATGGGTCAGGTGATTCATCTCGTATAACCTTTGAACCCTTACCAGATATTCTAGCTAAAACTGTAGCAGCTACTGCATTGAAACCAAGAATAACTTGTTTAGACAATGAAAGACAGAAATTGGCTGCAAAAAGTGTTTGTAAGTTTTTGCTTTTTTGTTTTTAAAGAAAGACTCTTAAGTAGGCATTAAAAAGATAAAAGTGATCACTACAAAATAATATATAATAATAAAAAAAATTGTCTGTGACTTTACTTATAACTTGTGACATCTGAGTGTAAGTGAAATAATCAACATGTAACTTTAACCCTCATTTACCAGAAAAGAAGACATACTATAGATCTACTATTCATTGTTGATATAGGTGTTGTTGATGTTTTTTTGTCTAAAAAAAATTTAAGCTATCTAAAGCACTAGTATGTGAATCAGTGACTCTCCCCTTCTAAAGTAAGTTTGAATCCCACTCAGATAAATCATTATGTTAAAAAGCTTTTCATTTCGCTTGCTGTTTGCCAATGGTAAGTGGTTGTCTCTGAGTACTCGAGTTTCCTCCACCATCCCAGAACTGACCACTTTGATATAAGCAACAGAATCTTTGCTCAAGCATAAAAACATTACTGAACGCCACTCTTTTTATTCCATTTTATAAAATTAAAAAATAACAATTACCTTTTTTCTTTGTAGCTGTATTTAAACCTTTTCCTAGAAGCCAGCTTATGTATGTCAAAGAATTGGGTATTGGTTGGTTTGGACAGGTTCTAGAAGGTGATGCAGATAAAATTACAATAAATTCAAATAGAAGTAGAGTAGTGATAAAACTCCTAAAGGATGATGCAACTCAATATGAACAGCACTTATTCCTTGAAGAAGCAGCACCTTACAGGTTAGATTATAATTTAAAACAATATTAGTTTTTTTTTACAGTTGATTCAGATTCCACTCTGGACAGGTTCTGGTGTAAAAAAGTTTGTTAGTTTAGTTGCCTAAAGTTGATTTATCTTTCTTTAAACATTCCAGTTTCCTCTGCCAAAGATTGGGGTTTTTTAAGGCACTCCAGTTTCCTCCACCATCTTTTAAAAGACTGCAATGTTATAAGTACATGTAAAAGAATCCTTTACTGAAACATAAAACTATATTACCCCACTCCACTTATGCATTGTTGGCATATAATCGATATTTATGATTTTGTCCTATAATTAAGCCAAAAATAAAAACACTAGCAGAAATCTGTGTTTTCAGTGCTTTAATAAGAATAACAGAAATGAATTTTTAGCACCTACCTTAGTTATGCTTTATTCCTTGTGCAGTGAGTCTTTTTATTTTGTTTTAATTGGACCTTAGAAAAAATGAAAAAGGATGTAATTTTACTACATGTTAAGCTACAAGTATATAAGAATAAAAATAACAGTTCTGTCAGTGTAATTTGCAACCAAATTTTGTACATAATAGAACAACAATGCATTTATATAGAAGTAAATATACAATGTACACTTTTATATATATTTTAGAGAACTAGATCATCCAAATGTTGTTAAATTGTTGGGTCTTTGTACAGAATCTGTGCCGTTTCTGACCATTTTGGAGCAGTCAGCATATGTGAGTATTTGTGTAATAGTTTTTGAGGATTTATTAATTCACATATATACTGTAGATTGAGGATTTTTTATAAACATTTATGTTAAAGTGAAACCTTATTTTAATGCTGCTTGATAACATTGCTACCCTCGCTTATTGACACAAGTCTCAAAATCCATTTCCTCCTTCTTTAAAGTATCTCTTTAATTACCACCAAACCCCTGTCAAAATTTGACTAACAAATGGTGGAAATGAATAAAGTTTTCATGGTTTTTTTGTCATGTTAAACCTTTTGCAAAAAGATTTATGCTGTTGCCTCTTTGAAGACTTTGTTGTGACTTTCTTATGTACTGGTAATAAAAGTGAAATGGTTATGTTGTTCATAATTATTTTTTAATTCATTCATAAATTAGTAGTTATTTTATTACAGGGTGACTTGAAAACTTATTTGATTCGTCATAAAAGAGAAGCTGAAGCTATGGTGAGACGAGGCATGCTAATCAAGTGTTTATTAGATATGTCTGCAGGATTAGCTTGTTTACACAGACATGGCTATGTCCACCAGTTTGTATTAAATTTCATTTGTTTATTTTTTGGTTTTTCAATTTTTAATTTACAAAAAAAAATCTACCAGTTGTTTCTGTTTACAGTTTCCTCATTTTTGTCAAACCACTTTATAATTACTGCTAGTAATCGGAAATTAGTTTATTAATCATTTCACCTACATCTCAAGATCCCATTCACTGAAATCATATCTTGTTATATATGTCAGAAAATTGCCAATTTAGTTACTAAACGGTGATGGAATTCTCTCAGCACTCCAGCTTCCTTCTCTGTTCCAGAACTTGGTTTAAAATACCATTTCTTAACTTAACTCCTTTTATAATATTAAAGCATAATTGAACATCTGTTAATTGTAAAACAAGTTTTTGCTGTAGTTTCAAGATTTTTTTAAAAAAAAAACAATTGGCAACATTCAAAACTCAATTCAAATATTTTATCTATATACATGTAGCTTTTTTCAAAACCACATAATCTTTCAATATGAGGCTTAAATGTATTTGCTTGCTTTGATAATGTAACTGACTATTGATTCCCTCAAGAGTAGCAAAAGTAGTAGGAAGAGTAACACATTTTCCACTCTTGTTGAAAACATATAAAGAAAGTGTATTTTTGATTTTTCAGTGATTTTGCTTGCCGTAATTGCTTACTTATGGGAGACATGTCAGTTAAAATTGGTGATTATGGAATCTCAGAAGATAAATTCAGGGTAAGAGTACAGTGTTAGCTTGTCACCTAGTTTCTTACAGTGTTAGCTTGTCACCTAGATTATACAGTGTTAGCTTGTCACCTAGATTATTAACAGTGTTAGCTTGTCACCTAGATTATTACAGTGTTAGCTTGTCACCTAGTTATAACAGTGTTAGCTTGTCACCTAGATTATTACAGTGTTAGCTTGTCACCTAGTTTATAACAGTGTTAGCTTGTCACCTAGATTATTACAGTGTTAGCTTGTCACCTAGATTATTACAGTGTTAGCTTGTCACCTAGATTATAACAGTGTTAGCTTGTCACCTAGATTATTAGTGTTAGCTTGTCACCTAGCTTATTACAGTATTAGCTTGTCACCTAGTTTATTACAGTGTTAGCTTGTCACCTAGATTATAACAGTGTTAGCTTGTCACCTAGATTATTAGTGTTAGCTTGTCACCTAGATTATTACAGTGTAAGCTTGTCACCTAGATTATAACAGTGTTAGCTTGTCACCTAGATTATTACAGTGTTAGCTTGTCACCTAGATTATTAGTGTTAGCTTGTCACCTAGTTTATAACAGTGTTAGCTTGTCACCTAGTTTATTACAGTGTTAGCTTGTCACCTACCATAAAAACCCATGTAATTTACGCACTTTTATTGTAAAAAATAAATTAAAGTTTGGGGGGTGCGTAAATTACACGAGTAGATTGTTTTCGTGATTTTTTAGAAAATTTTCCTTGCTGACGAAAGTGTTCAAAATGTAAACATTTGTACCGGAAGTTGGCCTATTACATGTTAAAATATGATTTTACGGTAAAATAATGCATTTGAAGATTAAAAAATGACGTGTGTGTGTAGAATGGTATTTTATGCTTACTTTGTTTGTATAAATTGTAAATGTAATGAAATAAATGGTTAACTACTGTTTGGAAGTCTAACGTGCATTGAGCTGGCTACAATGTGCTTTGATTGCATTTCCACCGATCGTGAAGGAACACCATTGACATACATGGTGATACCGATAATCTTGACTGGATATGTGTTTTGAGATAGATAATCTTGGCTTGAAGAAACTTATGAGATTCAAATTTAGCGGGAAGGTGTGAGAGGGAATGAAATATCAATGGTTTAGAATAGGCTGTAGGCGGAAATGCATAGCTTGGGTCAATAAGACGCTCTCGACCAATCAAAATTCTGTTTACAAACAGGGTAAGGTTGGTTTCTTCCCTCTGCCGATTGAGTAAAGTGTCATACTAGCTGATGTTAATTGTTAATTAAACTGAATTCACAACACGGGTGAGTGTGAGTAATTGTCTGTTTTATTGATTAATCTTCCTGTGATGTGATTTTGGAAACATACAACAATACGCTAATGACCGGTTAAAACGTATAACCTACTTTGTTTGCAAACCGAAAAAAAAAATGTGACAGCCGTAATTTTTCTAGTGAAAATTAATAAAACCTTATCTAAGTTAATTAAAACAGGTAAAATATACCAAACTAAAACAAAACACTTAAATATAAGAAAATCACTTGCTCGGATCATATAGAAAATCGGCGATTCTGGAAATTTTTGGGTGCGAATTTTACATGAGTTGAAGCTTTTTTAAATAAATTTTAGCTTGAAAACCACCTGCGTAAATTACAAGGGTGCGTAAATTACATGGGTTTTTACGGTAGTTTATTACAGTGTTAGCTTGTCACCTAGTTTATAAGTAAGAAAAGTTTAAAGCTTTACAATTTCTTCTTGAATTTGCAAAGCTGTAGGTCTGTTTTTGTAGCTTGGCATTGCCATAAAGTGTTACTTTTCCGGTGTTGTCGTAGACGGCAACGTCTCAAAATGTGAAAGTTTATGTTAAAGTAATGTATTTTCTACTCGATCAAAAACTAACTAGGCAAGAATTTAAATCTGTGGAATTCTTGTTTATTGTGAGTTTCTTAATTTAACAACAGATTGGATTTTAAAAAGTTATAATTGTCTTTTGCTTACTAAAAAGGAATGGAATTAAAAAGGTTTTTTGTCAATACATAGAATTTCTCAAAATTTCTTGAAATTTACTGATAAATGTATCTAAATGATACATTGATTTAAGTTGAATGACTTGACAAAGTACTGTTAATAAAATGGTATGTTTGTGTTTGATTTATACATATTATTTTGTTCTTCATTATTTTATTAGTAAGCCAACAAAGATGATGGAGAACTATACAATTTTCAAAGTACTTGTAATTGTGAAACTTGAGACTGACCACTGTCTACTAGTGAAATATTCATGATATAAAGAGTAATTATAGCATAAGATTTATGGAAAATACTTGTACACTAACAAACATTTCGCTGTGCAGCTAGTTCTGTTCAATGTGTTACCATTTATCATATTTTAGTAATAATGTTATCAAAATTTATTCGCTTTGATATTTAATACCTGTTAATCAGTGATACTAGATACAACGTTTATATTGTTATATTGCTGTTGTAGGAAGAATATTATGACACAGGTCAGGATCTACTACCAGTAAGATGGATGGCTCCTGAAACTTTAACACAGAATGGCAATCTTTGGCAGGTCACAAAATTTACCAAGGAAGCTAATATTTGGTATGTTTATGATTTACACAAACTTTGTTAATAATTTGTAAGCAGTATTTGTTCTTTATACATGTATATACACAGTGTGTACACTTGACCTTGATCATTTTAGTTGACACAACAGACCTGAAAAATCCAGTTGTGATAGATTTTTAGGCAGTAAAAAATCATTCTGAGATAGAGTTTTCAGCCATAAAAATCCTATTTAGAGACATTTGTGATCCTAAAAGGTAATTTTGAGATACACTTTTGGGCCATGGCAAATTCCTTTAGATACGGTTTTAGGTTATACAAATTGATATGTTTTCTGGTTTTTGGCCAACAAAATTGAATAATGCCATATTTATTGTCAAATTATTCTCTTTATCTTCATGTTGGATCAACTTTGGTTTAAAAATGAATTTAGACCAGTTCTACATGTATTTTCATTTCAAAGAATGGAAGATTTTTAGTTTTAAATTTTTTGTAGGTCATTTGGTGTGGCTATGTGGGAAGTGATAGAGTTGGAGAAACTGCCTTATTTTAGTATGTCAGATGAAGATGTGTTACAAAAAGTTGTAGCAGAAAAGAAAATAAAACTACCAATATCACATTCCTCAGGGATTCAAAAACAAAAACTGTAAGTAAAATGTAAGAAATACTGTAGCAATATGTACAGTAAGATTTACATGATGATTTCATGATGGGGTTTTATGTCCCAGTAAAGAATATTTCACATAGATGTCGTCAGCTATAGATGAAAGTGCAGAAATTTTTCCTGTGCATTGCACTGATGGCATTATACAGCAGGGTTTATTTTAAATCCCATCAGAAAGAACTGTGACTTTCATTTCCTAATGCTGAGTGCTTGGTGATAGAACAGGCACTACCCACTTTCAAGTCTTGGGTGAGACCAGGTCGTGGTTCGAACCCACAACCCCCCATTTACAGATCGAGAACTGAGTACCACAGTAATAATTTCATGTACAGAGTACAAGCTGCCTTATTTATGTAAATTATTATATTTTTTATAATTCAGTTAATAGAATTTTTTGTACAACAAACCAGCACATTTAATACTAAATAAAAAGCAAAATTTCAGGATAACATGTATGTTTATAAAACAATACAGAAGAACAATATTCGAGACATAGACACAGGGATACCGGTGCCATCTATTATCACATGATGTCTGAGCAGGTTTCTTCATACAAAAAATTTCAGAAACTTTTGTCCAATCAAAATGTTTGAAAGATTGGAGAATTAATTTACAGTGTTTGTAAAGTAACAAAACCATGATAACAATTGTGTTACTTAGTATTAATAGTTTAAATTAGCTAATTAGCTTTAAATAGATTTAAATAGCTTTTGACAATCACCATTTAGCTGCAAAGTAACAGTTTTATTATCCTCTGCATGTGAGGCACTTTCAAAGGAAAGTTTTGTAGCTTTCTAGTAAATTTTTATAGCAACCTTCTCCATTGAGTTTACACTGCAATATAAGAGGTAGATTTGACTGGTATTAATGTCTTTAAGACCAGTGTAATTTGAAAACATCTACTGGTACATCCTTATTAATTGGATCTTAATGGTATTATTTCCTCAATGAAGAAAGATAACTGCACATGAACATGTACATGTATATGTGGGTGAGATATTGTTCTTCAATAACAGTTTTAACTAAAAGCCAAGTTTTTAATCTGTATTTTAGCAATGAAGTTATGCAGTTTTGTTGGTTAGATGAGAGAAACCGTCCATCGATAGAGGATGTTTATCGACTGATTGACCAGATCAACAAGGAAACGGGATCTAAAAAAGAAGATTTTGATACAAAATGGGAGAAACTTACTAGTAAAGACTCTAGGATAGTGAAAGTAGAAGTTCACACTTCAGCTCAAAACAACAAAATCACCAGAATTGATACTGATCATAATAATACAGATCTGAAAAAACTAACAAGTACAGACATTTCTAAGATTGGTGATACAAGTCCGATTGTAAATAGTAAAGATGGTGGCCTACCAAAAATTGAGTTATCTGAGAGATCGAGACAGAAGTCCCAAAGCAACAGTGATGAAATGATGAATGACTCTTTTGTTGTGGTCAGTGAGAATAACCAAATACCATCAGAAATATCAAAAACCAATTTCCTTAGCAATGCAACAGATTTAGGTTTAAGTTCAGAACCAATAACTCCAATTTCATCCTCATCTAACAGGCGTACATATCAGCTGACCAGCACACCAGTGTCTGTGGAACGACCATCTGCTACTGCTGCTGTCAGTATACAAAATAATATGGCTAGGGAACTAGGGGCTGAAGTGGAATCAGAGTCACCAGTACAGACAATACAAAATACTGATGTTGTGGATTCAGTTATAGAAACACCAAAGCAAACTACTGAAAAAACTGCTTTAAATCTTGACAAAAATAAAGTTAAAAGAATACTTCTCACAGACACAGATGAGAAGTCTGAAAAACTCACAGACACAGATGAGAAGTCTGAAAAACTATCTGATTTAAATGTACCAAAAAATGAAATAGTGAAAGAAGTTGATGAGAAATCTGATAATAAAGATGTTCAAAAATCTGATAATATAGATTACAATAGATGTGAAAGTGTTCCTGAAAGTGTGGACTCCAAAAATGGAGAAGCCTATGACACTAGTGATATAGAATATGTACTCGAAGGTGGTGATATAAGGATTCACGAGATTGATGACAATGATGATGATAAAAATGACCAAGTTAAATTTGAACAGCTTAAATTATCTATAGCTGATGCCTTTAATATAAATAATCAGAAGTTTGACAATGAACGGAGGAACAGTGACCCTGAAAGCCCTGATGATTATGAAACCCTTGTAGCTAAAGAGATCTATATGTCGAAAGGAACAACAATACCGCCTACTAGGCACACAACACCACGGAGCCTTACAACCATTCCTGAGGATTCCATTGCTACAAATGAAATGTCAGGACCAGGACTTAGGTTTATAGAACCGGTAGAGGATTCATTATTTACTTCATCAGTTCAGGATAGTTTTGAATGGGATGATTACATTGGTGAACAATTAGTAGGACATGTGAAAAATTCTGAAAATTCACCAAGGCAGTCCATGGAATTTCAAGATTGGACGTTAGACCAAGATTCTAGTCAAGAAAGTGATTCACAAAATAATTCCAAAATGGAGGATTCAAATAAACGTGCAAATGGATCATCATCTAGTAGTATAAGTACCCCATATTCCTCCTCTGACTCGGAGGTAAAACATTCGGGTGTGGCTGCACGTTCAATTATCTCAGACGTTATAGCTAAATCTAACAGAAAATCTAACCACCCTACTAACCCTAGTCATCCTTTACTTAAAAACTCTTTTTATGCTCTATCTCATGCCATTGATGTAGATTCTCCTGAGCATGTACCCTATGATTCCGAACCTTCTGGCTCACCAGGGAGTTTCTCCAGTGGATCAAATCAGTTTAATGATGAATGGGAATTGATGTAATTTACATGTTTCTATGGTTACAGTTTATGTATTTATATCAGGTATGCCTACTTTGCTTTTATACATGTACTTTTGATAGGTTTTAAGAAAATCTTCATTTAATTTTAATAATTTACTGCTATCAGACAATACTGTTTTTTCATCAGACAATACTGTCAAACTAAAGACAATATCTGTTTTTTTATTTGGTATTTAGCTTCATATTTTTATTTCTTTTACTTCTAGAAATCTATGTTATTGCCTTTTAAAAACAAATACAGAGAATGCATTATATTGTAAATTTAGAAGTAAAAACCATTGCTTATTTTAGAAAAGGGCCCTTATTAATAATTTTTCTAGGAATTCAGGCTGCCAACACAAAATACTGCAACTTAATTATGAAGATGTAGGACAAAAAATGTAAAATTCAGTAATACTGTTTGACAACTTCTGCTTTTAAATAGAAAAAAAGAATAATTTTGGTTTTGAAGAACTTCACAGGAAAAAAAATGGAATGTACAGTCTTTTTATCAATTTTTCTATTGCAACAAATTTTTGCATGGTTTTATTGGACAATTCTGTTTTATCTTTCTTAGTTGTAAAGCATGTTTACTTTTATATTTAGGGGTTTTTCATGAATTTTTTTATGAAACTTTTTTCTTTAATGGCTGAGTTAAGTCTTTTCAGATTAAAAACCTTTTATTTCCATTTCTCCTTATCTTAATAAACTTTGTATATAAATTGTAATGCCACAGTATCTTTTACATATATATATATATAGTGCATACATGTATGTTTCCTCTGATATATACCATATCCAATATGTATACAAATATACTGGTATAAAACAATATGTTAATGTGTATTTCATATATATACATGCTTATAATGTATTATTTATCAACTGTGTAAAGGAACTTAACATCGAAAAATAAATTAAATCAAGATACTTTTAATGTCCTAGTATTAATAGCTATTTATGATTCATGTTTACCTCATGAATATTTATATCTATTCTATGTAAATATGTAGCTAAGGGTGCAAGTTTAATTAAACTGTTTAGTACTATGGTTTTATTTATATAAATTTGTAAAATATTGGGAAAATTATAATTTTTGTAGGGAAAGTAGTAGGGCTTACTAACTTAAAATATATAATAATTATTAATCTACTGGGTAGTATTATTTGGAAATTAAAAATAACTTATTTTGCTTTAAATGTTTTTACATAAATTACATATGGTTGAGTGGTAAAGGTTTTGAACTTATGAATCAAGATTGATGGGTTCGAGTCATATGCTGTGTGTCATGTCATAGAGAAAGATGGACATTTATTTCTATATTGCTCATCCACCTAGCTGCCAAATAAATGTCAGATTTGCTGAGGGTTAAACTTGCAATAGTCGGACATTTCTTTGAGGAGAATAATTGTATTCTTGGTCACTTCACTGAACCTGGGAGAATCATTTACCTGAATGGCTTTGATCAGACTTTTACACAACTAAGTGCATTATTAGGTCAACTCTGTATAGTTTGAATAAGAGATGGCCGCCTTTGGCTTCTACAGAAAATATTGATAAAAATGCCTGAAATAAAGTAAGCAAATTACAACTAAAATGAGAATTGAATCATTCTTGCATATACATAATTCATGAAGTAAAAATCAGGATAAAAAATCAGTTAAGTTTGAAAAGAAAAAAATACCTTATTCATAAGATGTGGGAAGTTAAGTGTAATTTTGGTAATGATTAAATTAAAATTATATTCCAGCTGATAATGCACCAAACCCTCATTCATCAGAATGAAAAGAGAATTTCACACATTACAATTAAAGATTTAACTACAGTTAAATGAAGACAACTTTCTTTTCATATTTCTTGAGTAATTTTAATTTTTCATTAAAAATATAAAAATTACACATTATTTCAGGATGATGAAAGAAATGATGACAGTTCAATAATTACAGAGAAAGGAACTAATAGTAAGGAAACAGTAAAGGAAAATGGAGTAACTATTACAAAGCTGAATAGAGAAAAGGAAGTATGGAGGAGTGAGGATAAACCCATAACAAAACTGAATACAGAAAAGGAAGAAGAGAAAGATAAGGATAAAACCATTACAGAACAGAAAACAGAAAAGAAAGAAGAGGGGGATGAGGATAAAACCATTACAAAAATGAATGCAGAAAAGGAAGAAGAGGGGGATAAGGATAAAACCATTACAAAAATGAATGCAGAAAAGGAAGAAGAGGGGGATGAGGATAAAACCATTACAGAACAGAATGTGGAAGATACGATGGAGGATGAAGAAGATACAACCATTACTAACTAATATCCTGTATTATTATAAGCACTGTAATTGTATCACACTTTGATGCATAAGCTTTAAATATGTTTATTGCTACTTGTAACTAAACTCATAACATATATAAATAAAACATTTAACCTTTGCTCAAGCAAGAAAATAATTTGGAATTCTAAACAAAAGGGATGATAATAAAAATTAGTTAATAGGACTGTAGTGTTTATGGTGGTTTGTATCTCATTTCAGTCACACTGCTACATAAATGTGTTTCCTGAGTTTAATTTTTTGTAGAACAAAGGTGATAATTTTTTTTTGAAAAAAGGATTTCAGAGTTATGAATGTTATTGTCATTGGATAAATATCATCGGATGATATTTTGTGCATTTAGTACAAAAGGTGATTATCCTTTGAAAATTGTGTTTCAAGTACTTCTAAAAACTGTCAATTATAAAAAAAAATTGTGTTGCCTTCTTGATAAATTCAACATTCCTGTAAAATCTGACATCCGGTTTTATCTGCACTACACCCTTCTGCTACATCAGGCAACACATCTTCCCAAAAAATTCAAATCTAAAATTGTTACTGTTTGGTCTACTTCAGGCAACTCATCTACTCTAAAGACTTGCATCTGAAATTGTTTAAAAAATTGACTTTTTGGTCTATTCCATAGTTTTATGATAGTATTGTCAAAAATTATTTTCCTCAGCTAGGTTTTAATGTGTTATATATAGATAATAAAACATCTGTAAATTCTTCACAAGTTCTGTTTCCTAATGTTTCACATTGATCCTGTGTTAAATGTACATTCCCATGGAAACCAAATATAACCTCAAATTGTCCAAAGATGTTTATCATACATGTATGTCTAGAGTTTAAAAATTTGGTAAATATTATACATGTACATACATGTAACTGTTAAAGAACTTGCTTTCTTGTCAAAAATTGACAGAAATCAACAAAGTTTGTAAAAATTCAAAAAAAGTTAAATGGACAAAGAAGTGTGAAAATTTTTTGATAAAAAAACCAGCAACAGAATTTTCTTTATGTTAAACATGGCTCACTGAGGTAATCTGTGGTTGAAATAATTTGTTGACATTGTTGCATTTTCTTTTTTTAGGTATAATGTATGTGTATATGTATAATACACAAGTATATGATTCTGTGTATATATTAATTATGTGTCATTACAAAGATTTATTACCGGTATTTTTATATAAAGGCAAGCATATAGAAACACAAGACCATAGTACGGGAGATACATATCTACAGAGAAACCAGTTTAACTTAAATATCTCATTTTACTTTATTTTTATAATGTCATGTAAGTAAGAAATTAATAAACAATTTTATAGGAATAACATTTATTCATTTCATTAATTGTCACAAAGAGTTAATAACTTGTATTTTAACTGTGATTTTTTTTAACATGTGATTGTAAAACTAAATGTATGGAATCATTTTATATATATGTAATTACCGGTATTATATATATTTGTTTATTATTCAATATATATGTAATGTGATAATTGGGTAAAGGTTACATATATTATTCTGCTGATGGTCTTATTATGAGTGACATGGATATATATAGGCTTTTTTTCTATAAGTGAGATCTTGATTCATGAATTAAGGCAACATTTTTTCAAATTAATTTTTACCGTTCTTGTCAAAATTCACAGGTCCACAATAACGGTTAAAGAGAGGTAACTCAAAACTCACCTAGTTGATAAGGATGACATGTATGCCATTTTGAATGCTTTATTTCTATTCTGTTTTTAAGAACTCTTTACTCTTAGGCATCCCCAGTGCTAAACTACAGAGTTATGATAAAAGTCATTAATCAGCCTGTTGATTCAAGTTTTCAATAAGGCTTTTGCTAGACTACAAAGTTTTGATTAAGGTATATTAACACTTCATCAATGTCGATTTTCCATTAGACTTTGTAATAGATTGTACATGTCAAAACTAAATCATTTTTGTGTTAACCACAAATTTTTGATGAAGGTAAATTATCATCCAATCAGTATAGAATTTTAATACCTTGTAATACATGATTAAACATGTGAAATGGATAGATCATCACTGAAACTTCCACTTTGAGTGGTCTTTGTGGCTGAGTGGTCTGTAGCATGTGCTTATGGACCACATGGTCTCTCACTGTCTAGATTTCAATCCCACTTGGGCAGAGCCTATTGTAAGAAAATTTGTTGGTTTGCTTGCAAAAGGTCGGTGGTTTTCTCTAGACACTCTGGTTTCCTCCACCATCCAAAAACTGACCGATTCTGTTTAAGTAAAAGAATTTTGACTGGGATATTAAACACATCATTAATCTAATCCATTCAATTTCAATCTTGACCCTTTATGTAGATACATGTATTAACACATTCACATGATGACAATTTATGTTTTTGTTACATAATTTTTTGATATATATTTTCTGTCACATAATGTTTCACAAATTTGAAGTTAACTGTAATTATGGACCATTCCCTCTGATTTGTTCTTATACAGTGGTGACAGTTTTCTTTAGTATTTTGGTAAAACTATCATAAAATGTTCATGTATTTGATAACATTATTTAGTTAACAAAGTATTTGTTATAATGGTGTTTAAATGTGCAATTAGGTAGGTGTGTGTGTGTGTGTGTGTGTGTGTGTGTGTGTGTGAGAGAGAGAGAGAGAGAGAGAGAGAGAGAGAGAGAGAGAGAGAAGAGAGATTTAAGTTTTGCTACTCATCATTTTGCTGTTGTTAAAAATTTACATGTGCAATTAAATTAAATTTTGTAATTACTGTTATTAAGATGTTGATTTTAGCTATAATTAGAAGTGCTGTAACATATTGATTAAACTTTTTCTTTTATATTTATAAAGCCATTTCAGCTATCAAATATAAATAATCTTTTGAGAAATAAAACAGATTTTCTATTCCCAAATTTGGTCAAACATTGAAAAATAAAAATCAGAATATGTTAAAGGAAAATCAGGATTTGTTAAAGAAAAACTCAGGGTTTGTTAAAGTCACAGAGCAAGTTAAATCACAGTTTATTTTCTTTGCTAAATTTATTTCAGAACCTTGGAGGAACCTTGTAGCATCAGCCCAATTATGTTTGTAAAAACGAAAATCACCAACCTGTTCTATAAATATCTGAAACTCAAGAGATTTAAACAAATGTACAATTACTTGGATATATGTATATGTAAAGGTTTATATTTATTCAGATTTTGCTACTTTTAAAATGTTTTTGTTTATGTAATACCGGTAAACGTCTTCAGAAAGATTTCCATTTTTTCAGAAGAATAAATTTTTGAAAACCCTTATCTTGCCCAAATAGTAATACCTAATCATTCCATTCCTGCCAAAATATTTGTATTGCATAATATAAATGTAGCTTACATACCAAATCTTTGTTTTATCCTACCAAATAAATCCCTGAGTTAAAAATAACCATATTTATTATCCTTACTGTTGAATGAAACACATTAAAAATAACCATATTTATTATCTTAACTGTTAAATGGCACTGTTCCTAATTTTAAATCTTGAATTTGTACTGTACTTGACATGTTTTTCTTGTGTTCTAATTGAAAGTTTTGGTCTTCATGTAATTTTATTTTGAATGATATTGTCCATGCACAGTAAGATTTCTAAAATTTTAGATATTTCAAATCCTGTCAACATTATGATAAATATGATTTTGATGAATGCGGGATATTTTTGACACATCATACAAAAAGTTAAGATCTCAAGTATTTCCAATGTTGATCTACAAATGTTTGAACATATCTTTGTTAATTTTTCTGTATTTTTTGTTTGATTACCAGATCTTACCAAAAAAAACTTTTGATTTTTTCATGTCTTATTAAAAGAATTTGCATTAAGTTTGATCTCACTGTATTCTTTATATAAATTAAGGTTGTGTCTTTATTTAGTTAATGAAAAATTTGGCATGATGCAATATCTGGATTGCTTCTTTCAGTAGAACATGATGGTATCTATAGAAAATATTGTCCTAGAAAATATGCCTTACTTCGAGAATATTCTGACACATTTGATTTCTAAAAGATTTTAATGAAATATGTATGTTATTCATTAGCAAAAGCAGTGTATGAAGTAATCAATACAATGTAAATACAGATACGCTGTATGATATATACATTGTTTTTTATACCGTTACATGTGACATCAAGACATTTTAGATTTTGAAATGATGCCGTAAATATTGACACATGTAAAATCTATAACAAACTGTTTATTTTCCAAGAAAATTTTAATTATTCTGCTCAGTCTGTTTTATATTGTTTGAAGTAGATAGCAACCTCTTGAGCAGACACAGGTGGCCTACTATTTTTGAACTCTTCATTGATACCAGGGGATCTTGGTTTTTAAGTAATGTTTAAAATACTTTCATAGTAAATTAACAGCACAAAAGATGAAGCAAATTTAGCTTTCAAAATCATCTTTTTAAATGTACCATTTCCTGGAAATAAAATTGTGTCATTTGCAAGAAAATGTGTGCACTCAATAGAAACCAACAGACTAGCAGATGTAGAAGTCCTGATATTACATCACACCAATTTTTTTGTTTTAGATATACATTGTATTTTGCACTTGTACTTTGTTCAAACATGTTGTTACTTTTCCAACTTCTATTTGGCTCTTGATTGTCAGAGCTCAAAACTGACTTCATACAAAATCTTTAAAAAGTAAGAAAATAAATACAACAGACTTCTCTGAAATTCAAGGGTCAAATTATAATCCTCAAGAGTGAAAAAAAATAGTTTTAAAGGTTTAATAAAAACCCTGACTTTTTGTTTAGATATTTTTACCAAAGGTCTAAATATACATGTAGTGTTATAGAAGCTATCACTTGTTAGCTTTAGTATTTGATATTTAAATACACCATAGTATAGTACCATAAGTATTGTGCAAGACGGGTCAACAATTTAAATACCAGTTATGCATGTACCTTTTTTTTCTAAAGAGTAACATTTGCTTTGATACAAAACAAATTACCGTTATGACTACAGAGATGCTGATTGCTATAGGACTTAATATTATTGGTTAAAATCCAGTATTTTCATGTCAGTTCATTTATTTGTCTTATCATGCCATATTGGCCCAAGGTTGAAATAATAATGCATGATTAAGAATCATTTTATAAATGAACTTTACTATTTAAAACATGAATTAATTGAAAGATATATCAATTCTTATCTTATCTAATGAAAAATAATGAACATGGTTTATTTTGTATTAGCTCATTTTGATAAAGTTATTGATGAGGTTGATTTTGCATATTTTAACACTAGTTGTTAATTAATAATGATTAATATATTTTTTTTTTTTTTTTGGTCATTTCTGGGTACAAGTTTTTATTGACAGGTGTAATGATAATGTTACAGTAATTAATTATTTGACTTGTTCCACCAAAGGAAGAGAGCAGTGTAAGGCAATTACTGTAACAGTGTCTTTCCACTTTCTCCCATTGTGGATGATCTTTCTGCTCCCCACTTTTCTTAAAAATGGAAGCAAGACCTCATAGAAAAATTGGGCTCTTCTATATACTTTTTAACACAAAATACTCCCTAATTTGTCCTATTCTGTATATGTACCAGGAAATACATGTACTACCTAAATTAGGAACATAACAATTTCTTTCCATTGGATAATAAATCACATATTTTTTCATTTCCTACATAAATTCATGTTGATGAATTTTGTCTTCTGTTAACGGACCATGAGATAATAAACAGTGTTTGTTTTTTCTGTTGTTAATATAAAAAACAATCATTATACATCTTGGTCTGTTGTCATATATACTCACCGTATCTTGTTTGGTTTTATATTAGCAAAATTAGTAACTTTATCTGATGAATATATATTTATTGATTTTGTTATTCACTAAATCAGTAACTTTATCTGATGAATGCAATGTTGTAGTATTATTTCTCACTCTGTGAACAGTAACTCTCCTGATGATGTTTACAACTACATCACAGAAATTTTGTCCTAACTATTGCCTATTCATTACTATTGATAGCAGAGATGAAGACACTTTGTAAATAGTAATGAGTTTGACTTTTTTTCTCTTTTATTAATAGACAAAAACATCATATATCTTGGTTTGTTGTCATACCTACTCCCCATGTCTTGTATGGTTTTGTATTTGCTAATTTGTATACAAAAACAATCATATATCATGGTTTGTTGCCATACATACTCCCTTTGTCTTGTATGGTTTTGTATTCGCTACAACAGTAACTTTATCTGATGAATACTTTATTGTATTACATTCCCAATCTTTGAACAGTAGCTCTCCTTCTGATAGAATTTTTTTTTCTAACTATTGCCCATTCTTTATTATTGATAGTAGAGATGAAGATACTTTGTAAATACAATGTAGTATCGAGTTTGACTTTTTTCTCTGTTATTAATATACAAAAACAATCATACATCTTGGTCTTTTGTCATAACTACTCCCTGTGTCTTGTATGGTTTAATATCTGCTACAACAGTAACTTTATCTGATGAATACATTTTAGTATGACTTTGTATTCACTAAATCAGTAACTTTATCTGATGAATGCATTGTTGTATTATTATATTCTCACTCTGTGAAAGTAGCTCTCCTGATGATGTTAAAGCTACATTATAAAAATTGTCCCAAGTTTTGCCTATTCTAAATCATTTATAGCAGAGACAGAGATATTGGTTAATGGTATGTAGTTTGACATGGCTACTGAAAATTTTGGAATTCTTTATGTCATTACACTCACTCTGTGAACAGTAACTCTCCTTTTGATGTTAGCTCAAGATCATAGAAATTTTTTGTTCTATTTTTTGCCTATTCTTTACCAATGATGGTTGAGACAGAGATAATATAGTTCGATAAATAGTATCTAGTTTGACAAGTCTACTGAAAAATTTTGGAATTCTTAATAGTATCACATTCAGTCTGTGAACAGTAAGTCTCCTTTTTTATGTTACAACTACTCCATAGAAATCTTTGTCCAATGTTTTCCTATCATTTGAAATTAATACTTTATGTATGGTATCTTGCCAATGCTGTTGTTACGATAAAACTACTGAGGAAAAACATTCATCCATTTTATTCACGTTACACTACATGAACGGTATGTCTCATGAAGATGATACAGTTGTATCAGAAATTTTTGTCAAAAGTTTTGCCTATTCTTTATCAATTGTGAAAAATCTTGTACTTCCTATATCCAGTGTCTGCAATATTCTTAATCCCAATATCCAGTGTTGGCAGATTTCTTATTAACTGTGTGTTGCATATATTCCTCATCATAATATTGTTAAAAACTGAATACCGGTACATTTCTCGAAATTTCAGTTTGTTCCAATTTCCACATTTAAGCAAATTTTTGCCCTCAGGGATATAGTTAAATCCTGGTTTATCTTTTTTCCATTTTTTTTCCTTTCCAGAAACTTGGTACTATAACTAAACTTTTCACATTTTCCGCTTTAAATTCTCAAATGTCTTATGTATGGACCTATTAAATGAAATTTTGCTGAAAAATGTTGCTATAATTCAAAAGTAATTACCATTTCTGTAGTCATACTGTATGTTTACTTTGTATCAAGACATGACCTTAAGTATGTACATGTAGTTACAGAGGAAGTGTTACATGGAATGTTGTCTACTTTTGTTGAGAGAACTGAGGCGTGTTCAAGTTACTGGTTGCTCTCCACTGCGCTCACGAATACAATTTTTATGTCTATTGAACGGAGACGAGTACTCGCATTGAAAATGACTCATCATAATCATCTAGATGTATTAAAAATAACCTCCCTTAGATTAAGACACCGACACTCGACTGGAGAGAAAAATGTCAAAATATAAATTAAATGGGGCAACTGTACATAAGTTTTAACTAATCCTGTCATTCAAATTCCTTCTAGAAAGAAACCATACCCTTGGACTGAAATATAAATTGAAATGCATGCTGGTTTGAGAATTTATTTAAGCTATTTCTTACAAACTTTGTCTGAACAACCTGAAAATATTGATAGCGGTCGCACGCTTGTGCTCACACATACAGTCATTCCTGAGCGGCTTGAAGTCAATGCGCAAGTGTACATAGTGTATCTTGAACTGGGCCTCTGATAACTTTATGTTTTGCAAATGATGCTATACTCTCTAGTCAAAATATTTTGAGATATAAAACTTTTTGTGTTCACCAGTGTACCACATTATAGATGATACCTTGCAATGTTTGTGTGAAAATTTTATTTCCATAAGATATGGACCTTCTTTTTCCACGTGAATTCAGAAGATTTGTGATGTTGAAATTTTCCGTATTGTTCCACACAAACACTTATACAATATTGATTGTGGTGGTACATTGAATATCATATTTATAAATATATTTTGAAGAAATTTATGTATACATATTTACTTTGATTTCTGGTCAGAATCTTTAAATCAATCAATGGGACAGTTTTAGATGGTTTTAAATATGTTAATCAGTCAGGACATGAATTGTAATGGAGATTTGATGCATAATTATAAGTTAAACAGAAAACAAATGTGCAATTATTTTTTTAAAAATGTTAAAAATATATTTTTATGTTATGAAGTAGAAATATCAAAGAACATCTTCATAATTCAAGTGCTAATCAAAAAAAAAAATTTCATAAAATGAAGTTTTCAGTCAAGTTTTCAAATGCAAACCATATAAAGTTCATTACAAATTTAACTAAAAATCTAAGTGATTGCATTGTTATTCATTTGATGATATCAAAAATATTTTCTTTCATTCAGTAATACAAAATGTACCCTAATTCTTCTATGTTTTTGGACAAATTTTAATAATTTTATTTTCAAGTGTCTTGGAATTGAGAGGAAATTTGAAAATTAAATATTTAGGTGTCTGAATATTAAGAATTGGGGTGTCTATTAAGTTTCTGAGAAATTTATTTGCTCTTTATGTACGTTATTTAGAACAATGTCAGCTTCAGTATTTATTTTATAAATTTAAACAAAACTTTAGGTTTTTTCAAATGAGATTTTTTTTTTATTAAGGCACTTGAATTATCAGGATGCTAACAGTAGAACTAGAGTAGTATCACTATGAAATAAACACTTACAAGCAGTTGGTAGAGTTATTCTTAGATCATTAGCTCATGTTTTTCATGTTTTTTGGTCTTAATGTAATTTTATTAGCTCACCTGACCGAAAGGTCATGTGAGCTTATGGCATGGCGTGGCGTGTGTATGTGCGTGCGTGCATTGTTAACACCTATTTTACGACTTCTCCTCCGCAACTGCTGGACAGATTTCAATGATACTTGGTCAGAAGCATATATGGGCCAGTGCAATTCAGATTTGTTCATGGCGTTGCCATGGCTACCAAAACTAGGTCAAGGTGACCTAAGGGATTCAAAAATCTTAAAAATCTTCTTCTCCAAAACCGATGATGGGAGAAAAAATCTGATGTGATATTTGGCTTCTCTAGGGTCTTAAGCCTATAGTTTGTTCATTTCGTGAAATTTGGTCGAAAAATGGGTTACGCGTTTTTGCGTTTAATTTTAAAAATTTCAGTAAAATGGCTGCAAATTGTTATAACTTGACTATCTGAACAGATATTGACATGGGGTTTTCAGTTTTGACTTTTTCTTGAAATGACCTTTAAAATAGGGTCAAGGTAACAAATCAAAGGTCACGACCTAATTTGTGATTATGCAGTTTTAGGCAATTTTCTTGCAAATTTTAGGAGATTGAGGAATTCAAAACATTGTTGAACTGTTCAGCATGACAACATTTAACAAGATACCAAGTTTTGTAACAATATGATAATCCATGTAGGAGTTATTGCCCCTGAGATGTTATTTTTGGCTTATAAATACTCAACATGTGCATTAGCTTGAAAACTATAAACTTTTTGTATAGGCATGTATATGAGAATATTGTAAGTATTGATATGATAATCATTTTGATATATGTTTCAAGGTCATATGTTCAAAGGTCAAGGTCATAAGTGCATAGGAAGACTGAAATTGTTAATTATCTTGAAAGCCATCAACTTTTTGTACAAGCATGTACTTTAGAATATTGTAGGTATTGATATGATGGTCATTTTGATATATGTTTCAAGGTCATAAGTTCAAAGATCAAGGTCATACCTGCATAAGTGTACTGAAATTGGGAATTATCTTGAAAACTATTATTTTTTGTACAAGCAGGTATATTAGAATATTGTAGGTATTGATATGACAATCATTTTGATATATGATTCAAGGTCATATGTTCAAATATCAAGGTCATAGTTGTAAAAGAAGACTGAAATTGTTAAATATCTTTGAAAACTATAAACTTTTTGTATAGTCATGTATATTAGAAAATTGTAAGTATTGATATGACAATCATTTTGATATATGTTTCAAGGTCACATGTTCAAAGGTCAAGGTCAAAGCTGAAGAAGTGTACTGAAATTGGAAATTATCTTGAAAACCATTAACTTTTTGTACAAGCATGTATATTAGAATATTGTAGGTATTGTTATTACGACCATTTTGATATAAGGTTTAAGTTCATATGTTCAATGGTCAAAATTATGGCTGCTTTACCATGTGGTTAATAATTTGGAAATAATTCATTGTTCTATAGTTAAATCATGTATATGAGCTATTTATAAATGAAATGTGACTAGACATTTCTGATTAACTATTGCAGGATTTCCAAACTTGAGGAATTATGTGAAGTTTTTGTAATTAAGTTCTTTGTGAGTTTTTGGACATTTCCTCATGTGAGCGTTAAGGCCCATGGGCCTCTTGTTTTTATTGTCATCATTCAACTTTTTAATTTTATGAAATAAGAAGTAATTAGTATCCATGAAATAAATCAAAATTTGGTTCCATAAATGAATTTTGTAGAAATATTAAAATAGCGTTCAGCCAAGACACTATAATAATTCATGTTAGAACTTTTGAGAAACCACATAGAAAAAAATATAACATGTTACAAGTACATTGATACTAGTTTTTATTTTGGGACCAGGCAAATTACAAATATATCTCAAATTTTTGTTTTTATGTGTTAGTTACTAAGATCTCTCACAAAAGTTTATGAAAAGGTTTTTGTATATTAGTAAAATAATTTCAGTTTCTTGTATGTGCTATTTAACAGTACATGTATGTGCTATATTGCCTTTTTGTTGGTTTTTCTGTATTATTTATATACAAATTATTTAGACAACTGTCATTAGTTATAATGCATGGTTAAGCTTTATCAGCAAGAATTAGTATACAATGGTTGTTTATGATATGATTTAATCATTTATAGTGCTTCTGTTTTGTGCAGTTCTTTTTCACCTAGTGTATCTTTCTTATCATAGGGTCTTTAAATCTGATCATGTATTCAGATTGACTTTGCGATTATGGCATTCTAAAAAACAGATGTGATTAGAAACTGTCATATCACGTCACAAAACTGTTTTTTTTTCAATGTAGACTACAGCAATGTCCTGCTCTGGGACATTAAATTTTGGAGAAGTCATATTCCCGTAAAATATGATTTTGAAAAAGATTTTCTAACACAATTGATTTTTCATGTCGATTTTTCTAAGAGAACAAAAATGGTTGTCTAAATGTTAATATATCAATGAAGGGTGGATTCCTAAAGAATAATGTTTCAAGATCTAATGTAAATGTAATAGGAATTTAATTAAAATTTATCAGTACACTTATTGTAATCAGGGCTTTAGTGAAATAGATTTCAATGCAGTTAGATCACAATTCATTAATTTTGATATTATAAATTTTTCAGGTGTCAAACGGTCATATCATAATTTTCTTACTGAAATGAAAATACAGTATGAAATGTAGATATTTCATATGCATTTTGTAGGATCTACTGACTCGTCAACTCTTAGCAGGTTAACAACATATTTTATTCTGAAACCTTTATTGGTAAACTTCATTTTAGTAATTTACAATGGCTTGGACTACTGTAATTTGGGATTTTTATGCCAGTTCATTGTAGTAAAAAAAGGTCCACAATATTTACATGGGGTTGGTTCATTTTTAAAATTTCTGAAATTAAGCAATTCTGTATGTTTTTAATGTTTCATTTCTGTTATTAAATGACATAAAAAAATGTCTATTAATGAATTTGAAACAAATAACACAAAACAATTCTCCTTATTAGTTAATTATTATAAGTAAAGGAACCAAAAAATATCTAAATGAAAGTTTTATAACAAGAAATGTTTTTGTTTTTTTTCTTCAAAATTACGAATTATCGATGTATTTATTTATACCATAAATCATACATGTATTTACAAACATACTTGTATGAAGCTTTATTATAAATTTATAATGCAGTCTTGTATTCTTTGTTATTTTTGATGTGATACAAAAAAAAACAAAATGTTAAATGCAATATATACATATAAATTGTATAAAAATGTTTAATGCTGTACATTCTTACATATCAATTCTAATCATGTCATAAGAAGGGTAATTAACACTTGATTTATATTGATTTGTAAATAAGACATTATTGATAATCTAAGTGGATGATAATGATGATGACAATAAAGTGATATCTCAAAACTAATTTATCATGTTATTGTTGTATATTTATCTTGGTTCACACAGACGAGGTTTGATTCTCATTGGGGAGATAAATAGTTTAGTGGAGAAATATAGATAGTTGACAAAAAAATTATACTTGCTGGTTTTTCTCTGGTGACTTGTTCCCTTGATGGGAGTAGAATTTACAATCTAGACTGGGATATGATACATCATTCTACCCACAATTGTTCAATTTCTCACAGAAGTACAAGTAGTCTACATGTCAAATTGTATTAGGCTTTCATTTCCAAACAGGATATAGAAGTTCTGTACATTTAAATCCTCCTTGGGAAAAAACCTAGTGTAAGAACATATTTCAGTTCATTTGCTAACTTTTGTTGTTTTTTTCTGGGTACTCTGGTTTTTCTCCGTCATCCTAGAACTGATGGCATTTAATATTAGTGAAGGAATTTTGGCTGGGGCATGTAACACTTTTACACCACTTTCCTCTTAGACAATTTGGTATTTAATTTATAAAAACATGCATAAAATTTCACTAATTACATGTCTTTTGAACAGGGTATTATGTCCTAAACAAGATTGTTTCACTTATATTAGATCAAGTTGAACTCCAAGCCGGGCATGCACTTTTCCCAAGTTAAATACTGTAGACATATGGATTTTTAATGTTTACACGTGGCCTCTAGGCTAATTGGCAGACCAGGCTGCAGAGTCTATGAAGCAGACAGGATACTTAAACAGATAATGGAAAGGGTGATTCCTATATACCCTTCTAATTTTTGTTAAGAAAGGAATAAAGCTCAACATTTAAACTTAATGTGCATCATTTTTATTATCACAGCTGTAATTAAACTTAACATCTTTAATTAAATTCATATTTAATTAAATTAATATAGTACATATACATATAGAATTATTTAAATAAAACAAACAAAAATAATATTGCACATAGATATATAAATAAACGCATGCTTCCATAATTATACCAAACTATAACAAACAAACTATTTATAATTTCCGTCTCTCAATTCTTGATCAACAAATATTTACTGATAGAAACTTAATGCAGATCTTTTTTTGGGAAAGAGTTTGTAGGTAAAATCTAGTAAATATGGAAGCACAAACTGTCTTAACCTATTTTCTTTTTCGACAAAAAATATTGTAATGAAAAAAGACAGATATTAGTGGTATATTCTACCAAATAAGATTTAACAGGTTTTCAGTTTAAACTTGCTGCTAGTGTTATAGTGTATGTGAAAATAAATTATGATAAATTTTCCTAGAAAACCTAATTACTTAAATAAGTTTGGTATTTCTCAATTACCTGGGCCTAGTCATGATGGATGGAAATTGACATGCTTATTTTTTATAACCATAAAATAAGTAGGTAAACAGAAAAAAGTTGTTGCTTTGGTAAATTTACAAGTTCAAAATGGTGCCATTACAACCAAAGTGATGTCAGTGTGACATTTTACTTATTATATACAAAAGAATTTGCCATTTGTATGTAAAATTCACATAGGGCAACATTTGACTTTGTGTAGAAATATTCTGTGGAAAATGCATGTGCAACATTTATAAATACCATAAAAGTATATAAACTTTTGATATTTCTTGCTGTACAGTATTTTAAACAGCAATGTAGGAATGGTGGAATGTGAGATTTTACTTTAACATATCATTTAAATCAACTCTATAAATAAAGTCATTAAAACCAACCCTAAAAATATTTTAAATATGAATATGAGAAAACATGTGGAATGCATTACAATATTTTTTTCTTACTATCATAAATTATAAACAATGTTTGATTATAAAACTGTTTTTTACGTGATTATGTATTATTCTGCATAATATTTAAACTTTCTCTCTATCTATCTCTCTATAATATTTTAAACTCTCTCTCTCTCTCTCTCTCTCTCTCTCTCTCTCTCTCTCTCTCTCTCTCAACCTCGTTTACATCACAAGACTAACTATATGTGTATTAATCAATTCTGGACAAATGAAATAGTTATCAATAACTTAATCAACTTGCTGAACAGTTGGAATGCCTAAGACAAACCAGTAATTTATTCTAAATCAGATCAATACTATATATGTTCACCAAAGCTTGTCCTCTGATGATAGTGGTTCTATCTGCATGGTGATGTGAAGTATACACATAACAACAGAAGTATTCTAAAGTTTCAAGATTTGTAAATTCTTTATAAAACAATTACATGTGTATAACATTGTAATTTAACTATAGAAAAAACCTTAATACCATAATTTAATAATATTTTATAATATAAAAAGTATAGAAGTTTATGGATAATATATGAAATGAAATGGTTCAACCTACAAGATCCTTGTCCATTGTGTTTGTAAGTGGAATTATTTTATTTCCTAAAATGCTTTTTTTTTTTTTTTTTTTGATTTGATTCGTAAAAATCAATTAATGGACATGCACCACAAAAATTCTTATTAAAATTGAAAATGGAATGTGAAAAAAACCCTAAAAACATTGGATTTCATGACATTTTTAAATCAGATTCTCTATAAGTGACAAATGAAATTTATGTATCAAACACCACAGTTTCCATGTCATACATGTATCACTAGCAACCATTAAGCCACAAAAATAATCATTCCCTAACTAAGAAATTTTACTTAGGATCAGTGGTGGGTAACTTGAAGCTTATCTCCATGGTTACCGATACACATGTACTCCTATTCATATATAAAAATAGGCATAAGTATTTGTAACTGTTAAGATTAATGTAGCTTAAAGGTAACAAACTTGGTTATTAAGCAACATATCTCTATTGGCAGTGGTGTTACGTAGATAGACATCTGATGCCTAAAACATCACAGTTTACTACATATTTCCTTGTTTCCCTTCTCTTTTCCAAATAATCACCATTCCTTGTTCATCACATGAAGCTAACAAACTTTCATCACAGTTAAAACAAACATCTAATACAGGTGCAGAATGTCCAAGTAGCTTGTTTACACATGGTTTGTTGTCCTTAGCAACATCAAAGAAATAAACGCACATATCTTCACTTCCTGAAACTGAAAATGTACAAAGCATTTAGTATTTATATAACAATTTTTCTTCACACCAATTTAACTGTAAGAAAGAAAATACATTCAATGTCTTTTGATTTGTTATGGACCAATGCTTGCAAAAGGTTTGGGCCCTGTAACAGTAATCTAAACACATCATTGGCCACCATTTTGTACAATGTAATTATAATTAAATCCAATGCCTTTTCTATGATAGGAGTTATATTTATTGACAACACTGGGTTTTCAATAAATGTATATTTTTATCTTTTGTTTACTTTTTTACATGTCCTTGGTTGCTATGGCTACTGCCAAGTACATGTAAATGTTTCTTTTTTTCAAATATTGCTGAAAACAGTTCACTGACATGAAACAACATTTATCACAAGGATATACTGATGAAAAATTGTTGTCTGAACCACAATATACTAAAGAACAGTATGAGCAAACATCAAGTCTAATTTTTTCAGATTGGAAAGATTTCGTTTAAAAAAAGACTTATTTAAATAACATACAAAATTATTGGCTTGATGTAATACAATGTACATGTAGATTATAGTAGCTATAACTTTTATATAAGTTTTTGGGTTATTTAGGGTTTGTTAAATGATCAATATTCTCTCATTTAAACCAATGGAATTCCAATTTGTAAGGAACAGAAAATCCACAAAAGAGCAAAGATCTCAAATCCTTTGCAGATCCTCATTTTGAATGAGACAAATTTCTTCTTCTTGCCAATTTTTTTTTTTACTTACTTAAATTTTTTTAATGCATGTACAAAAATGGAATATGAAGTTTTGTAAAAATAATATACCGGTACATCAATATCGAGGATGGAAGACCTGGAACCTCCCTGTCGAGGTTGGCAGTCGGGGCTTTGCAGGGCAGTATCTATGGAAAGCTTTTAGTGCTCTGGGCATCACTGGAATGACCAGGAGATGGGCGATAGCAGATATCTGCCAGCAAGCAGAAGCAGCCTCTCAATGGTTATGGCAAAAGAGAGAGCAGCGATGGGCAGCTAACCAGTCCTTGGCTGTGACTTGATCACCTCAGTCAGCACACCTCTGGAGGATGTTGTGGACAGCGCCAAACATCCGATGAAAGAGACCTCCACCTGATGAAAGGACTGGAGCAATGGGCAGAATCTATTGTGCATAGGTAATATCTATATGTTCAAGTCCATATACATATTTTACCATATTCATAAAGGACAGTTTTATTTTCATTAAATGGTAATTTAGACTATCATTTATCCAGTTTACTTACTAACACATGCTCCTTGTCTAAATGACATAAGAGGACAAAATGTACTTCTAACTAGTGAAGATTTCTGTTTTACTGGAAAGGTTCTTTTCATTTGTAATGCTCCGTCATCTGAAACAATCCTGTGGAAAATCCAAACAAATTATTACAGACGATAAAAGTGGAGAAGAGTAATGTTGTTTTATGCCCATGTCAAATTTCTTTCATTTATATTGAGTCAGTCAGTGATGAGATTACTGAGAAAGCCTGAGTACCTGGAGAAAACCACCTTCCTAAGGCAAGTAAATTGAAAAAAAAACCTTTTTACACTGGTTCCCGTGGAATTCAAAACTAGGAAGTTAGACATGCTGAAATACATGAGGGCTTGTTTTAGACCATTTGGCCACTGAGGTACAAGATAACGCAGAGTTTTAGTAACACAGGTAAACCTTTTGATACAGAAAACCTATGGTACTGGTAGTTATGAAACATGGACTTTATAGACATGTGATCTTTATATATAGGTTTTTTAATGTTAAAATATGAATAAAGGGGACTTTAAAACACAGTTCTTATTAGTCAGGTGCTCTTTTTATAATGTTTAACTGTAGATTTATAAAATCATACTATTTTTAAAGTGGAAGATTTGATGAAAAATAGCACTTTAAAAAAGGCCCTTAAATGTTAGTTGGTGAAAACGAAAGACATAAAATAAACAAAGAAAAGAAAATTTTCAAAGAAAAGTTAAAAATTGTTTGGTTCAGCTTCATTCTACCACTAATTTTCTACTTTTAATGTAATTAAAATGTATCCAAAGCAAAAAATTTAATCTACAAGTTGAGCATCTGATCAAAATAAAACCAGGTGATTGTCATCTAGCAATGCTAGATAAGATAAGATGTTACTCACTTGAAAAGGCATAAGGCACTTATACAACAGTTTACAAGCAAAGATGGATCCCTGGCTTCCCTGCTGAACCAGGCACGAGCTGATATACTTGTTATAGGTTTCCCATCACAGACCACTATCCTGTAATATAAATGAAACACAAAACTTTTAACACTTACCATTTAGATATAACCCTAAATAACCTGTTACCAGACACTCCTTTGGTTGATTCAAATATATCTATGGTTTCGGGAAATTAGATTTTGTTAATTGCAAATGTGATACACATACAACTATAATCTGTATGTTAGTAAACATAATTGAAAACAAGCATTTGAAAAATGCAAACTATCTTTAACAACACATGTTCAAACACATCCTGAATCGATAAAAAAAATTTGGGTTAACAAATGTCTTGCAAACAAGGTTGAATACTATCTCTCTAAAAAGCAAATGATCAACTCCAGCACCTAATTAATTACAGGAATGACATCATCTCAAGTCTGGTATATAGAGTGATAAATGGTTCACCTGATGCCAGGATAATGTGACTGGGGCAGTGGTGTGCTGTTTCTAAACAGATATTTCAACTTGGAAAAATGAAATAAATTAAAAACAAAAGCAGAAAACATACAACTTATTCAATAAGATTTACATTTTTTTAAATCATTTAAATCATAAACTTTTCAGCTATTTACAATAATACAATCCCATTTTTATCTTGTGTGTGACTTTTTGTGCAAGTATTTACAACCTACATTGTACCAGTATGCACCTTTAAGGTGCTAGTATACTTATCTGCAATGTCACAGATAAACATCAAAGACCATTCATTCCACTTGTAACGATATTTGGAAAAAACACATTTCAGAAATTTCTGGAGATTATATTTATCTAGATAAGAACAATATAAGATTCTTACAAACAAGTTATACTACACATCAAGTGCTGGTAATTAGAAATGATATTCTGAAAGTTAACATGCATTTGGACTGGTCAGCTAAAATCTACATGTAATTTGGCCTCCATATCAAATTTAAAAATGAAAAAACTAAACACATTTTATGTTCATTGGTTATATATGAGGAAGTTTTGAATGAGAAAGTCAGATAGGTATTACCCTCTGAACAGTGCAGAAGGAGATTACCCACTGGAAGTAATAGGAATTACCCATTACCTGAAGAGAGTGAGCTTGAGAGCATATTATTTGATACCAATTTTTATACCACTCTGTTTTACCACCTAAATAAAAGTCATTATTTGAAATACCACATTTTAGTTGTACACTACTCTGGTACCAAGCTATCCAGTTGTGTTGGTTGGTTGGTTGAATGTTGTTTTACATAACATCAGTAATTTATAAGCGATTCGTCAGGATACCATTATTTACTCTAAAGGATTGATCTTAACACAAGTTTATGTGGTTTGCGAGTCTGTAAGTGTGTCTGATCTGCATTATACTATTGTACACTTATGGTGACCTTAAGAGTGTTAGTACAATTGCTAACAATGTTGCAGATAATCATGGCAGACCATTCAGTCCATTTTATCAAGCCAACACAAAATGGCCTATGACAAGAAAAGACCTTTCTCACTCAAAATCAACTAGAGTAAAACCCACAGCAGTGAGATGCCTTGAGTTATTGTCTTAACCACTTGGCCACCTTGTTCCCCTGCCAACAAGTTTAGGCATTACAGTACACACTTTTCCAATACATCACGACTTTTCTCAATTGTGGACATCCAGGGTCACAGGGTCTCTGTAGTGAGAGGCCTTGGGTTTGAAGGTTAATACATTAACTGTTGTTAAAAACCAAGTGTGAACAGAACACAATATGAAGTTACTATGTTTCAAAAACTGATGTACCATATACCATAAGGCATTATTATTCATCACCATTGTTACTTAAAATAAGAATTACCTTCTGGTTTTTGTTAACTTTCCTGTAGCTACATCTACAGTAAAAGAGAAGATGGATCCTTTATCATCACCAGCCCACAACATCCTGCCACTTGTGTCAAATGCTAAAGCCATCACACCACCAGTTACTTTACTACTGCCACCCTGTAAGTGTATACATGTTAAAATTAACAACATTCACTTACTGACTTGCATTATAATAAATCATAAAGTCACAGTCATTTTGAATTAAAAATATATTTTCATTTAGTGTCTACTGAAGTAACAATTAATAAGTAACCTTGCACTTTCATATTTTGAGATGTTAAGAAAAGTTAAACTTTTTTCATGTCCATCTATTTCATATTCATTTTTTTTAATTACATGTCAGTACCTTAAAACTTTAATCTATTGCCACAGTGTGTTCAGTTCAGTCAGATTTAGGCCTTATAAAAAGGGTTTGGCAATAAATCCCAGGAGATTAAACAAGAAAAACATGAAAGGAATAGACTCAGAAACAGCTATGGAGATAACTGGCAAAGTTATTAAGGGGCATTATAATGAGGTTTTACTGTGCTTTAATCTCAAATACAAAATGTACTAACAAAAAATTTTGACCTGATGCCAACACACATAAATACATACATGCAGTTCTCACCAATATTCCTTCATATCAGGATAACAAGAAAGTTTAAACAATCAGATATTTGATACGAATGTAATGTGAAGATGTACATGTATGTTGAGTGGCTAAAGTTGCCGATTTGTCATTTCAGGGTGGTTTTGCTGTAAAGTTTGATACAAATTTTAATTTCCCATTGCTTCAGTGCACCCACCTGAAATGAATCGGCAGCCAATATAAATGGTGGAGAATGACTTCACAATAGTAAAAGAGTCCTATGCAAAAGAAAGTCATTTAACATTGGCTGCTTCATGTCACAGAAACCAAGTAAGTCTGACACCACATCTTCAGGTAAAAGCTTTTTTATGTATATACATGCACATGTATATGTATGATTTCTTCATAGTTCTGATTTAAATATATAATATTTTATTTTCAAGAACATTTGTATACTTTCTTTGAACCTGGTTATTCCTGGTAAGCTGGTACATACCTTATAACCTTTACCTGTTGATACATTCATAACTTGTACCTGGCTTTTGCTACTTCCTGTCTGATACAAATTAAGGAAAAGCTTTGATAACAACTTCTAATTACAATTTTAACATTATTCTCAAATCTGATCTTTCAAACTTTTATCAGGCTTGTTAGTATCACAGGGTCTCATTATGTTTAAGTTTCAGTAGATACCTCAACTATTAAAATGCTTTTAATGTATTATACCAATAATAATTAGTTTATTAGACCTCTTGTGAAATTCTTGAATTTTGATTAGCTAATAAGAATTTGGGTAAATTTAATGTCACCCTTTGGTTTTAACATAAGATAAGAAGAAAGTGTTCATCACAATGTGACATTACCTGACAACACTTAGTAACAGTTGACATTATGAAAAATGTAACATGTGCAAAAATCATGTGTATACAGAATGGTTGACATTATGAAAAATGTCACAGGTGCAAAAATTTTGCATATATGGTTTGAACATATCTGTACATGTGTTCTTCATCAGTACAACACTTTTCTAAAGTAATGGTTACTGAAATTAATGTTACAAGCACCTTGACAAGTAGATAGATTGTTTACTGACAAATGTACCAGGATATGTACTTTGGTTGCATAATATAATGAAAGCCAACAATCAGTATAATAAAATAAATATTACACTTCTGAGAAATTTCATTGTCAACTGAGGTGAATATGGACTGTCCCCTTATCAGAAATGTAATATTTTATATTATATGCAGGAACACTTCACATAATAAACTTCACATAATAAACACTTTACATGAACATAAAAAGGATACTACAAACATGTTGTTATTCAGTGGCTGGAATGCACAACACAACAATTCTCCTCCCGACCCGTCTTCTACAGATCTAATACATTTACCAGCAGCCACGTCCCATAGTCTCGCTGTCCCATCCATTGATGTAGACAGGATAATATCATTGGATAAGGACCATGCAAAATCTAAAACAAAATAAATAAAATGGAATTTTAAGTGTCAGCATGACATCATATTGAATGATTAAGTCTTTTTAAGAAAAAAATAAGACAAAACTTACATACCTCCCATTTCCTTTTCTAGAGATCTAATACATTTACAAGCAGTATTTCTTTCAGAAATCCATTTGATTATAGCTACATCCCAAAGATGTTTTGAGGCCTCTATGGCCAAGTGGTCTAAGGCAGACTCGTGAATCACAGTGCTTCTCACCGCCTAGGTTCAAATCCAAATCAGGCTAGATTCAAGTGTAAGAAAGTTTGTCAGTTCACTTGCAAAAAGGTCAGTGGTTTTCTCCAGGCACTCTGGTTTCCACCACCAAACTGATTCTATGTCCAATAGATCTAAACATAATACCAATAGCTACTTATGACAGAACCAATACATTTACCTGACCCTATGTCCATAGTTCTGATATATTTACAATCCCTATTATATATTCTATTTCAAGAAACCGTTTTATTTCATAAATTCTTATCGCTATTTTCAGGATCAGCAACTGTAAATTGTGTAATTGTTTTTAACTACTGGTAAATATTGAATACCTTATCATCTGCCCCTTACCTGAGTTTTTTAACATACAGATACCTGTTTTGTTACTTGGCATATTGATAGTAAGCCATTCACAGAAAAACATGTCACCCTGGTTCTGTCATTATTAGCAAATCTAACAACCATATAAATATTACTTACCTGTGACACCTGCAGTGTGACCTTTTAACATACAGATAACAGTGGCAGGAGGTGGAATTACCTGACATATTGATAAGGAACCATCCATTGAGGAACATGCCACTCTGGTTCTGTCATCATTAGCAAATTTAACACTTGTCACTGTAACATATAAATAAACTTATTAATGCTTATCCTATATCAATACCAATATAAAAACAGACATATTACAGTCAGATTGTAACAACAAAATTATGTTAAGTCTATAACAAGATAATACTGCAGTACTCCAAGCAGACTAGTTAATACTCCAAATTTGTGATCAAATATTGCATTTGAGACTACAATTTCTCAGACAGTCGCCATCATAGCAAATAAAATTTTGGAGTTTGAAGTAACTTTGAAAACTTATTCAAAATTAGAAAATCCAGAAATTTTTACCATGACCAATCTGACAATTAGTCTCACCCTCAATAATATCAGCAAAGTGGTTGAAACAAAGGAATGTATATCTCTACAGTGTAAAGCACATAACTGGCTGTGATCTAACATAATTTTTGGCAACCAATCAGCAACAATGATTTTGATTTGTTGCTTTATGTCACTTGGTGTCATTGGCTGCAGCAAATTAAGTAAATGTTTTCTTGAATGAAAAAAATTATACCTCTTAAATACATGTACATGATATGTAGAGAAAGAAGCCATTTAACATACCTGCTGCTGAATGTTGATCAAATATATGATGCATTCCAGCAAAAGCATAGTTCTCCGATACAGTCTTGCCACCTGCCATTGCCCTGTGTAAACAAAAACAATATGTATATACAATTTTAAATTAAAGAGAAAAAGGCTGTTATGTAATTTCTTGAAGATAAATTCACCACATGTATACCAAGTCTTAAGGCCATGGGGATCTTTATGCCTAAGTAATCTAAGAACTGGCTTGTGGATCAAGGTGTCTCTTAATGCTTTAATTTGATTCCCATTTCAAGTTGAACCTGGTGTGGAAAGCTTTGTCAGTTTGTTTACTAACTGCCTTTGGTTTTTCCCTGGCAATCTGGTTTCTTTCACCTTTCCTGAACAGAACAGCTTGAGTCCTGGGATATAAAAAATATGTCTCTACTTTACTCTACTCTTCAGGATCACCATTATATAGTGCCTGCCCCAAAGTACAGCGATGAAGAAAAATGATTAATGATTCTCATGGCATATCAATAAAAAAATTAATTTACAGAATTAAATCTACTGAGGCATAGCTAACTACAGATGGTATTCAAGAAAAAACATTTTTATGAGTCAAAAAATTAAGATTATGTATTATACAGTTTCTGATCAACACTTATAATAATTTCAACATTTCCTGCGCTAACATTACGAACAGTTAAACACTGAAAACTGTTATATCTTACCTGCTGGCTTCAGCTTCTTTTGTTGGTACAACCTCAATGCTATCATACACTCTTTTCATTGGTCCTTCATAGATATGTTTTAATGATCCCGCACTCATGTGTCTTCTATGATGTTTTTTATTATCACCTATAGCTAAATTATCAAAACTCTGGAAAAAACAGAGGCCATTGGTAAGTCATAGGTTAATTTAATCAAGTATACATCAGGTACTATTTATAATGTAAAAATGTCAAAGGTGTTTAACAGTTTAACAAATGTTCTATAGCACATAAGGTTTCTACAGATCAATTTGATTTTTTTTTTTTTTTTTGGTATGATATTACTGGAATAACATCATTTTACCGGAAATTGCCAACTTGTACCATTCTATATCCAATGGAAATAGTTCTGTAAAAACTTTATGTATCACATGACATGTTGAATATACACATACATGTACATGTATTTATGTGAACAATTCAATTCTAAATGGTTTATATCAAGATCAATGTCATTATGATCAAGAATTTGAGAAAAAAACATTTAAAAATTTTTTAAATAAAAAACTACAACCTTTAAACAAGCTTCAAACATCTTTTCTCTAGTATATGTACTTTAAACAGAGTTATCAATGATCCATTAGCAATACAGAGAGTTGGTAAATATTCTTGTGATAAGCAAATAAGTTAGTGCTTTAGACCAATTGGCCACTGTGGTCCACTTTTCATAATTAAAATTTTTTTATTCTAGTTTTGATCAGAAATGCTGTTTTAACTGGCTATTTTCAATTGCTCAAACAAAAAAGAAGAAATCGTCACTAGTACTTTTCTCATCAGATAAATAACTAAGTATCACATATGTGCATCATACAATAAGTACAATAATACTTGTCCACTGGACTTCAAAACAGCAACTTAGTATCACACTTGTCTATCAGTCAAATATCACTAGTACCAGACATATGGACAATTGTAAATGTAGAGCCCTATATGTTGTAAGGATATATGACAAAGTATGTTTGGTGACAAAATGATAATGGATTACCTCTAGTGTGTTTCTACTGATGCTTCTGGTACTAAATGTTCTACTTCTTATGCTTCTGTATAAACAAAAAGAAAAATGAAATCAAATTTTTAGAATTTACGAAAGTGATCAGAGTACTTTGAATTAAAACAGGGTGATTAAAATATTATAAATAAATCTTTGATTTCTTAAGAAACAAATTGAGATTGGTACATGCATATGTGTGCAATTTTCTGTGATTACATGTACATTTATATACATGTACACTGTCTGAATCATTATAATCATTCTGCTACCACATTTGTTTCTCTGAGAATTTGTTAAGTTGAACTTAAACATTATAAAAAAGTTGGCAGAAAAAAAGAAAGATTTAAAAAGAAATAATGCATGAATTTTATTTTAGAATTTCAAATACTGTGGTGGAAAATGAGATATAAAGTTTTTGTGGGCACTTCAAACAAGATTTACTGTAGCTTTGAGTTTTTTAGTGCAAAAACATTGTCTTTAAAAACTCTCTCTCTCTCTCTCTCTCTCTCTCTCTCTCTCTCTCTCTCTCTCTCTCTCTCTCTCTCTCTCTTCTCTCTCTTTCTCTCTCTCTCTTCTCTCTCTCTCTCCCTGTGACTCTTTTTTTCTCTTTCTCTCTCTCTGCTTATAAAAATGTTTTACCCTTGATCAGAGTATGCTGGACTTCCGTATCTAGTCGTTAACAATTGTGCTCTTGTATGCAGGTATTCTTTTCTCACTGCTGGGTCACGCTGTACAAAAAAGAAAATACATCTATATTAACTATATATCAGTCCAAAAAACAGAACACTTTAACTAACAAATTTGAGACAACACTTTTTCTGGTTGAAGGAAATCAAATATGACTGCCTTAAAAATAAACTCATTCAAATTGTTGAAAAAAAAAGGAATACATGAATTTCAATAACTTCAACAACATTTTCACAAAATTCTGTAACAGTTTACGAATAATTTATTTACTAATATCCCGTATAATTTTTTTTATAGATACATACTGCGTTTATTTCAAATGAAAACAAAAGTTAAACATGGATATAACATAAAATTATGAGTAACATCGTTTAAAACATACCCCAGACTTTGCATTTTCTCTCAGTAACTGACTTCTTCTTCTTATATAAAGAGTTCCTACAAAATACACAAATGAATACATTTACAATACTTACAGTAACATATAAAGTTGTACAGTTTTATGTACAGACTTCTTACTGTTTTATCATTAAAACATCGTGCCATGATATATCATAATTCAGGGCATTTCTACCTTTGTCCCACCATGACAGTAAATTTATTTCTATGGCTTATCCTTGCACAACATGGAAAAGTATATACAGGTATTCATGGTGTACCACACAACTGGACATATCTGTATTAGATATATCTCTTATTGTATGATATAACAGGACAATTCTAAGTGAGGTATGACAGGACATATATTCATGATGCTTGCATCAAATCACAGGTGCATGACATAAAAGGGCAAATCTGCATAATGGGTCATAACTCCTTATTATATGAAATTAGAGGTTATGTGCAACAGGGTATATATCCTCAATGTTTGACCTGAAAAGCTGCATGTCTTCTTTGTGTATGACATAACAGGACACATAAGAGTTATATGACCTCTAAACTGCATGACATGTTGAATTCTAGTCACTTTGACATCGAGTCATTCAGCACCTGACAAGTTATTTCGGCACCGGCAATAAGTCAATCAAAAAATTAGCTAAGACCACATAAGATCGTAATTAACAACTAAAAACAATAATAATAATAATCATCATCATCTTCATCATCATCATCATCATTACTTTATGCTGTATTTCCTCATGCCCTGATCCACACACTTCAAAAGAAATTCTTATCAAACTTCCTAATACCTGTACCAACATCATTAGGTCTCTTCAGACCCATATCACTTGCTTTCTGCCACCTTTGGTACCCGACTTCAAAGGAGATTATATGATGAATATACACAGTCTAGTGGTCTGTGACATATGTAACTAAATTTAACATCTTGTAATTAAACTTACTAAATTAAAAAAAAATTAAATATTAAATCTGTACACAAACATGAAAACCTAAAATAATTTTTTTGAAAAAATCATATATTTTTCTGGTGCCAAATTTAATCTTTTTTCTGGTGCCAAATTATATCGTAATTGGTGCCGAATTGACTTTAAATTGGTGTCCAAATGACTTTTTACAGTGGTGCCGAAATGACTTGATACGGACATGTTAAGAATATATCCATAGTACATAACATGAAACATCTCCAAGCATAAAATTGAAATAAGAGGGTATAACTGTGGTGTATGACATGTCTCCATTGTATAAGACATTCTACTTCCGCAAGTATATTTTATGAATGAAGAATAAATTTTATGGTGTTTGATTTGACATGGAATGTTTCTTTGGTTTATGACATAACAGGGTACATAAGGTATATATGACATGAAATTGCACTCTGTGGTGCAAGAAACAACAGGACATGACTCCATGATATACAACATTATAGTTATACTGTTTACACCAGTGGCATCCTGTGCATTATATCTATAACGGTCTATGGAGTGACAGGGCATATATGCCCAATTTTTACAAGGCATTTTGTTCCATTATGTATGACATGACTTAACATTTAATTTTAGACTGTGGCATATCAGGGTATTTCAGCTAGAGTATAATGAAATAGAAGAGTGTCTTTTCCAGTAACATTAATGAAACGACAATTTATTCGGGTTGAATGACAGGACATTTTATTCCATGGGTGTGTGAAATGACAAGTGCAGTCGGAATCAGTTTTACTACCGGTTTCTCTGTCAAAGTCTAGATTTGTGTAATTTTCGCAGCATCAATTTTAGCTGATGTTTGAGAATATTTCTTACTAAATTGTGGATTGTTGGGAGTTCTATAAGCATTATATTTTGCATCGAGAGCAAGTGCTTGCTGCCAAACAGCTGCCATGTTTACATTTTGACGGGGCCGCTTATGATAAGTGCTGAACAACTAATGCACGGAAATGAAAACAAAAACAATCTGTTCAAAATCCGATCTATAATGACACCGTGCAATGTTAAATTAATACAAATTTTATACCAATAATCTTTATTTAAAGTCGATAAAATATTATTTTATTTATTTATCTACTTATTTACTTTCAAAGAATAGTACCTAAGTACATTAGTGTTATTTCAAATTTTATTAACTTTTAACAAATTAGCTAGATACCTATGTTATAAAGGCTAACAGAGATGACTTTGGCCACTGGAAAACTGGACATATGTCACCCATATCATTAAACATTCTGTAACGCATATAGACCCAAAGTCAGACGCTCCAGGCTGTCTTCAGTTATTTCTTTAAATGAAATACACGTATACAACAAGTACCGTTTTACTAGAGTGTTTGATTCAATGTTCAAGAAAAAAAAAACTTTTTTTAACTTTTATTTTCTCAGTGCTCTTTATTAGAAGTCTCGGCGTGTTCCGTATGCATATATTGATATGTTCTTGGTGTCTCTGGCAACATTTCCCGGATGTTCTATGTGTCTCTGGCTTTTCTGATGCTCTTGGTTGCTTTGCCTATCTGATGTTTTTGATCTGTCTTTTTGTCTCTGGCTATTTTTCTGATGTTCGTAGTAGTTCAGGCTATTTTCTATGTGCGCTTAGTGACCATCTTTCTGTTTCATTCTTTGTGTATATGAGTTAAAAAACGTATGCACTAAAACGCATCGGTGAAATATCGCGCTACTTATAAACATGCAGATGAAAACAGTTGGTACTACCAAGAACATACCTGATAGTCTGAGACACAAAGAACACATAAAAATGACCAGAAACACAAGAAAAGGTGGGCAAAAATATCCAGATATATAAATGGTGCATCCAATAAATAGTCACACGCACTAAAACACATGATCAAAAAGATAGCTGAATGCACCAAGATAACGTCTAAAAAGAACACTTAAACCTTTAATTGGCAGAGGAATTTTGTAAATTTAACAAAAAATGTACCATAATTTCGGACATTTGCATTAAAAATGTTAATAACCAACCCCTATATATTTGGTATCCCTGTATAACATACTTTACATTAATAAGGTAGGTAAAATCGAAATATCTGTTACCATGGCAACATAAACAAAGCATTTACACCACAAATGTGTGAAAATTTTCACACTTTGCTTGATTTCCAAAACATTGCTATTATCTTGATTCCTGCATACTTGAAATAAATTTGTTGCTTACAAATCGAAGTTAGGCATCATTCAAATATATTGACAATTTTCTCTAGTTTCATATGGTACCAAATTTACACCAATCGTTCAAGTTTTAACAATTTTACACCAAACAAGTTTGGCGTATCTGCCAATTAAAGGGTTAAATCACACCAAAGAGATACCAGAGACATCAGGAAATACGTCGGAAAAGTAGCCAAAACCATAGGTTACAAATCTTATCGGAAAAATAGAGGCATCTATTGCGCGCCGGGGAAAAGCCGGAAGCACAGAGCGCACACATCGTCATTAGAAAAGTGTAGCACGTTGCAATGCATCGTGGAAACAGGAGTTTCTTATATTTGATGGTTCTCAATCTGCCTTTATTCCCAGATGTGCTCTTGGTGTCCAGACTATTTTCACGTGATAGTCAACTTGCCTCTTGGTATTTTCAGTGCTCTCTTCAGTGCTGTTTCCGACTTGACCCTCAGTCTTGCTATCATAGTTTTACAATGTGTTCTTGGTATTCTCGCTAGGCTCTATATTTTCCAATATGTGTTGGTGCCTCTGTCTTAGATCTCTCTCTCTCTCTCTCTCTCTCTCTCTCTCTCTCTCTCTCTCTCTCTCAAAGCTTTTGACTGCATATCAACAGATTATTATTTGAACATCAATAACGATGACTGAATATCAATGATTGAAAAACACAACGAAATAAACTACCCACAACATTTAACAGCCGGGTCTATAACTTGATTTATAAATCCGCTTTCAATCTATGATGATCGTGATGGTAAAAAATATTCATCATGTAACAAGTTATTGAAACGCTGAAATATTTGTATTTTCAGGATTATTAACCACAGCAGGGGCACACTTCAATCACTATTAATCAAATACAAGCTAGGGGAATAACCACGTTATTTAACAAAAAATAACAATCATTTTTAAAATACTTGTACATCATTTATTTAAGACTTCATCACTGACAGTTTTATATTTTGAGAAACTTTTAATATTTCAAATATATGTTAAAAATAAAATCAGAAAATAAATATATCTTTTAAATGGTCTTTTTTGAATAGTTTATTTATCTGGAGACGTTTCTTGAACCACTTAATTCAACCGGACACGTTTCTCGAACCACTTCCTAGTCTATTCATAAGAACTTGTTACACAAGGTTTATGAACAACACAGTTTTCATCTGACCTCAACGATTTATTATACCAATAACATAGGCTGGCGGAACATCGTAAAATGTATTGGTTTTTTCAACGCGGGATGAAAGAGAAAATCATAGTGTACGAAGAAAACAGTTGAAATAAAGATACGTCCCGATTCGGACACTGTAACTTGAGATGTGCTCTGATCCGAAAATACGCGCTTTAGATAACTTTCCCACATGGACCCCTCACCAAGTTTTGTAACTGTGTAGTCCAAATTTTTCCTCTAATTCTAACACACTTTATGCCTGACGGTTGTGTCGGTAGGGTCAGAACAATTTTTATATTAAAAACCCGTTTCAAATTTTCCGCGACATCTGTTGGTATCGAAGGGAAGCCGTCTCATTTCGCTGCAGACTGAAAATATTAGTGGAAATTCGGACTAGGTACAGTGGTTGATTGGATTTACTTCATCATTTTGTCAGAGTTGCTCTCCATCTCATCCTTGCATGTGTCTTTTTCTTTGCTTCTACTTATTCTAAGCGATTCAAATTTCTTCAAGTTATCTAATTCCTTTTTTTCCATTAACTTTACGGTACTCAATCTTTTTGTAATTGTTGCCGGGTGAGTTCCTCTTCTGATTGTCTTGTGAGAAATCAAACATAAACATACCGGTCAATTTCTACATCACAATCCAAAAAGCAAAGTAAAGACTTTGAAAACTGTTTAATTCAGTTAAACGCATGAATTTCCGCCATGAAGGTGAGACCGGGCGCTCTGGAAGGGTAAGCATCTTCTGTCTACTGAGCTAGCTAGACCCGCCACGTAACGTTGAAAATAAAATTTGAGAATAAAAGGAGCACAGAACTATGAGACGTTGAATATATCTAGTATAAGTTTGGATACATGTACGACTTTATCCCTGTCAAAATAATATTTAGTGTAATATTATAGCAGTGACATTTGCTTTAAAATTCGTTTTAAATGTCGCTTATTAGAGTGATCATAATTCAAATTTCTGGTATTTATTTACTAGTAAAGTATCCATAAATATCATAAATATTGAATAAATCGATTAGATTTTCACTTGGACAAGTGTCAATATTTTACATACCCCGAATGAAAATCTAAAAATATACGCATTTTAATTTGTTGAAAATAAGCACAGATAAATCTAAAAATAGCATATTGATTTATTCGGAATTTATTTGTATTGCGTCGGATTTCAATTTGTGATTTAGTAAAGCCTTGAAATATTCTCAAATTTATTATATGTATTTTCCATTAAATTGTCATTATGATATCCAAAAAAATCTTTTGAAATTCTATTTTGTTTTCTTTATTAATCGAAAAATTAACTAAGCACTTCAACAGAAACTTGAGTTTTTTACTTTCGTTTGAATGTTGTAAGCGATATAACATTACATCCGGGATGTTGTGCTAAATTTAGATAACCTAAAAATAGGTCAGCCAATAACTCGGCTATATAAGAAAGCGACAGCCATATTTTGTTGGGATACGTGAAGTGGGAGAGGCCGACTCAGTAATATATTTATAATTTGAGTTTTGGAGTAAATAGGTGAACAACAATAGTTATTATTTAGAGTCGTTTAACTATGCAAGCAATCAAATGTGTTGTGGTCGGAGACGGGTAAGTTATATTATAAAAATTAAAACAAATTCCATTGGCATGCAACAGTGAGGAACGATAATAATTATAAGCCTGCTTTAAAATCTTAAATACCGAAGTTATGGACCCCCATAGTTACATATTACTTCCTTTACTACCCAATTTATGTTGCATGGTCATAATTCATAGTAAATTTAGTACAATTTTTCAAGATTTGTTTATATAACGTTTTACTTCCATTCTGTGTGTCCCCCTTCTTTTTTAGTAAAGCACTTCCTGTATTTGTAAGCCCTGGCGATACGTCATACACATTGTGTTTAGACATACTCATCGTGTTATTGTCTATAATTGACAACTGACATCAGAGTATTGACAGTTTGGAGAACAGATTGTAAGAGCAGATACATTTGTATAAGAAGATACATAGATGATAGACAATAGCTGGAATGCACATTTTATCCCTTTTAAACGTATAAAACCATTTGACCAAACGTTTACTGTAAAATAACATGTTATTTCAAACAAATCTGTAAGTGGTAATACCTTTAATATTTGGCCCCATCCAGGAGACATATATTTACAAAGTAAAGACGGACGCCCTTATTAATTATGGCCATAAATAACCATTTCATGCAATTTTCTGAGCAAGGATGTATATAACATTCAGAACAGACACATTTTATTGAATAATTGTTTTTTTTTTTAAAAATCCCTAAATTTAAAGGTTCTATTATGACAAACATGATAAAGAGTAAACTTTATCTCCAAAACAAGAGTTTCCCTAGCCTGAACTTAAGTTAACCTTTTTAACAAATTCATTGTAGTCAAAGTTACTTCATTTTGAGGTCTTAATCCTCAGTCATGAAGTCAATTGCCAACCATTTGAGAGAAATATGGGAGAGGTTTCCATCCCAGGCTATTTTCCATCTTGCTAGCTTGTAGTACAATGGAACTGAGAGGTTACAATATGTAGTCACAATGTTTTCTCTTGAGTAATAGGCCACTGCAGTAACTCAGTTGGTAGAGTGCTGGCTCCGTAAGTGAAAGGTCGTGGGTTCGAACCCCGGCCAGGTCTGACCCAAGACTTGAAAAGTGGGTAGTGACTGTTCTTTCGCCAAGTATTACGAGGTCCCGTGTCATGGCGTTGCAATATAAAGAACCCTGTTGTATAATGCCATCAGCGCAGCGCGCAGGCAAAATTTCTTCACTTTCGCCTATAGTTGACGACATCTCGTTTAAGTGAAATATTCTTGGCTTGGATGTTAAACATCATTTCTCAACTCAACTCTTGAGCGATTGAAATTTTAAGAAATGCAAACTTGTTGCTGGATTTTCTACTTGACAGGTGAATAAATGAACTAAAACATTTCAGTCGTAACATTTTTGTTTGTTATTTTTCAGAGCTGTTGGTAAAACATGTCTCCTGATCAGTTATACCACGAATGCTTTCCCTGGAGAATATATTCCAACAGTGTAAGTATAGGATAATATTTTAGTTAAATACCATACATACATACATAAAGTCTACGGATGGTTTTTCTCAGTTAAGTGAAGTTATGTTTCTTAAAACCAAAGTACAGCCTCTTTTACTTGTTTCTATACAATACCAAATCCCAGTTTGATATTGAAACAGGATAAGTTGACAAATCTGTGTCGTATGACTGATTTGTAACCCATGTATAGTGTGCTAGTAGGTCCTGCAGATACATGTACTAGGATCCCCATATTAGGACTTAAACCAGTTCAGTTTGTTTCTGCTAATGACCCAGTTTATTGGTTCCGCAGATAAGTCTTGGCTATTAGGAAGACTTGATTGTTTATATGGTTTGACTCTGAAATTATCAATTTACCCCTGAAAGTGAAGGGTCAAATGGAAGCCCTGGTTACATGTTTTAGTGAGATTCATTGAACTCTTGTTTATTGTTAAAATATGATGTACCATAGACATAGATGCTGCTAACTTAGACAGTTAAGGTTTTATGTCTTATGATTTGCTGACAATAGACAAGGTGCCAATCAATGATTATTTGCTATGTATATAATATACATGTATGTATGAATCTATTAAGGAATGGCAGCTCTAGCACTTTTATCAAACACCATCAATGGCAGTGAACTTCTTAAAAATATTTGTTACCATATTTCCATTTGTGTAGTTGGTAGAGACTCTCAAGTTTATGTTAGTCCAGAGTTAAGTTAAAGATATGTTTATTGATGGACCACTGCTTGCGAGATAAATGAGTTGGTTCAGGGCCTTCACTTCAGATCTCACTGTGACCATACCACTTGTTATTCAATGCCAGTCCAAAGTTCAGTTTTACAGTAACTGGGTATGATTTTTTTTTTTTTTTTTTTTTTTTTTTTTTTTTTTTGGTCTTGTGTGGAATAGCTTGTATTGTTTTGTATTCATGGTTGTGTTTGCGGTTGCCATGTTTTTCAGATTCAGATTTTTTTTAATACATTAACAAATTGGTCTTTTTGCAATACAAATAAAATCTACCATCTTTTGAAACTTTTTTTTTTGTCTCCATTGATTTTGATATTTTGTAGAGATGCCTCATATGTATTGAATTTGACTTCCAGTATTCATCAAATATTATCACTACTCTTCATGTCCACTTTTTTTGGTCTGTAAGTTTGTATCTTGTCTCAAACTTTGTCAAAACATTTCTGTATTTACATTTATTTGGTGGATGGAGGAATGTCATTAAATTTACAGTCAAGACTATTTTATCTGTAACAGTGCTTTTTTGGAATTATAAATGATATGGGAATATTAGGGGGGAAAAACATGACTTCTACAAGTAAAGTTATAATTTTACAATCTTTTCTCAGTTGATAGACACTTTTTAGACCACTTGATTACTGAAGTTTTCAATAACTAATATCAGCCAAAATTTTAACACTGGTATTATTCGTCTGATACAGATCTCTCTCTCTCTCTCTCTCTCTCTCTCTCTCTCTCTCTCTCTCTCTCTCTCTCTCTCTCTCTCTCAGTGTTTGAGTCAGATTCTGATACAGTTGGTGTAGCCAGAGGACAAACACTTCTTGGGATTTATCCTACTTTTAGTTTTATGATAAATGTGAAAGTTTGATGCTGTTAAAAGTATCGCACACTATATATACAGATTAGTCAACTCAACTTAGGTTTAAATTGTGACTCACCAATTTTTATGACTACCCAAAAAAAGGATTGATTTAATTGTTTAACTTTACAAAAACCAAAAAAAAAGTAGACCACTGTCATTAAAGTGCTTTAACTACCTATGGAAAGTAGGTCAACGTGACATTGACTTGACTTGTTTAGAGTAGTTACGGTAACTGGTGATACATGTACTGGTGTCTATAAATTCCATAATTGAGATATTTTTTGTTGGTTGGGTTTAAACTTTACACAGGGTTTTCTATTTTTCTTATGGGTCAAAATAACTTTCTACAAAATCTCAACAGAAAATCTATAAACTCACATTTGTTTCCTGTTGAAAACTTAAATTAATAATTAAACTAAATTAATAAGGTCCTTATGGAAATAGAAATTTAAAAAAAACAAAAAAACAACGACTTTAGACTTATTCACGAATGTGGTAGTTGGTAATTTGGCAACTTTTTGATAAGGTCCAATATGTATTACAGTGATATGAAGTTGATTCTTTTAAAGCTTTTTACCTGGTTTGACCTAATATTTTTTAATTGTAAATACATTTGTTACACATGCTTTCATCCCCAAATTATGACTTGACTTTTTTGTTTTGCCTGAGAAATTTAATGACATTCTGGTATATCATTATGCACCAACATCAGTGGCACTATCGACTTTTCTTGGTTTTAATTAAAAGTTTTTATTTGTAAACATGATAATATGACACTTTTAAGGTAATTGTGATCTATGAATCCATTATACATTTGTTTATATTTTTCCTGGTCAAATCTTTTAAATGAATCATGATTATATGTCATGCATTTGTCCCTGTACAATTTATGTAGATAGTACTAGATACTGTATATAGATGAAGTGGGGGATTACACAAAGAAGGATTTTTGTATACCAGTACTCCATTAGATCTTCTCCATCTGGCAGTAGGTCAGATTTATTGTTATAATAATACTAATTTGAGGTTAATTCCATACATTGACCTTTGGAATTCAAGTTTTAAACACATTTACATGAATATGATTCATATAATGTGTAATCATTGTGTAAAAAGTATTTCAGCATTTCAGCTGTTTAGACTGTGCATAGATAAAAGTATTTCATTTGTTAAGTAATTATTTCATCTGTTGTAAAAGTACCGGTATAGACTGCTTAAAAAATTCATTAACGAAGACTGTATTTTAAAAAGTACATGTACTTCATTTGTAAAGCCAGTGCATGAAAAAGTACTTTGTCTGGTAAGACTGTGCATCAAGAAAAGTAGGTCTTGGTGGCCAAGTGGTCTAATGTATACAAATTACAGCACCTCTCACCACTTATGTTCACATCTCCCTAATGTGGAGCTAGGGTGAGAAAGTTTGTCAGTTTGTGCTGATTGTTGGTTTTTTCTCTCTGGGCACTTGGGTTTCCAAAACTGACCATCTTGAAACAATTGAAAAAATTTTCACTCTGGCGTCATTACTCAACTTAACTCCACTGTTAAGAAAATACTGGTATTTCTTCTGAAAAGACTTCATCAAATCTATGGTCACTCTCATTCTTATGAATGGCTGGGTGTATATATTTACAGTAACAGTATAATTATTTCTCTCTTTTTCTGCAGCTAATAAATCAAAAACTACATTAAAAAAGAAAAAGATTGCTAATGTTTTATGGTGATACAAACATTCCTATATGCTATATAGTTCAGTTTTAGTGTATATAGTATAGATGTACGTATTATATAGTATATATTCAGAATGTATAAAAGTCTTTGATCTTGACCTGGTGAACTTAGTTGAAAAAGGAAATTTCATTCATTAGTTTAGTGCTAAAATTAACCAAACAATACACAACAAAATGATCTAATATAAAACAAAAAATAAACTTGAACCAAATAAGAGGCAATCATATGACCAGGTAAGGCTAAGTGTTTGATATTCTCTCTGTATATCTTGGAGAAGCAGACAAGAAGGTTATAGAAGCCAGGAATAACATTTCTGAAGGGTCACACATATGAAATACAAGTCATACGAGTGTGGTATGGGGGGAGGGGGTCATTTGAAAAATCAGGATTTTTCGCATATGAAATGAAGCAATTTCTCCTGCATTTCGAAATAATGTATGAAAATCAGTAAAAAGTATGAAAAGGTATAACAGTTAATTGTCTGTATATAGCAGATTGGCAGATCATAAGTTTTAATATTGAGAGTAGCAGACAAACATAAAAGATTTTGTTGTTGGTTGGCTTCTGTTGAAACCACTGGACCACTTTGTGAAACTTTCTTTTTTAAATCTTTAATCAACTATGAGCATATAAAACTTTAACTTATTCTTATGACTATGTTTTATGAGACTGGTAGTACAGTTTGGTTATAGGTTATGTGCTGTATGTGTTTTTGAGAAACAGATACTGTTGTTTCCTTTATATACAAATTTGTCTGCATATATATCAGTATATATAAATGTACATTTTTGTGTATATATATATATACAAAATGATATACACAATGTCTGTCTTGTTAATGTGTCGTTGTTCATCCCCCACATCCTATTTATTAGGAAGTTCAGGTTTACAGTTTATAAAGGCAAGTATTAGTAAGATAAATACAGGAAGTTAAAGTCAAGTAGTCTTAGTTTATAGGGTCACTAGTGTTCTATATCACATTCTGATCACTACCAGGAAGTTTTATTATTCAACATTTTACATATAACTAGTTTATAGATACATGCATGTATATAGGTATATTTATGCCAAAATATATCTATTATCTACAAAATATGATAATTATCATGCACACAACAGATATGGCTACTTGACAAAGATTATTATTTATATTTTTTTTAATGAAAATTGGCAACTTTGGAGTCGGACTGTTGTATAATATAACCATAACTTGAACTTAATGTAGGTTTGAGTAAGATTTAGAACCATTTTCTAGGGAAAAAAACTGAAAGTTATAACAAAACAAAACACTTTTTTAATTCACATGTTAGGAAGAGAATCAAATTTGAGAGGTACAAAAATATTCCAACTGAACAGATGACAGTCCTTGCAGCTTACATGGTTCGGGAAATATAGAACTTGTGTATGATTAGCCATCAGAGCTGATTATGACTGGATTTGTAAAGAAAATTCAGATTCATGAATTGAATTGGTAATGAAGGAGTTGGGTATGGTGTTTAACGTTCCAGTCAAGAATATTGCACTTATATCGAGACATTTGAAATGTAGGAAGGAATGTAGTCCAAATTTCCTCTGACCTTGACATACATTAAGCCTAAACAGCTCTGTTAGGGTCAGAGAAAATTCAGACTAGAAAGATCGTTATCCAATTGTATTTTGTGAAAAATATTGAAAAAAAAAAAAATTAGAATTTTCTAGACTTTATCCAAATAAGAATACATGAGGGAGATTGTAAGTTTATCTATATGTTAAAGTGTTCATGTGTTTTATTTTATTTTTTGACTACAGAGATATATCAGTTTGTATCAGGATCGGATTTACATGTATACTATTATATATACTGGTACATGTTTATATAATTGATTTTGACAGTTAATCAATTTATATATTTGTTATTACATCAGGAATTATTTTTGTAAGATATGTCAATCGTGATATGCCTGTTTATTATTTAAAAAACAGCTGAATAGTTTCCTGGTTAATTAGAATGTGTGGGTAATTTCCCCTGAAACCTACAAATAAACTTCTATCTAACAGGAACAAATTAAATTAATTATTGATTAAATTTACAGTTTAAAATTCAATTTGTTATTATAAGTATAAGCATTTAGCATAGTTAGTAGAGCATCAGACTTAATATCACAGGTTGTGGGTTCAAATCCTGTTGGGGGGTATGTTGTGACCTAAAGGAAGTTACTTCATTTTACAATACTGCTGACTTACCTGGTGTCATTGTAATGGGCAGATGGCACAGCAAACTCTGCTACTACTGTCTTGATGGGCGGAATATCACCTCAAGTTGTCCTGAATACATGCTTGTGCAAAGGACAACATATGCATAATACACACTGTCAGTCAGAGTCACAATATAATAGCCTATCGGGGTTCTGACTGGCATTAGCAACACCGTGCAAAAATTAAAATTACTGTTAAGTAAGACTAAGGCTTACCTAAAGGTATTTTACATATTGAATAGTAAATGAACTTCAAAGTCATATACAAATATATATAAATTTATACTTGGAAATTAGTGTGAAAACAAATAAATCCTAAAATATTGGAATATTTTTGTATAATTTGTAAATACCAAGAAATACTTAATTTTATTACATCTTGCTGAATATCAATAGCTTGTTTTGTTTATATTTTATAAAATATATTCCTTAGATTATAAATTAAACTTATTTCATGTTGAAATTCTAAATGTATATACATGTATACATAAATATTGATCGATTCTCTCAGAAATATTCTCCATCAAGATAAAATAACCAAATCTGATTCTTTCAGAAATATTCTCCATCAAGATTAAAAAACCAAATCTCGTTACAAACATTTTTTTAATTGGTTATTGTTTTTCTGTAACTGTATGATGTATAAATAATACTTCAGCCTTTGATTTTTTCGGTATTTAATCATTGATTGATCAGTCGTACTGACATAACAGTTGTGGATTATGAGATGGAACTAATTTGCTACATGAAATGGGTGTTATTTATATGGTTGTGATGATTGTGGCTGCTTACAGATTCATTCTGCTGTATTAAGTTTGATGGGTCTTTTTGTTCAATTGTTTTTCTAAACTGATGTGCTTTTGTTGTTGGTGGTGTTGTGTCACTTTGAAATGTTCTAGGGAATTTGTGTTTGGTGATTTGATCTAGAGTTAATTAAAAAAGGCAGATTTGTTATGTTCAGTTTTACCTTTATTTAATAATTTGCATGTAGATCTAAAATAAAAATTATGAGGATTTGTTGATTATACAGGTGTAGAAATAAAAATTGATGTCCAGGTGTACCTTCTAGAATTGAAATAAAAATTATGAGAATTTGTTGATTTCCAGGTGTACCAATATCTAGTAATTTGCATTTTGATCAAGAGACTTATTTACCTCCAGGTTTAATCAAGTGTGTATGTGTATGAGTCTGTGAGGTATGTACCTCATATGTTTGTTATAGTATAGAACTAAGTAAGAGTATACTTCTGACCACTAACTAGTAATGTACAACTGTGTTAGTCTAATTTGAAATCTTTTGATTTTGTACCTGGATATAAAAGATTTCTCCACAGAAATCGAATGATCAATTGTAAGAACGAGACTAACAGGTAAAATCATTTGACATTGTCTCAGAATCATACCTATTGTTTGGAAGTCACAAATTTACACTGGTCACTTAAGAACCCAAGGACCTTATACCCTTGGAATGTATTTGATTCTGTACTTTTCTGACTTTTGGGAGTCAAAATTAAATTTTAAAAGAATCATGAAAGTCAAACCATAATACATTTGAAGATATAGGTAACTGTTTCTTTTTGAAAGTTAGGGATCATATTCAATTCCCAAGAACAAAGAATCTCAGAGATATAAGCCCTGACTAAGTCAAATTAAAGTCATGGTTAAGTCTCAGAGATCAACATGAAAGTCCCCATTCAGTTTAAGAGGGTAAAGAAAAGTCCCAATTAAGTCACAAAGGTCAAAGAAAGCCCTTATTATACTGGTATTGTATAAATATTCTTGAACCATGATAAACAAGACTTCTTTTAGACTTTCAAATTATCTCACCAGATGGGTCATTATTTACATGATTAATCATTAAGTTGGCACTGAGAAATTTAAATTTGCCCTGCTAACCCTTTTCCCCACAAAAGGGAAACCATGTTTGGCAGTCTTAATTTATTCCAAAATTCTTTTTTGTTATGGTTATTGATCTAATACATGTACTTACTTAATATACAAAAATTAGGTTGAACAATTTCAATTTGAAAAAAAATCAACTTAATCTTTTCTTGTTTTATATTCATTGTATACAAACCTTAGCAATTATTTTTTTTATCATTTTAAAACTTTTTAATCCTCCAGTTATACATTGTATTTCAGACTTGCTATACATTTGGTTGTGTTTATTTTTATTTTCAGATTTGACAATTATTCAGCTAATGTTATGGTTGATGGGAAGCCGATTAACCTGGGATTGTGGGATACAGCAGGACAGGAAGATTATGACAGATTACGTCCCTTGTCTTATCCACAAACTGTAGGTATCATTTGTGTCTGAGTTTATTTTACATGGATGTCTTGGTTCTTTTTTTCTGTTTAATCCGAGAAGTGCAAGACACAGCAGTGGCCAGTCTTGTGGTCATTTACTTGATTATTTTCTACATTTTGACCAGGGTCAGCTGCTTCTTTTCTACCACATCATAGTTTTCTTGAGATGATAATGGTTTTAAAAAAATGAAACCTGTATGTACATGTGGAATGTGTTCTTCGTGTACAGCGGTCTGTAACAGGTTTTTGGATTCTCGAGTTGTTAACTGTTTTCCTAAGTAAATTTCTTTGTGTTAGTTATTTATAATTTCATTATATGTATAATTTGTGGTTCCTTTGTCATAGTGTTTGTATAGACACTCATCTTGTGCATTGCCAAAAAAACAAAACTTCTTTTCTTTATATGTATTTAACTTACAAAAATGTTCTTTTGTGGTCAGCTTCATTGAATTATGTCTTGCCAATAATTGTTATTATATAAAGAAAAAATATATACATGTATATGTACAAAGAAAAAAGCCATTGATGTAAAACCTGTGTTTTCAGCAATTGTTTGGCAGTTATTCAAAATTTTAAATGTCTTGTAAAGGTTTTTGAAGTGGTAAAGTTATCAATAGTGCATGTATAATAAATTTTTATAAATGCATGGATTGGATAACTTAAGTCATTATTCAAAAATATGTTACATGTTCAAAAAAAAAAAGAAAAAAAAGGTGATGCATGTAAAAACTTGACAAAAGGCCTTGATAGTTAATAAATGATTCACCACATCTATAATTTAGTTGATAATTTCTATTTTTTTTAAAAAGTCATTGTTTAATGTTGATTTTAAGAGAAAAATATCTTGACACATTTACAAAAATGCATGGTTCAAATGAAACAATAATGTTTAAAAGACATTTTTACAAGATGTGAATATTATTACTAAAATTACTGTAACTTTGGGTGTAGAACTGGTGTTTTTAGATTTGTTATACAACTGAGTTTTTGTATAAATTATGCTATAAATTCAGTACATTTAAATGTCACTAATCGATACATGTGTTGATACATACATATGCGTTATTTAAACTTGTAGATAACATGAATGTATTTTATAGTAAATAACAAGTATGTCCTTATTTATTTTACAGGATGTCTTCCTCATTTGTTTTTCCTTGATCAGTCCTGCAAGTTTTGAAAATGTTCGAGCAAAGGTATGTCTCATTTCCGTGAAACTGTAATGACAGTTCTCAGAAATGATAATTTGTTGGTTTAAGGAATTAAATTTCTAATGTTTTCATTGAAAATTGCATGTACTCTACATGTGTTAAATTTAAGATTTTAATATTGAAAATATAACAAACATGTGGATTATAAGTACAGAAAGCACACATATAAATCAAATTTTCTAAAAACCAGTGCTTTACGAACTTGAGCATTACGGTAATTCAGTATGTTCTGAAGCCATGGTATGGCCTAAATTGGTTTAGAAAAATAAACTGATTTTCAGCAGAGCGAATTCTGTACATGTACATGTATATGAATGATAACAATTTGGTTTTTAAAAAGTCACTAGATAATTTGTTTTCTTCTTAGTCAACTTTAATACATGAACCTTTCACATTCATTTGAAGAGTATCTTTTAAAACTTCAGAAAGTGTTGTTTGATGCAATAAGTTAATTCTAAATTTTTTTCCAATTTATTTACAGTGGTTTCCAGAGGTAGGGCATCATTGTCCAAATACACCCATTATACTGGTAGGAACCAAACTAGATCTGAGAGAAGATAAGGAAACAGTAGAAAAACTCAGAGAAAAGAAATTAGCACCTATAACTTATCCTCAGGGATTAGCAATGGCAAAAGAAATTAATTCTGTCAAATATTTGGAATGTTCTGCATTAACTCAGAAAGGACTGAAAACAGTGTTTGATGAAGCAATAAGAGCTGTGCTATGTCCCAAACCCAAGCCGAAACCGAAACAAAAATGTTTGTTGTTATAATGTATACTAGAAAGATAGACAGAATATAAGGGTGGGGCATCGTCATTTTTTTCTTCTGTATTTCTATTTCATATTTTCTTTCTTCTTCTCTTCTTTTTTTTTTTGTTTTTTTCTGGTTTTTTTTATGAATTATTTAGACATATATATTATATATATAATGAGAGAGGAACTATTCCTTCACTTACATTAATCTATTTATAAAAAGATGTAATTATAGGTTATGACTTTTTTTTTAAATTACATGTATAATCGGACATTTCCTAACAAATTTTATAAAACAAACAAGAGATTATCCTAGCTAGTTAACTAAAATTATAAGATTTTCTATGAGATGGTTGAAAAGGTGTATCTTGCGCTAATAACTTATGTTGGTCTCAGTTGTCATGACTCATGATTTTCAACATTTTTAAGTTTGTCTTGGTGATTGTACTGGTATGCCCTAGCTTATGATTTTCAATATTTTTAAGTTGTTTTATTGGAAAATAACTGAAAATTACTTTTCCCAGTTCTGGCAAATTGTTACTGATTTGCAAGCTGTTATTTTGTTAAAGATTGATTAAAGACTGTTGTCTGGCAACATCAATAAAATTGTATGATAGCCAAAAGATGAAGTATTGTAAATTGCAGTTTAGCATGTTAATTTCATATGGAAATTTACGTCAGTGAAAATTAACTTTGTTTTGGTATCTTATTTTGTAACCTGATTACAGACAGGCATGGATACATATGTATACAATCAATGATTTTATAATTGAATTGCTCCATAACAATTTATTTATGATTATTAATTGTTATTTTTTTAGACATTTACACTATCAGAAACCCTGTATATAGTGTGATTATCAAGTCATGGGGTGTGTAACCCATCCTTGTACAAAAGGTGGTGAATCATGATTCAGACAGAAAATCCTCTTATGGCGTTAGCCCCTACTGATTTTTATATGTGTCAATGAGAAATATCAAAGTAAAAAATGAAAACAAAAAAGTGTTATTTAACAGGTTAAGTGTATAAATTTTATGATCTGTGTAACCTTCTGGAAGTGAAATGAGGCAATGCATGCCTCTATTGGATAGAATATATTTTTGTCTCTCTCACTCTTACTGTTCTAATCTGTTATAATGTAATTGGGACATTCTGTGTTTTGTCAACACATTACATCAATATATTAAATGGTGTTTGTTTAGCTTACATCTGTATTCCTGATTTAAAAGTGATAGATGGTTATGAAGTTTTTTTGTTAGATTCTTATTGAATTGGTATTATGCACATTTTTTTTAACTTCCTATTTATTTATTTTTTTAACAAAATTTTAATTCTTATAGCTTTTTATAGTTTTCTTGCCATCCTTTCTTTTTTCACTAAAAGTAGTTGGTTGGGGGTTTGAAAAACTGAGTGCAGCACTTGTTTTTAAGAAATATTTTTCATTTGCCATCCTTTCTTTTTTCACTAAAAGTAGTTGGTTGGGGGTTTGAAAAACTGAGTGCAGCACTTGTTTTTAAGAAATATTTTTCAGAAGTAATTAATTATAAAATAAATGATGGTTTGAGATTTTGAAATATATATATAGTTTAATTTGTGTTGGAGACATATATAATATATACATATTACAAATTTTTTTTATGTAAGAATTTTTTAAATGTGTTTTACATGGCACTTGGGGATAATATGTTAAACAATCAAGGTTTTGTTACAGGAAGATATTGTGAACTTTATTATCCACACCAGTTCTCAATCCTGATTATCTCCCTTTATCCACAATAAAAAGATCTTCTTTTGGAAAAAGCCATAAATTACGTAGAAAAAATTGGCAGCATTGTTATTTAATCCCCCTTCAAAGTAATTTTTGAAAAATGCTTACTGATAGGTGATAAAATGTGGAATGTAATCACAATTCGATCAGATTATATTTTGTTCATTATGGTGTCATCATAACTACATGATGAACAACAGAAAAAAATGTCATTTTCAGGGGGATTAATATAGCATTGCCAAAAAATGATAATTTCTTCAATTTACATTTTTGAACACAAATGCTCAATTTTTTGTTCTTTGTACAACAATACTTGTACTGATATACATTTTTAAAGGAGCTTTTCAGGAAACAAGAGAAGAATGGTCTAATGCCTTAATTTGAATTGACTTATTAACAATGAGTGCTGCTAACATTTTTTTTATATTTTGATATGAGCCAGTTTGCATAGTTTTGTATATAATTTTGTTTGTAAAATAAAATAATTGTACAGTGTTATATCATTTTTTTAACGAAAAATTGTTTTTGTATAGAAATAAGAATAACTTGGGTTTTTATAATTAAAAAAATCTTGACTTCATTGGGGTAAATTGTTTGTAGTACATGTAGTATTAAAATTAGGTAACAACAGCAAATTTAAATGGAGTTCACCTGTATATCACATGGTACTAACATTTGCGTGGACTTACTGTTTCCAGTGATTATGCAAAATGTTCCAAATGGACGGAAAATGTTCCCATCTCATTTTCTTGAAATTTTTCATTTTTACTGGAAAATGCTAAATCCAGTGGGAATAATAAGGTTCTGCATAATGGGTAAAGGAGAATTTTTTGATAAACAAACTAACTCTATCATAATTTATTTTTTACCATCTTTTTGTAAATGGACCAAATTTCATGTGATAAAACTCACGATTTTGTAATCAGAAGAATCTATTCAAGAACATGCCTGAACATATTTGGTATATGAAATTTAAAAGTATACACACAGTTAATTATAATGTTGATTAGGACATACATGTACACACATTATAAAACATTGACTTTGAAGCACAGTAGATACTGTATATTTTAAAATCCTATGACAACAGAAGCAAGGTCATTTCAAACATGGGAACACAAAGTGTAAATTTGAAAAAAAAACTCTTTAAGGGTTTGATTCTTGATTTGAAGTTTTTTCTGCAAAAGTATAATTCTTTATATCAGGCTTATCATTGTAGACTATCAGGTATGAAGCTCGTTTTTTGTATATTCATTGTCTCTTTCCAAACTTTCATACAACTTATACAAGCATCATTTTGTGTGACCTAGCTTGCTCGTTTTGTTGTGTTTTATTACCGTGGTTACTTATGGATGTTATATTTAAACAATGCATGTACATGTATATCCATACATGTTGTAAATCTGAACTCTACTAACAAGTATACATTGTAGCAGTAAATAATTAGTGATATAATATGTTGGATTTTGATGATGTAAATGAAAAACCGACAATGTTGAAAAATTGAGTGGGTGTCTCAAGTAACATTAACATCAGTTTTGGGATGGAAAATCTCATTAAGTTAAATAATTTTTGGACAAAAATGGGTGATAATTCACATTTATTTTCGTTTAGTTATAAATATTTAACTAATTTCAGTATAACACATTTATTTACATGAATGATTAATCTATTGTGATACCTATGCAAGTATGGTCTTAATCATGAAATCTATTAGATTATTTTATTATTTATTAATCACTATTTTCAGTGTAATTAACTGCATTTCAGTAGAAACTGTAGAAAATCCTTATTCTTATTCACTGTAGAGAAACCCATTAACATTAGATACAAAAATTTAAACAGCTTACTGCTCGTACTAGAAAGCACCAAATTTTGGAAACTCTGTTAACTTAACTAAGTGGCTGTTAAATTTGATAATTTTACTAACATTCAAATATTTGATATAGACATAGATTTTTTTTTTTACTTCAATCACTCTTTTTTAATATCAGCAATTGTATGAGATCATTTTTTAACAGAATTATGAAAATTTTGATACGACACAAATTTTAGCTAACCAGCGGGTCAAGCTAATAGAGCTTCGTAAAAAAAACTTTTTTAAATTTTTAATATTGATTATAGCTGATATTGATTTTAACCTGAGAAAGTAAGGTCTTGTGTCTAAATCTCCTGGCCAGTTCCCTTATCCAAGGCCCAGGAGATAAAACCTCCAAGATCTTGTTGTAATGTCTGCTGCTGGGCGTTGTGCTGTTATATATTTTGAAGAAAATTGATGCAAGGTCTGAATATCTAGACATGTATAAGCTTATCCTATCTGGTTATGTTATTCAGAAATATTTTATTCAGTACCAATCATGTGACAAATATTTTTTAAAGACATGCATAAACATATAAATGGTCTCCCTTTGTAATACCTGCCATGTGTGTGCCAGCATGTTTGAGAAATCTTGTTTTACCCTTTTTGTCAAAATTTGTGATTTAAATTTGAGATTTTTGTAAGGAGAAAACAAAATGTATACATTGTAGTAGAAATACATGATAAAGTTTTAAAAAAAATTGTAAAACTATGTTCATGAAACTTATTTTGCAGTTTGCATAAAAGTTGAAATTTCAAACCACGTAAAGTCAAATGATTTTTATTTTACAATGTCATAACAATGCACCATCTCTCAGTTGACTTGGATTTTAGTGCTAGTGGTGTCCTGTACAAATTGGAGATTGTTTTATATATACTAGAACAAAAAAAAAAATGAATACATATAATGTATTGATAACATTCTGAGAGATTGACTCTTGTTGCTATAGTAATGATTTAGTTTACACTAAAAATACAAAATTAAACTATTTATAGAAATTGACCATTTCATTGCATTGTACTGCATTGTGGTGGTTGCTATTAATACCAAATATATTTTTTCATTAATTTGTGCTTTCTAGGGGTAGATGTACATATTATCTTATGCCTCTTTATATAAATAAATATCAAATATACTTAAGCTCTGGTTTTTCTTACAAATTTTTGTTACATTAAGGTCAATCAATACATTTGAGCCTTTTGTATCAAGATGACTTACTGATTTGTGTTAGTACATACAGTAGTATACACCTTGCCTGGTATTCATTAAGGTCACTCAATATATCTTAACCTTTTGTATCAATATGACTTACTGATTTTTGTAAGTATATAGTATACACTTGTCTGGTATCCATTAAGGTCACTCAATACACTTGAACCTTTTGTATCAATATGACTTACTGATGTGTGTTAGTGTATAGCATACACTTGCCTGGTATCCATTAAGGTCAATCAATACACTTGAACCTTTTGTATCAATATGACCTATAGATGTCATTTTGTTTACTTTTTCTGGTATCCATTCATCGAGTATAATATGAATAATATTGTATACATACAAAAAGTAATTAAAGTATATATAAGATCATTAGGTTGAAGTGTATCCAATGTCCTTAAATGGATTCCGAGTCAATTCCAAGTCGAGATTATTTCACTTGCATATCACCAACTATACATATGAAGCTGAAAACTTTATCGTATTTACCTTTAATAAGACAATGACAGGTCTTCATCTTTTAAAAGACCACCTCAGTGGCCCAGTGGTAGATCGGAAGGTCATTGGTTCAAACACCGACCAGGTCATACATGACTAAAATTTGAGATATTGCTTCCTTGCCCGACATAGATATTAAGGTGACAGTGTATCAACTGGTTCACCTGGTGCCAGGTTAATGGACTGGAAGAGTTGTATGCTTGTGACATTGACAGCTAGCACCTTACCAAAAAGTTGCCCGAGTGTGCACATAGCAGGCCATAATAAATACACACACATACACAAAATTGATCTTGGATTAATACATAGATTAACCTTGCTCTCATTGCAAATAATGAAAAATTGCTGGTGTGACGATAAATAACATTACAACAATCATCTCACAGGTAGCATGACATTTAGTTCAGAGAAAGTGTATTTCATGTCTAAAATTTTACTGGCAAGTTTTGGTTAGTAATGGTGTTTTATTCCTCAAAATTCTTTCACTTATTTTAAGGTGGGATGGTGTAGGGAATAAGGATATCCATAGATAACCATCAACTTTTGGCAAGCAAACCGACAAACATTCTCATATTAATATCTTTTAAAACCAGATTTAAAAAGAAGAGGAGATTTGAGTACCCAGAGATGTTATAACAAGTATTGAAACAAATGATGGCTTTAAGTATTTTACCAAAACATTTTATTCTACTAGAAGAGATTAACTGAATAATAGGAAAATTGCCAGTGTACAATTGAACCTAACTCCAAAAGGAAACTGCACGAAAAGAAGCCAATTTGTTTTAAGGACATTTGACTCAATACTATTCACTTCCATACAGATATATTAATTGTAGGTGAAGGAACAGAAACTGAAGAGTATAAATGAATATATGCAATTATTTTTGAAAAGGGGGTTCTTTCTAGTGCAGCACCCAATATCAAATCAAAATTGCTTTCAAAATCTGAAAGGAATACAATTGTTAAGTATTATTCAGAGCTTGTGGGTTCAAACCTTAGTGTGTTTTCAGTAAAACATTTAATTTCCTAATGCCTAATTCACCAGCTGATAAATTTAATAATATTCAAAGAAATGTTTGGGGTTACCCTTTGATGCATCCATTCCAGTTCAGTGGGGAACTGTACTTTCAGTTATTTTATCATGCCACTAACACTGGCCTGGCGAGGTTTTTAGCTTGAAACAGACTTCTAACACATTTTTTGGTTTAAGTTGGACTAGACTAAAATTCCAACTAGTGACTTTCCATATGTAAAAACATTCTTCAATAAAGCTTCCAAACTTTTGAAATCATATACATGTAGTAGTAACTATCTTCTGATCCAAAATCTGGTATGAATAACAAGAGGCCCAAGATGGCCCTAATTTGCTCACCTGAGTTTAAATGTAACTGGTATGTCTTGATAATACCTGGTAATTCATAACATGTTGCCTCAATAGAAGTGGTTTCAGATAACCTAATTTTTATTGTTTTGGTTTTTAGCTATATATGACACTGTGACCTACTTTTAGTAGCCAAAGCTACCAGAAACACAAATGAGAATGGCAATGGTCTGAAGGTCTATTGACTAATATGAATGAAATGTGACCAGTAGAAGAAGAAGAAGTCTTTTGATGGATGTATGGATGGATGGCAGAGTTCCTATCCATAACAAAAGCTCACATGAGCAATTTTCAGATCCGGATTAAAGACTTTACAGATTTGACACATTAATTCAAATATTTCAAAAAAAAAAAAAAAAGGTAAAGTTCAACTGCAAATTATTTTAAAAAAAATTGTTCAATTAATTAAAATAATGTCACATAACAATGATTTTGTAAAACAAAAAAATAAAAACAAAACAAAAAACAAAAACAAAAAAAAAAATTCAAGGTTTTAGCTAAATCTTCATATCAGTATCACATGTATTTCAAAAATAATAATTCACTAAAAAAGTAAAAATTCATAACATCTCTTCCATGCACCATTGCATTGTAAGTCATAAAGTTCAGAATTAAAAAAAAAAGTAGCCTCAGTGGGATTTGAACCCTCGACCCTTGGGTTGCTAGAATTGAAAAAGAAAAAGGTAGAAAAAAGCGACTTGTATTTTACAGAATTTCATGGAAATTGTTAAACATATGTTTCTTCACATAAGAAAATGATGTTTGGAAAAAGAGTTCACCTAAATTTATTCATTATTGTAATTTTTGTAAAAAAGTACATTTGTGTACTATTTACAATGTATAAAAAATAAATGCAAAAACACGTAACCTAATTTTTCACAAAATTGTTGGAATTCACAAACTTGGTTTATAAGATGCTTTAGATGCCAAATATCAAATCAGATTTTATCTCAGTGAAGTGATTTTGGAGAAAAAATTTTTTTTAGGTTTTCAACTATTTAGGTCATAAAAATTCAGAAAATAAAAAAAAAAAAGAAAAAAAAAATGTGGCTCCACTGGGATTTGAACCCTCAACCCTTGGGTTGCAGTAACACATGTATTTAAAAAAAAAAAAAAAAAAAAATTATTCTAAAAATTCATAAAATCTCTTCCATGCACCATTGTAAGTCAAAATATTCAGAAAATAAAAAAAAAAAAAAATAAAAATAAAAAAAAAAGTGGCCACTGGGATTTGAACCCTCGACCCTTGAGTTGCTAGAATTGAAAATGAAAAAGGCTGAAAAAAGCGACTTGTGCTTTACAGAATTTCATGAAAATTGTCAAACATATGTTTCTTCACATAAGAAAATGATGTTTGGGAAAAGAGTTCACCTAAATTTATTCATTATTGTAATTTTTGTAAAAAAAGTACTATTTACAAAATAAAAAAAATAAACGCAAAAACACGTAACCTAATTTTTCACAAAAATTATTGAAATTCACAAACTTGGTAAATAAGACGCCGTAGATGCCAAATATCACATCAGATTTTATCTCAGTGAAGTGGTTTTGGAGAAGAAGATTTTTTTTAAGTTTTTAACTATGTAGGTCATTGTGACCTACATTTGGTAGCTATGGCAACCAAAAACACAAATCTGAAAGGCAATGTTCTATAGATGCTTTTGACCAAGTTTAAACAAAATGTGACCAGAGGTTTCTGAGAAGAAGTTGTTTGAAGCAATTGTTGACGGACGAACGGACGACGGAGGGTCTGCCTCTATTGATACCAATAGCTCACATGAGCACTTTGTGCTCAGGTGAGCAAAAAAAAAAAAAAAAAAAAAAAAAAAAAAATCCAACAAAAGCTGCATAGAATATGACCTTAAAGCTGCATTAAGTTTTTTAATTTTCTGAATTTTTTATTTAATTTCCTAAAAAAATGTTTTTTTAAAATAATGACCCGTTTTTTTTTTTTTTACATAACCTTGTTCTAAAATTAGATCCCACAGGTGACATCTCGCTGAGAAATTATTGTTATTTCAGTATTTATTTGAGTCTTTTTTGTTGAACCAAATGCTTATTAAGAACATTATTAATTAGATCAGCACCGTTTTAATTCTTTTCCTAGGAAAACTTAATGCAGCTTTAATTTAACATCATAACATACTGTGGGCTGTACAAAAATTACTTGTCAAGTTTTATGAAAAGCAATAATGGCTATGACATGCCATAGGACCAGGGAGATTATATTTGTCTGGTTTCATTTAGTTCCCAAAAAGTAGTTGAAGTTATAGCTTTAACTTCAGCATAATTTACAAACATTCATTCATAACCTTGGCAAGATATGACATCAATTCAAGGACAGGACACCATTTATACAGTTTCATGAAATTTTTCTAAAGCAGTAATTAACTATGGCAAGATTAAATACCCCTAAAACTTGGAAGGGGTCAAATGATAATGAGAATATTGTGCTGTTTTTTGGGCTTTATTAAAGCCGACACAGAAACCCCCAAGTTTAATTTTAGTCTAAAGTATTTCGTCTGTACAATGTATTTACATAACATCTTATCTAACCAGCAAAGGTTATTTTATTTGTATTGGGACATTACCAAATTACAAGTGAAAGCAAAGCTGCAAGAATCTACAGCTGTGCAATGTGCAATCAAGGATTTCTTAGGTTTCAAGGCCTTCCATGCCACATAGCATCTGTTTAAAGATCTCATCTGAAGACTAACAGATTAATGTTATATACATTTTCAAATTTTGTTCAGATCTGGTCAGTGAAGAGTGGAGTGATGTTGTATTACACCCTATTTAAGCTACTTTCACATTCATGCATGTATATGTATACCGAGATGTAAGTTCCGAGTTAGATACAGGAAAAAACCAGCATCCAGAGAAAAGAGCTAGCAAACTAAAAACCTTTCTCACATTTTCTGATTTTTACAAAATAGCACATGTACAGAAGGGGCCAACAGCCAATAAACCCAGTCCATAGAATTTAGAACATTGGTATCTTCTACTGATTGAGCTGGGCTGCAAATCATCCAAAGGGAGATAATCATTTACAAAGATATTTTCAATTTAGACCTAAAAATATTTCTAATATATAACGATATTAAAAATATCCATCAAAATTATATTTATTTCACTTAAAATGACACATCACCTGGTCAGTCAAGTTGCAGAATTGTGGATTAAGATAGAAGGAGATAAATCACAGAAAAAAATACCTAGTGACCACTAGTTTACTTCATTTTAACATAATGTTTTATTATTACCAAACTTTCATCACACACATAATGGTATATTAACAAAGTAAAGACTGCAGGTATTCTTTAAAAAAAGTCTTTCTCAAAAGTGTCTTCATTATATTCAATCTGTTCTAGAAGTGAGAATTCTTTAGCAGTCTGCTTCCAAATACATATAATCCAACTGCATCTGTAAAAAAAATATAAATAAATTTACATAAAATTTGAGAACAATACATGCATTTGTTAAGATTTTAAGTCTAAGTCACATTTATTCTGTGAAGACATCAAAAGTGGGAACGACCATGTTTAGCATTTTGTCATAACCTTTAAAATTTAAAGGGCATAAAAACAAATAGTTACACTGTCAAGGTTTACTGGTTGTTGTTTCAAACCTTTGATAATTTCACTTGTATCAAGACAGTCAGTTCTAAAATGGTCTAGAAAAAAAACAAGATCCAATTATCATGGTTTACAATGCATATTTTTCAATCATCCAACTTAATATATGTGTTCAATTTGTACATAATAATCCGTTATTTGAACAGATTAGTTTATTAAATTCTGTTTTCCCCTGGGTGCCGAGTCAAAAAATACAGGATTATCATTGAAAGATGTAAAGGCCCAATCTAACAGCAGTCTGATAGAGGGTCACTGTGATGTCATATATCACACTTTATCAAACTGTAATATCATGTATCAATTTCTAATTAATTTTGCTTCAACCACCATTGTTTTCCTAGCCAACCATTGTCTTTTGCAAACAGTCAATGTTTTTGTTCATTTTCGACCATATCTCTGTACATATTTGATTTGTCTCCGTCAGTTGTATACAGTGTAATTATATACAATGATGATGGAACACCTATATGAATTGTGTAAATAATTACTGTAGAATCATAAATATTTGTTGGGTTAAAATTTCATGGTTTTGCAATTTGAAAAAAATCTTGTTAGGAGAAAATTTCATGGAATTGAGTTTTATGAAAACAAATTCCATTGAGGGCCTGATTAGTGGTACATGTATTAATTTTCCCTGACACAAATTTTTGTGGTTTTTACTAACCCACAAAAATAGCGAAAATTTATTCCCCTTGAATATTTGTGATTTTACAGTATTTACTGGTGCATTACAGAAAAATAAACCTACTTACTTTCACTAACAACTAAAATAAAATAGTTTGTTTCAATCAAAAATGTCTTCTTTATCCGCTATATACTGCGCTATATCTCTTGGTCGAACTAATCTTTCTGCATCCATATCAGGAATTTCAAATCCTGAAAAATTATAGAAATGAAATAATAATAACTAAGACTAGGATTTCCATCCATTTTTATACTTTCTGTCAATAGTAGAATTTTTGATTTTGTTTCATATTCTCATGCTCTCTTATATGTTGAATGTTACATAAAAACAAAACAAAACAAAATTTTTAATATACATGTTTATGTCTCAATCAGTGGCTATTACTTGGACTTTCAAAATCCTCCTATTCTGATCATAACAAAAATGTTTACGAAGAATTAGCATGAGCTTACATGTTTTTATTCAACACCTACTCAAATCAATAATGTAAAAATGTTCAATGCCAGTACTTTCTGTTGTTACTTTTTATTCTTCATAATAAAAAAATGGCAGTCAGTGTTCTATTCCAGCATTGTAGAAAACAATTCAGATTAAAATAAAAATAAAATAAAATTCAACTCACCAAATTCATCTTCCATTGCCATTATAATTTCTACATGATCTAAACTGTCTAATCCAAGATCATTCATAAAATGACTGTCCATTGATAGCTAAAATATAAAATAGAAGTGGGTGATTCTCTGCAGTGTTTACACCATATTACAATTTATAACTGTTACACATGACCACACTCGTGAGTCCAGAGACTAATGCACAAAAAATGAATCGCAGATCATTGAATAAAAATCATATCACAAATATTGTACTTTTACAGAATGTAATACAGTAACATTAAAAATGTTTTTGTCAAATTGGCTTTTTGTTTGAAAATATCCAAGTTCTGACTTTCAATTTTGAAGTCCCCAGGTTTGTAAATAAAAATGTAACGACAATTTATTTGGTTATTTTTTTCTATTAATATACTAATTTAGAGGATAAGACATGAACATCTTAAGATATTTTATATTTACGGTAAATATTGAGGTGATGACGGTCAAGCTTTTAGCCAGTGTTGGTCCTTCAACACCTTCAGAGAAACTTTAATACTGTACATCAAAAAATTTGAAAAAGTGCACCATCAATATTTTACACAAGATTAATGGATATAAAATTGATATATATTACCTTTTCAGGATTAATTTTATCATATAACTTTAAAACCAGCAGAATTCGGTCGTCAATCATTTCTAAAGTAAGTGGTGCTTTAGACCCATACAATCGGACATTGTTGTTAAACCCTGAATTCTGAAATAACATATAAAATATATAAGTACCTTGTTCGAATCTATGTTATCAAACTTTTTGCACACTTTCAGGACTTTATCTTGAATCATTTCCAATGTCAAACCACCAACAGCTGTGCTGTATTTCAAGTGACTTGATTTCTATAAAGATACACACAATGTTAAACACATCTTGTCAAAATAAAGACTTCATAAAGAAAATGACTTTTGTCCAGTTTGCATACTTCTGGCTTAAATCGATCTGGGGATTAAATAAAACTCATGTTAGAAAACAGGTTGCATGCCTGTAGGAATAAGTTGAGTTTGCGCTCACAGGTAAATTTAACCCTAGTGAAGGGATGGTTTAACAATCAGGAACGGAATATAATAAGGCAGGAATTTTGGATGATCTTGATTGATTTCAGCTAGTAGAGAGGCTAATAAGACGAGAGTTGAAAAAAAAAGATCAAAATGACCGATTCATTATGTACACAGATTACAGATGATGATTTTTTTATTTAGATTATCAAAGGAATTTGTATTGCTTTTACTTAAATTGATTGAAAATCAAATCACAAAAGCAATTTAATTGAGTATTTCACCACTTAACCAGTATCTTATATCTCTACTCTATGCTAAAGAGTTTCTTTACAGTTAATAGTGATAGTGATTTATTTGGTGTTGTCAAGGCATCTGTGTCTAGGGAAGTAATGAATATAACATTTTTGTTGCATAAAATAATGTACAAACAATAATATCAGATTTTCCTCTGGTAACAGATTACATTAAGTGCAGAGGCACTTATGGAAGTGTCAGATTTTCCAGGATTGTAGATCATACAGAATGTTTCCATATCCTGATTTTGTCACCTTTTGGTGACAATACCAAATATGGCAAGACATGCGAAAATGAAAACTGCAATGTTTAATTTAGTGCTAGCCCTTTAAATTCTTCCAAAAAATTTCAAGTACACAGTAGTTCTGTTAAAAACACCAATTCTGGCATTAAATTCATCTTCAGTTGTTTCCAAAATTCTATTCATTTCTTTTATTCTTTTATTTTATTTATTTATTATTATTTTTTTAAAATGTTTTTCCATTATTCTGTTTTTCCCAAAATATTTTGATGTTTTTCAAGTAAAATTCTTTTTCTACCTTTGTGAAAATGAGGTTTTTCTTTTTGAACCCATTTTGAAATCTAACTTTACAACAATCTTTGTAAGCTCAGTTAACGTAAAGATAGGTGATTTTACAGGTGCATGCAACACAATTCTTTCTCACCCGAGTTTTAAAAAATATATGCAGTGTATATAATATACACCGCCACATGTTATAAGCATAAATTCTAAATAATGTGTAAAATAAGCTAAGCAGTTCATTTTAGATTTGCTAGTTTTAAAATCTGGTTCATTCCTTGATAACCCAGAAAAAAATGACAGTCAATTCTTATATTTATAATATTTTTCATAACATTCTTTTTACAAACTTCTCGAATGCGTCATACAAATAAGAAAGAAAAACCGGTATATACCGAATCTGTTGGCATTGTAAACATTCTGGGAACAGCCAATATGTCAATCAAAATAATTCCCGCCTTCTCACTGATTGTGTGACGTAATAGACGGCTTAAAAAATAGTACGCTGGAAACAAAAGAACATTTCATACAATTTTGTTCGAATAGACAAACAAAGTTACAAATTCATATTGATTGTTAAATTACAGCTATTAAACGTTGAATCCCGATTGTATGGATGACAGGGTATTGGAAACACCAATGCGCGACGTTTTGTTGGACTGGGTTGTGCACAGGTCCGAGCATGGAACCATCACGTGATTATCAGTTGCTGGTAGAGAAGAAGAAGCATGGTCAGATGCAGAGGGAATTACGGCAGAAGTATTACCAGTGACAGTTGATGAAAGAAGCATCGCTGTGAACTTAAAGCATGTTTTTGCATGGTCGAACAGTCGCCAGAGTAGCTCCTGACAGAAGCCTCATTACGATGACCGCTCATAAACATTATCTGTCTGGTCTCAACACCGGCATCTCTCATAGCTTGTATGGTAGGCCTAGTGGCCCGCAAGCAGTGTGCCGTGTAGCGTTTAGAACACCCTGACGATGGAAATATTTTTAAGTATACAATAAAAATCGAAACAAATATTTTATTTATTTATTTATTTATTTAAAAATCAATATTTTTTCCTTCATTTTCAATGTACATTTAATTAAATAACACTATAAAATAAAATGTGATGGCTTGAATGTTAAAAATAGATTGATAAAAGTAGGTCACGGGAATTGCCTAATGTTCTAGATTTTCTACAATGAGTTCATCATAGGAATTCAATAGGTATTGTTAATATTTTTTATTTTTTGAAAAAATATTTATTTTGCTATAACGTGAAAAAACTTGAAAAAAGAAGGAAATATCGAAGTATGTACGTGGTTTTGTGAGATAAAAACAGATAGCTAAAAATAGGTCAGTTAGGGAAAAACCAGAATTGGTATTCATGCGCGATGTGAAAAACCGATGTTTATGCGAATAATGAAAACAAAAATCAAACTGGGTTCAACGTAGAAATTATTTTTCTATTATAAATATTCATTTGTATTCACAAACCTAAGCACTCTTAACAATCATGAACCAACTTAAACAACTGTTCAAGGTATTATTCTCAACTTATGATTGCTCCCAGAAGTTCCCTATCCCATACACAAAAACATCATCAGAAAAAAACATTTATAGCTTATCCAAGCAAAGTATTAAGTGTCAAAATCTAGAACCATGGTTACCACCAGCATCCTGACAAGTTTCGACCTTAGTCTGTCCACTGTCTTAATTCATTTTGACTGCAGAAATTTTATTCCAATTTTTACAAAGAATTTTGTACAAAGAATGCTTGTCTTTTTGTTATGTGTAATGCGAAATAATTCAGGGGTTATAACACAAGACCAGAAGAAGTTACTGGTTACTCTACTTCTTTTCCAAACACAACATGCAGACGTGGACTTACTCATAAGAACCTTATTCGACAGATTCCATTTAATAACCATGAACAAAATTTAAAATTATCAATAACTAAATGCTAGTACAATATGGATAAAATTTTGGGTAAACCTATTAAGCCTTGTGTAGAGTTACACTTCAAAGACACTGTTTTCATATCACACTTGCATAACTTTGATTGTCATTCACCTTTTGAAGAAAGTTTTGGAAATTTGGTAGGTGTAATCTAGTGTCTTTTCTGTGGTGAACAAATGCAACAGCACTAAATCTGCATACAGATTTACGAAACACGTTGTTATTCACGGTCACTAGAGTCCGCACGTTCCGCAAAAATGTAGCCATCTTTTTCAATTTGACCTTGTGGGATTCTTTCCGGTGTAAAGGGAAAAAAGTCCCTGTATATTTCATAACCAAATTATTTTATTTGGATGTAAAGAACTCGATGGTTATAAGTGTTTATTTTGATCAATGATTTTAATGTTAAATCATAAGGGAACATGCAAACTTTCACAGTTTTGGTTTTAAACGACAATAGAACATAATGACGTACCATGAACAAATAATTACCTATAAAAAATAACCAGTTTTTGAACAAAAGCAAAAACGAATACAAACAAAATCGTACCATAAAACATTTACCAGTTTCAAACGTCTGCTAGACACGAGGTATATGTTAGACCCATTATATTGTTATTTCTTAGTTTGGGATTTTCAGGTTGTATCAATAATAAGCAATAATAATAAATTTTCGCCTGCTGTCTTGCTGCTCCAACTGATACAGAAATTTTATAAAAACTTTTATCATCAAAACAGATCTCTTTTGCATATAGGTAAAAAAAGTTCATATATATCATGTCTAATTCTCTGCTAATCAAGTTAAGTTTGTTCACAACAACCTAGCAGGATGACCAATCATTTTTATTAATTTTTTCGGATTGGTAAAGATTTAAAGTGTGATATCATCAAATTGGTATATTTTTAATGTGTGACACTGCTTTGTACGTACATTTTAGCTAGCTGTATTCTTTTCTGCTATATCATAACAGTCAAAAATGGTATAATTCCGTTGAATTCAGATTCTTTATATTTTCCATTTGAGTGGTACATTTCTGTCGAAAACAGGAAATTTCCGTCAAATTGGTCAGCCTGACCTAGTGATGGTGCTCATCCTAGATTAAGCTGCATGAAATGAATGATTGAGAGTACAAAACTTCAGCAACATTCTTCATTTATAGAGAAGGGGGCTTTGGTGGCCGAATGGTCTAAAGTACCTGCTTACAGATCACAGTGCCTCTCACCGCCTGGGTTCGAATCCCACTCTGGACAGATCCTAGTGTGAGAAAGTTTGTCAGTTCGCTTGCAGAAGGTGGGTGGTTTTCGCCGAGCATTCTGGTTACCTCCACCATCCCAGAACTGACAACCTCGAAATAAGTGAAAGAATCTTGACAGAGGCGTAAAACACCGTAACTCCAATCTACTCAACTCAGTTATAGAGCTTTAAAGGGTTTGAAACTTTAATACCGGTAAGTTCCAATGGAAAGCAGATGCTTTCTAGACAATTTCATCATGAACCAAGTTCAATGTAAACTGTTCTTGCAAATAAGTTGAAATGATTGATTTTGAATGAAGTTATATCTTACCATTTTTATTCAATGTGGTTTGTTAATCGTCCCCTAACATTTGTGCAGAAGAATTGTTTCTACATATAAGGAACAATACCAGTTTACTGATGTAACAGTACCTAATTTCCTCATTTTTACAGGTAAAGATTCGTTGCTCTTTCAAGTGATCTTATATACAGTACATGATTTCTGTTTAATTAAAAGACTTGTGCAATTGATTTTCCTGTCAGATTGTATCTTATCCTGCTCATTTTTGTTTTCAATCTTATTATTGTTATTATTATTATTATTATTATTATTATGTGGCAAAAAAACAACAACAAAAAAAAAAACTGTAAAATATCTTTACTTACTATTTATTATTTTTAATCAACAAATATAAATGACATAAAACTGTATATTTTATAATCATTAATTTAAAAATAATTATTATTTACTGTAAGATGATGTACAATATCACAACAATTTTAAAATTAAAATAATTATTTATAATTATAATTATTCATGTAAATTATTATAAAAATAATAAATATATTATTACATTTTTAAAAAAATTACCATCACATCAACTAAACAATAAGGGATAGCAATGTCAAAAAGATGTTAAAATTCACAGACAATAGAGTTTAACAGCTTAAACAAACAGTATAAAGTTAGTGGAGAAAACCAGAGTACAACTCTTTTACATGTAATGTTTCTGTATATATGTCATGGTGTTTAAATCACAAAATATGCTGACAATTACCCCCATTAAAAATTCTGTGACCCAGCTGGCGAAAAATTTTCATTGGCTAATGAACAGAATTTCCAAGTGTGACCCACCCATTCATGATCAGATGAGACCCCTGGTGGGTGATGAAGGAGGAATATGACAAGTAGGGCATGATGTTGTTTGAAGTTTATGGAGAAAACCATAGTACAAATTGTTTACATGTAAAAAAAATTCATCTCCTGTATGTGACAAATTATCCAAAAAATAAATAAATAAATAAATAAATAAATAAATAATAAAACTACCTGCTTCCTACAAAGTGACTAGGTTAATCATGATGAGCAAAAAACAAAAAGGACTAGGATTGATTTTGAAAAAAAAAACATCCATGCAAAAATGTTGATACAAGAAAAGGCATCTGAGGGTACCACCAACTTTTCAAAATAAAAGTACATGTATATAGTTTTCAATGAAAATTTAGCAATTATTTTTTATTCTTTAAGTTTTGTAATTAAATTTAAAAATATGCAGTGATTTCTAAAAAATGTTCAATTTTCAAAATCCTGAAAATAATAATCCACACATGGTGATGTGCTGAAAGACATAAAATATAATGACTTTGTTACTGCTGTCATGTAGAGCAGTATGGTAAATGCATCATTATGCATACCCAGTATTATATTTTATAATGGAATTAAAATGTGTGTTTATGTTGTCAAAATAATGCAAATTCTTTAATGTCTTATTAGAAATTTACTTATAACATAAGATTTTATTTTTCATTTTAGGTTATTGAGAAATAAAACAAATAGATGATGTTTAAATTTTTGCTTATTACCAGTACTTGAAAAAAAATATTGCTAGTTTGCCACCTAAGGCTTAAAGCTTGACCAGTAATGCCACTTTCTAATAAATCAACTACTAGTGGTTGTTGGTGTTTGTTACTCCAGCCACTAATAGCCACAAAACCACCTAACAGACAAGAATTGGGACTTTACTACCACTTCAGTATATCACTTAAATATAATGAAAGAAATAATTATATGAACACTTGCCTTTTGTCCCTTTGTTGCATTTGATACAAATAGATCACAAATTAATATATGGAAGTACACCTATTTATAAATCAACATTTACCATAAAACATACCAAGAAAACAATTTTTAGGTGTATGTATATGTATATGTAAAATAGAAAAATAATTTACAACTTAGATAAAAGTACAATTATAGTACACCCATCACCAAATATTTACAATCAGACGACCCTATTCATATGGACCTATTTGTTTTTTATGGCATTCAATCGCAACTGAATACAGAATGGGTCATGACCTCTGATTAGGTAACATTCAACTTAGCCATTTCGTCTTTGAAAATCATCTTACAATATCACATTTTGTTTCATTTTTTAGCCATAAAATATTCAACAAAAAGTATTGTATACAACACAGGTATTTTTATAAACATTTTACAAAGAATTTAATGGGTGAAGTAATCTTACCCAAAGGGTCTTACACTTACTAGGACATCCACTAACAATCAAAATAAAATAGCTTATACATAGTGCTATAACAACAAGAATTCCATGGATTTAAATGTCTTGCCTGGTTAGTTTTTTAATTGAGTAGAAAATACATTACTTTTACATAAACTTTCACATTTTGACATGTCGCCTACAACGACACTGGGAAAGTAACACCTAAGTCTCACCTTATGGCAATGTCAGGCTCGACAAAAACCACCACCAACGAAAAGTGCTATATTTAACCCACCACCACAATTGTTTACATAAACAGGTAAGTGCTACATGCAAAAACTGCCACCAAAATGTGTAACTTATAAATAGTGCTATAACAAGAACCACCACCGAAGAAAAGTGCTATATTAAACCCACCACCACCAAAATTATTTACATAAATAGTTAAGTGCTAGATGCAAAAAGCACCACCAAAAAATTACAGGCAATATATACAACCCACCACCAAAATACTTACATTATTAGTTAATATTAGTTCTACATGCAAAAACCACCGCCAAAAAATTTAATATCAGCATATTATATCCTTTTTTGGACACACATTGGGCAATTGCAAGGAGTTTTTTTGATATTTTAATTATCTGCCCTTGGCTCCATGGTACTATAAATAGGGCGAGTAGTTTATTTGGTGAAATAATTATCTGCCCTTGGCTCCATGGTACTATACATAGCACGAGGATTGAAACTGAAAGAGGTTATCATTCCTGTGAGACAAAATCTTATGTGATTTGTAAGATTAAACATAAATGTAATACAAAGTGATTAATTTTTCATCATTTTAAATTTTTATACCAAATGTTTCAAGCGAACACATATTGCATTTCTTGAGAATTAAAATTCTATACATTCTACAAAGTCATAATATGTCACATACTAAGTCTGTAAAAATAAACTGACTCTCCCCCAATAGCCAGTCTGATCTATTGTTGTCTGCAGAACCCTCAGCTAAATAATTTATGTAGTTTTTATAAAGTGATATATAATATACGTTAGCCACCACCAAATAAAGAAAAACCTAAAACTACCCACCACCAAAATGTGTAGGTTTTATACAGTGCCAAATAAAATACAAAACCACCACCAAATAAAGAAAAGTTTAAACCACCCACCAAAAGGTGTGAAGTTTATATGTGGTGCAACATAAGATATAATAACCACCACCAAATAAAGAAAAAGTTTAAACCACCCACCAAAAAGTGTGAGGTTTATATGTGGTGCAACATAAGATATAATAACCACCACCAAATAAAGAAAAAGTTTAAACCACCCACCGACAGTGTGAAGTTTATATGTGGTGCAACATAAGATATAATAACCACCACCAAATAAAGAAAAACCTACCCACCACTAAAATGTGTAGGTTATATACAGTGCAAAGTAACATACAAATACAAAACATGAAAATTATGTATGGTGCAATATAAGATATAGTAACCACCACCTAATAAAGAAAAGTTTAAACAACTCACCACCAAAGTGTCAAGTTTATCTAGTGCTACATCGGATACAATAACCACTATCAAATAAAAAACAAAAAACCTAAAACTTCCCACCATTAAAATGTATAGTTTATATATAGTGCTACATTAGATAATTTATATATAGATGTGGAAGAAACATACCAAAAATAAAGAGGCCTTATTGGCCAAGTAGTTGCCACCACCACAAAGTAACCAGTATAAAAATATGACTATAAGTACTCATAAACATTAAATTTGATTGAAGTGCTAGTAATACATTCCCATCGCCAAAGATAGATAAAAATGTATATAAAAATGTATAAGAGGCAATTGCCATAGATACTATGACACGTACCATTATCATTGTTGGACTGATGATATGGAGTTATAGCCCCTGATCTGCTAGAGGGCAACTACTTGGCCACTCTAGACTGTAACAAAAATATGAGGTAGAATTGTTCTTTTTAATAAAAACATATATCAAGTACTCCAAAAAAAAAAAAGACAAAATATAACTAATGTGTGTGTGTGTGTGTGTGTGTGTGTGTGTGTGTGTGTGTTTTATCTATGGATATACCTGTCCTAATTAGGAGACACAAGGGTTTTTTTTAATATACATGTATATTAATTCATTTTCATAGTTTTCTTTAGAAATTTTTTCATTATTAAATTACTTATTTTATTATTTTTTCATTTTTATTTCTTTTTGTTTTTTAAAGAATTTTTCAGAAATAGACAACCAATAAGATTTAAAATTGATTTTATTAAATGCAACATATAATAGTTCCAAAAACAATAGAATTAGTCATTTCTTTTCTTCTTTTTTTTATCTTTTAAAGCTTGATTAAGTTTTTCAATTTTTTGAATTTTTTTTGATTTTCTAAAAATACATTCTAACCACGATCCGTGACATTAATTTTCTAAAATTTCATTTCTTTTAGCTGTAAATAAACGGAATCCTCTGACCGGTTGGTCAGTGTTTTACGATGGTAATTATGAGCTTGGAGCTTAGAGCATGCACACGGATGTATGGAAAACCCTAGAATCGAAGGTGAAACATGACAGATTGCATTAATTGTCCTTCATTAATATAATTAATATAATATATTTGAAATGGTGTTATGTATCCCTTAATAAGTCACAAATGACAAATTCAACGAAGTTCTGTGTTTAATTTATCGTATTTTACCGTTTTGAAAGTTGTGTTCAAATCACGCAGGTTTTGATGATGTAACCATGTTCTAATATTAGATCCCAAATGCTGCATCTCGCTGGGAAAATACTGTAATTTCTGTATTTATTCGAGCTTTTATCGTTGAACCAAATGTAACATTGTTCATTAGGAACATCATTAATGAGATTAGCACTGTTTTAATTTTTTCTTTGGAAAACTTAATGCAGCTTTAAATTTTAGCAATTTCTGTTAAAATTTAATTCTTTAAAGTGACAGCAAAGAAAGGGAATGGTTAAGCATGTACATATTGAGAAAATGGGGGAAAAAATCCCAAATTTTTTACTGACGAAAAACATACCAAATTACTAATATTATTTTAAGTTTATACAAAGGGAATCATAATAAATATGTTGAACAATTAATTCTAAATTTATAATAAAACACTTTGATATTCTAATCTGTTCTTTAAAATAATTTGGTACTGTATGCTTTGGTAACGAGAAACATTCTGAAATGCTGAACTCCTTCAGAGTATTTCAGTACTTATGAAGTTAATACTGGAATACTTTTTGAAACGCTAGTCTTTTCTTCAGAGTATTTCAGTACTTATGAAGTTAACATTGGAATACTTTTTGAAATGCTGGTCTTTTCTTCAGAGTATCTAAGTACTTTACAATGTTAGGATAATTCTGAATCAGGTTATCTTCCTTCATTACACTGGACCACCAGATATTATATCCAATAACACAATCTGCAGCAGTAAATCTACAATTAAACATAAAACGTATTGTCATATTTGAAAGAGAAGTGTGTGTGTGTGTGTGTGTGTGTGTGTGTGTGTGTGTACTGCAGAGAGTGTGTTGGGGTATGTGCCTGTACACTAGAGAGAAAGGGTGCATGTGTGTGTGTGTGTGTGTGTGTGTGTGTGTGTGTGTGTGTGTATTTCTAATTCAAGATTCTTTAAATTACATATAAATTAAGTCAGTTCTGATCTGATGATGGTGGGAAAATCACCAACAATGAGAGAAAACCAAGATTTGGCCAAATGGAATTTATATGTAGGCATTGTAACAAATACTTTAGACCATTTGCCAGCACGACTTAACATTTCATAAAGGCAAAACCCTTAAATATTCAAATGCTTGTAAAACTATTTATAGATAGACAGTTGGAGTTTTTCCTAAACATTTTTTTTTACCTTTTAAATATCTAAATCAACATAAATCCAAATTGTAGCTTTGGAGTTGGAGTTTGAAATGAGTAATTAATTCATCAAACCAGATAAATTGCAATGAAATCAACAAGACATCATAATTTGTCAAACAATTTTACCACTGTTTATGTAAGTTCTAAGGTTAATAAAAACCTTAACAGTCAAACTATACCTGTTGCCACATATATAAGTTTTCCCTTCCAAAAATTTAGAGAAGTAGTTAGCAAACAAAGAGAATTTATCAATAGCTTTTGATATCAATTCTTTGTCCTGATTCTCTGGTGTAGTTTCTCCCCATTGTATATACAGTGTCTCGAGTACTTCATCTAGAGTGCTACAGGCATAAAGAACCCAACTAAAATGAAGAAGAAGAAGTAAACTACAGGTAATTCCCATTTATATAATCTTACATTTTACAACAATTTTTAACTATCATATGATGATGAAGGAAACAACTGTTTTACATAAAGTTACAAACTGCATGGGTATTAATAGTGAACTAGTGGGTTGGAACAAGCTATTATGGTGATAAAGATTTTCATAAGCTTATAACCGATAATCTCTAATTTTCTATGATGCAACAACTAGGAGCTAAAATCAAAAACGAGATTTAAAATAAAGATAAAATTCACTGTAAACTGACTCTTATATTCTTTATATAAACATTAAAATGACATGTAGACTCTTTTAGAAAAAAGAAAAAATCCTAAAACATCTATTAATACAGCATTTGACTCATGCTTGCTAAAATTTATTCCCAGTAACCAATTTCAGGGTTTTGATTGCTGAAATCTTGTACATGTATTAACATGGCAATTTTTTAAATTTTTGTCTTTAACCTTATACATGTACCTCTACTTTCCATCTGACATTTATGTGCCTTCCAATTGGATACTGAGCACAGTGATTTCATAGGCAATGCATTAGTCTATCTTCTTATAAAATGCTAAATAAATTAAATTCAATATTTTGGAGATAGGGGTTTTAAAATGTGGCTGACTGTATGACTTTTCAACATCAACATGTACATTTCTGAAGAGCAAGGGAGATAATTCTTGGACTATCTACAGCATCAGAAAAGGTACAAGCAAAAGTCTGAAGAGCAAGGGAGATAATTCTTCCTATTCATAACATTTTACTAGTTTATTTCTCACTTTAACAGGTAAATATAAAATTATGTAACATACTCAGGTAGGTGTACTGAGTACAATGTATTAACTTTTCCATACTTGTAATAGTCCTTGCGAGTTTCTGGCTGTGGAACAAACTTTCCATAAAGATCTGCCAAATATAAACATACAGCCCCTGACTCCAATATTGGCATTTCATTCTCTATATCAAGGAATGGCACTGTTCCGTGTATATGTTTTTCATCTTTGTACAACTGAATTTTCTGCCTGTCTGGGTCTTTAGGATCCAAATAAATGAACTCCACATCATCCTGTATACCTAACTCTTTTAATGAACAGAAGCAAATATCACTTTTAGTAATTTCAATATCACATACATAGTTTTGCAAGATGAAAATGAGAATTGTTGTTAGGAGGTTTCACAATTTTGCGTATGGATGTATCTTCTTTGTAAAAATAGTTTTTATAAAAGCAGGCAACCCAAAGCTCAATTACAAAAAATATACTAAATTTCATTGAGATATACATGAAAAAGAGGGATAAAAACAAAATCATTCAGGCATGAAAAGTAGGTCCTATCAACCCAATTCATGAGGTATATCAGAAGGCATATCATTCTGCATCAGTATACTAGTAACAAGTTTTAAATCTGCATTAGTTTTCCTATGCATAATATATAAATGACACATTTTTATTTAACTATGCCCCTCATGAAAAATATAATGCTTGGTTCCATGATAAAATTTTTACTTTCTTTGAAATTCATGGGGGAAACCTACCGCTAGTTAGAACTACCAAAGATTTTATTTTAGAATACTGACAATGATTTATTCTTTATCCAAAATAAGGCAACATCAACAAACAAAGCAAAAAGCTAGTGTTCAAGACCAAACGAGCCACTTTGATGCACATATTCAAGCCAAATTGCTTGGTTTTTTTTACAGCCACATTTATTATGAGATAATAAGAGTGAACTTAAGAAAATGAATCACAACAATCATAATAACAATCACTTTATACTGATTAAAAAAAAATTTTTTAGAAAATTAATTTTTTTCTCAATCATTGGTAAAATTAATGCAGCTTTAAGAGAAAAAGTTTGGTATTCTTAATGTTAGGTTAAAATCTTTGTTATGCCTTCTAAATCACATAGTAGATGTAGACGACTTTAAAACAGGGTAGATAACAGAGTTAAGTGGAATTAAGAGAATTTCTCTTATACCAAGGCAGTCAGTACTGGGATGGTGGAGAAAGTTAGAGTACCTGGAGGAAAGCACTGACTTTTGGTAAGAAAACTGACAAACTTTCTTACACTAGGAATTGCCAGAGTGGGATTCAAATCTAGGCATTGAGAGGTACATGTACTATGATCTGTAAGCAAAGGTGCTTTAGACAATTTAGTCACCCAGGCCCCAGGTTGACAAATGAGCTTGTCAGTCATACATGTGGAAGATTTCACTTCTTGAGACTATTTTGGTCTTGGTACTGTCTTTTATAAATTAGGTCCCCTAGTACCAAAGTGATCAATACTTCATGTTTGTGAGGAACATTATGAAAAATATTTACAACATAAATCAATGAAAATATGTTGTTTTTACAGAAAAATTTGAACTTAGGGAATTATATATCAAATTAGAAATAATAGGTTTAAAACGAATTTATAGGATATGTGAAGATGAGCCAGTAGGATGCTCCAGTACCTGCCCAATATACCCATTCAAAAGATAACAAGCATCCTACCCATAAAATGATAATTATTATCATTTATTTATGAATTTGATGTGTAAGACATGTTGTAAAGTACAGGGGGCTCAGCTTATAACTAAGTTTGGAGTGGGGTTAGGTGAATTGTCTTGTAATATTTATTTCTCATTATCTGAAACTGTAAATAATAAATCAGAAGAATTAAAAAAGGCTCCATAAAAGTTATTATTGAGTAAAACTAGCTCATGTTTACAATAATGTCTTTCATGTCAACAAATTAACCTCTCTGTGCAGAATTGTTTATTTTTCTGTAATTCCTGCAATGCACAACACATCCTTATCACTGAACTTTTCTTCATAATGTCAGAGCACATTTGAATGAAATAAATAAATGGTATTTTTAATAAATATCTTTCAAAAAAATACCAGTGAATAGAAATAACCTTGTTATTAAAAGAATCTAGTAATATGCTATATTGTTTTAGAGAAAATTCACTGTATGCTACAGTGTTCCCACTATTAACTAAATCAACCTTCAACGTCAAAGAGCGGGTCAGGTAAAATAAATGACCATATTCCGGATCTTATTTTTGGGTGTCAACTTCATCAGACACCTTGGCTAATCCCCTGTAATACCTTCAATGAGCCATGTGCAGCGACTTGATCTGAAGAAAGGAAAGTAATAAAGTTTCATTCGCTTTTTACATTGCTTTCTTTTTCTTTTCTGGAGCCATAAAGTCAATCCCAGTGCAGAAATGAATGTCAGAACAGCAACTGTAGCCGTTTCACGCACCATAATACCTATTAGGCTAGTTCATTGGATAAGATAATTTCTCGGACCAATAGAAACTCCGTTTACAACCATGTCCATGCAGACGAATTATTTTTCCCTTCGTATCACCTCGAATGATTTTATATAACGCAAAGCAAACACGCGAGAGATTCCGGAAAATACTACTTTCATTTTGATCAAAAGTCAAGTACGTGATTTAGATAATGTGATAACAATAGAATATGTCAACAAACGTGTGCCCATAAAATTTAGGAAGTTAAAAACAATGCAAGTAGAGTCAGATGTTGTTATTGTTGGAGGGGGGATATCTGGCCTGACAGCTGCTTATCAACTCCACAAGAAAGATCCAAGTCTAAGAATCCATGTACTTGAGGCAAAAGGTTTGTTGTCATAAAATATCAACAATACAACTAATTAAAAAAAGAAAAAGTGAAAGGACACACAGATACAGCATCTTTATTAAGATCTTTAATGAGTAAAGTGGAGGGTGTTCAAGTTTTTCCAAATGTGACCATTGAACCTAAACAAGTTTCTCAAATCTTAAACTGATCCATCTATGACAGCCTTTTTACCATGATTTAGGTGTTAGCTCACTGAGACAGCCCAGGAATTGTTGTCCAGAAATGTGAATTGAAACCATTGTAAATTGCTTCAGGTGCTAGCAGATCATAATACCTCTGTATGGATCTAATGTATGTAGCTCATTAACCACTTATCTTTAGAGCAAAGGGTTCAAGATTAAAGTGGAGAAAAAAAGTTGTTTAGTTAGATTGTAAATAAATGTTGTTGTTTTTTATCGGAGTTAAGGTGTACTGTGTGAGAGGTTGATTGTTCAATAATAAGGATATTTTTTGACATAATGTATATTTAATCATTTTTTTTAAATCATGATTTTGATAAATTATGTAACAAATATTTTCAACCATATTGTTGATACAAAAAACTAATAAAGAAATAAATAATAATAATAAATTATTAAAAAAACAACTACCGTAATTAAAAATTGTGACAAAATCCATGAAGTATTGATGCATTTAAAAAACTTCATTTAGCTTGATATGAAAACAATGTGTAGGAAAATTGATCATTGAATTATAATTTTCAGATCGAGTAGGAGGGCGTACATTAACTGTCCCCCTGAAGACAAAAACTGGTACTGATAAATGGGATTTAGGAGGCCAGTGGGTCGGAAGGTAAATATATTAATCATTAACCAAAGAAGTCCATGAAATTAATACATGTATTATTAATTACTTGGTATTAGCTACAGGTATGTACATATATAGTGTACTGCAGTGTGTATGTCTTGTTTATACACTCATTATTAAAATCTACCAGTATTTTTTTTTTCTAAAACTACTGGACATATTTTACTGAAACTTAGTTAGGAGAACATCTTGGTTATTGCATGTACAATCTTAAGTAGGTTCCTGTGATATAGGAACTGGAAATCTCTATTGTTATCATGTAGAAAAACATCCTTTTTAAATTTTTTTTTCTAAAATTTTATAATTATCTTGACTACCCATATAAATATATAAATGTAATAAATGGGGATTTTTAGTCTAGAAATACATTGTATCTTTAAAGTTATGTTAATGACCAAGACCTCATTTATAATACAGCAACTCTTGAAGAAAAGTCATTTCAGACTTTAATTTTTAGCTTATGAAACATTGTTTAATCACTCTCCTTACAGAAAAGGTTTATTTTTTATTTTAGATGTCAGCCACATATCATGGCAATGCTGGAAGAGCTAGGTTTAGAGACACATTGCCAATATATAGATGGTTTAAAATTTATGCAGCTTGGAGACAACAAAGTTAGAAGTTTTAGTTCAGATATACCTTCACTATCCATATTTGCTCTTCTTGACTTGAACAGAATTTTAAATAAGGTACTTCACTCTTTAATTGCTTCTATGGTATTTCAGATAAGAGCTCAATTTGAGATATGACTATGGCATTTTATCTGCAGTCTATTGTTTAAAATGACCATTTTTTCAATTAAATGTACAATTTGTTGCAGTTTTTACACAGTGACTTCAAATGTTTATGATATTTGTATTTTAGTTCTTTTAGTTTTATTACACAGAAAAAACTGAACTTACAGGAAATTGGAAACCTCTTTAAACCGAACTAATCCAAATTTAATTTGGACTTGCAGTTAGTATAGCTTGTTAGATTATAATATATAAATAGTGTACCTTTACTTACTTACTTACTCCTCTTCATGCTGGTTAGCACATAAGGCCGTCACCAGAGATTTCCATGCTGGCCTGTCTTGTGTCCATCTTTGGATCTGTCCCCATGTCCAGTTGTTTTCTTTTATCTCTTTCTCTACAGATCTTCTCCATGTTTCTTTTGGTCTTCCTCTCTTTCTCTTACCAGATGGTGTCCATCTCAATGCAACCCTTGGGATGGAGGTTGGGTGCATTCTAAATATATGTCCTATCCACCTCCATTTTCTTTTTTTTATAATTTGGGATAGAGAAGTGGTGTTAGTCTTTTTGTACAGCTCTTTATTCGAGATGGTATTAGGCCAGAAGATGCGTAAAATTCTGGGAAGGCAACATGTCTGGAAGGCATCTAGCTTGTTTGAAATGGTTTTTGTAACTTTCCATGCTTCAGCACCATATAGGAGGACCCCAAGCATGTTGCTCTTGAAAATCCTTAATTTGGTATTTATGCTGATCTTTGCTGACCTCCAGATGTTTCTTAGAGCAACATTCACTCCTGTGGCTTTAGAAATCTGAGCTAGCACATCTACCTCAGAATTCCCATCTGTGGTGATCTTGCTTCCTAGATAGACACATTCTGTGACCTCTTCTATCTTCTCATTATTTAGGGTGATGGGCTTGTCTGATTTAGTATTGACCTTCTTGATCTTAGTCTTGGTGTTGTTAATTTTCAGGCTAATCTTCCTTGCTGTTTCCTCTAGTTGGTTGGTTTTTTCTTGCATGTCACGATGTCGTTGTGATAGCAGTGCTATGTCATCTGCAAAATCTATGTCTCCTATCATCTCTGTCATAGCCCAAGTAATTCCCGTCTGCTTATTCTTGGTGGTTTCTCGCATGATCCAGTCCATGCAGAATCCCTGTTTTACTTCAGTCATCAATTCAAAATTCCTCTGATAGGTTTGATCCATAGATAACTCTGGCATTTATATCCATGTACAACATCTTAATGATGGAGATGATTTTATCTGGGATGCCATAATGACTGGGGATTTTTTCTAAGGCTAGGCAATTAACACTGTCAAAAGCTTTAGCTACTTTACTTATCTATGAAAAAAAGTAATAAAATAACTTCTCTCTGCATGCTTTTGTTGGGTTTGGATATAGAAACTGTTTTTATCTCTTTTACAATTTTGGCATTTTATGCGGAATCTTGAAAAAAAATTAATTGTGGATTTATTGTTTTAGATAGAAAGTATGCGAGAAATGGTGGATCCAGATGATCCATTTAAATGTCCACATGCTGTAGAATGGGATTCCATGACTGTAGAAACATTCCTAAAAAATAATCTCTGGACACAAGGTTTGTATTAACTACAAACATCAATGTCCATTTTTATTCTGCAATTTTGCAATACAAATGTATCTGTTTTAATATTTATCAGATGCTAAGGAATTCCTTAATTTTGCAATCTCTATTTTAATATTTATCAGGTGACATGCAACTCCTTAATTTTGCAATACCTATTTTATTATTTATTAAATCCCTGGGAACTCTATTTCTATTTTAATATTTATCAGGTGTCAGGGAACTACCTAATTTTTTATAATATCTGTTTTAATATTTATCAGGTGCTAGGGATGCAGTAGATGCCTGTAATAGATGTATGTTGGGTGTAGAATCATCACAGATTTCTGTCCTTTACTATTTAATGTATGCCAGTGCTGCTGGTAATTTTGACAACTTGATCAAAGCTACAGAGTACAAGGGCCAAGAATACAGGATTAAGGTAAATGCACTAGAAATAATAATTTTATGTTTCATGGACCAAAAAACTAAAGTAAAATTGGATAAAAAAGTGTTTATGCATCGTGCTTGTGACATAGGTTGTCCACCTGGAATATGCATATGTATGTATGAACATGTAAATGTTGTTCCACTTTTATTAAGGTCGAATAGTGGAATGGAAAATTTTATCCTTTTAAAGAGTTGAGTTGAGTAATGGTGTTTAATGTCCCAGTCAAGAATATTTCATTTATATCGAGACGTTGCAAGATATAGTCGAAAGTGCAGAAATTTTGCCTGTGCATTGCGCTGATGGCATTATACAGCAGGGTTCTTTATTGTGCCAAGCCTACCATGACACAGGACCTCGTTTATTTTAAGTTCCCATCGGAAAGAACCATGACTTTCATTTCGTGATGCCGAGTCACTACCCACTTTCAAGTCTTGGGTCAGACGTGGTCGGGGTTCGAACCCATGACCTCCCACTTACGTAGCGAGCACTCTACCAACTGAGCTACAGCAGTGGTTCTTTTTAAAGACAAGTAACTTTTATATACATATAGGTAATAGAATGAAGCAATTTTTAGCCAAATACATACAATAATTACACTAACCAAGAAAAAAAACCAAAACAAATGATATTTGAAAAGAAGAAAAATACTTATTGATATCAATAAAGTTATTGTAAAACTTCCAGTTTTTTGAACAACCACTTAGTAAATCAACAAAATTTACTCAGTATAATGGTTTATTAAGTATTGTTGTAGGTACTTAAAACATCCTAGTTTATTTTATATACACCTAGATTAAACACTAAGTGTTTTAAAGGTTGAATAAACTTGTATTAACTTTTTTGATAGACATGTTCATTTGTACTAGTACATGTATTAACATATATTCATGTACATATAGTTATTATAACATTATACCAAACATGTACTAATAGTACCAGTAAATTGTAGGGTGGTGCTCAACAAGTATGTGAACTTCTAGCTAAGAGTGTAGGTAGTAAATCTGTACTATTAAATCATCCAGTGGTGAAAATTGAACAGGTAAGAAATATAAATCCTATATTAAATCGATAGAAATTAAACAAAAATATGTGATTTAAAAGTTCTCTCTGTGTGATCATAAAATTTTATGTTTTTATGATTTTTTCAACATTAGCATAATGCATAATCTACCAGGCTATGTCCGAAATAAGGTCACATGATAATGTCATTTCTGTCTCCATCACAAGAAATTATTCAAATTACTAATATGAGTTACTGTGATTGATTTTTGTCCTTTATGCAACAACATTTCATTATCAACACTAAAGGCCAAAATTTTTGCTGAATCTTCATATTTACCAAGAATGATCTTTTTGACAAAAGCTTTATAGTTATCTTTGTATAATGGTTATATTTAGTCAAAAACTTGTTAAAATTTTAGAGGCCATATTTCAGTTCCATCTTCCTCAAACATGTCCAGAACTTAGAAATTAGGTTATCTTTGTTCATAGGTAATGTAAGTGAAAATGTAGGTCACTAGGTCGAATCAGAGAAAAACCTTGCTAACACTATACTGTTTAAATGGCCAGCCTGCTTCTCTAAATCTTTGTCTTGGTAAAATATAGGTCATATTGGATTTGAGAATGGTCTAATTTTAATCCAGATAGCTAAACTTTTATTGGTGCTTTTTTTTAATTTTTATTTTTGCAACAACAAAGAAAATAAATTTGGAAAATATTAGAACATTAGATAAATTCTGCAGTGAAAAATTTCAACAAAATTTGTGATCCGGGAATAAATTTGGGATGAATTTTGACAAAAATCAATTCCAAATAGAATGAATGGAATAAGATGAAAGACTTTAAACATGGTTCTTTTTATGATTTTTTTTATTTCAGAATGTTAGCCATGCAATGGTCCATTTACAAAATGGTGATGTATTTAAATGTAATAAAGTTATTATAGCTACACCTCCATATCTAACAAGTAAGTTCAAATCTAATTTTGTTTGGTTTTTTTAATTATTTAGCTCACCTGACAAAAAACATACTTTTATAATCAGTATTTCAGTTTGTTTTTGTTTCTTATTGGCCAACCTGGCCTATTCAGATATAAATAGATACATGTGATTCATTTTATTTTATTGACCATTAAACTATTTACCATTAAAAAACATGAATGAGACAATCAAAACAGTATCAAATGTGAAATATTTTAAAATGTATTTTGTTTCAAAGAAAATAGGCCACATTGAACTGTTAATTTATAAAATCATATTCCTTTTTCAGTTATCAGTCTGAGGGGGTAATAGCTTTGACCTTCAACAATCTGAAACATTTGCTGATTTTGTGATGCTGCCTGCATTAACATATTCTTTTCACAAACCACAGAGTGTTTGAAGGCATTTTTATAAAATATATTAAGTAAAAAAAATATTCAAAATTGTATCAGAACTTTAAAAACCTTAAGATGAGTCATTTCATATTATAATTTGAGTTGTAAAAAATCTTTCTTCTTTCTAAACCAGACAAAATCCAGTTTGATCCAGTGTTACCTACAGATAAAAGAGAGATTATGAAGAGAATGACCATAAGTTCAATCATGAAAATAATTATCACATTCAAAGAGGTTTGTAGTGATTTGTAAAAATATACCAAAACTATCTGAATTTGATGTCAAAAATTGTCTTGTATCTTCATTACCCTTTCCTGTTTTTGACTTCAGAAATTCACAAAATGCTTTTACCCAAATGGGGGAACTGTCAGAAAATTCATAGGACAGCATATTTAGCCAAGCTTTATACAGAACATTAGTCCTCTTTAAATCAGTTGTGTTTACGTGTAACAACATATTCATGTCATTCTTGGAGGCATTACAAATTACAGACCATCAAGCTATGATGGAAACCAAAGTGCCTTTATGTATGTGATGGTGATGAAACATAGATTTATCTTAGGAGTACTTTGGTTAAACCTGCCAAAGATATTTAAAACTCAAATATCAGCTGGTAAAGTCTTGGCCATTGGGCTTTTGGTTTCTAAACCGTTTTTTATTAGCTCACCTGAGCTTTTCTGATCAAAATTTGTCTGTCGTCGTCGTCGTCGTCAACGTCATCCGCGGCGTAAACTTTTACATTTTCGACTTCTTGTCTGAAACTACAAGGTAGATTTCAATGAAACTTAGTTAGATGCATATATGGGCCAGTGCAATTCAGATTTGTTCGTGACGTTGTCCTGGCTCCCAAAACTAGGTCAAGGTGACCTATGGTTCCAAAAAACTCAAAAAATCTTCTTCTCCGAAAGCGAAGATGGGAAAAAAAAACTGATGTGATATTTGGCTTCTCTAGGGTCTTAAGCTTATAAATTGTTCATTTCGTGAAATTTGGTAAAAAAAAAAATAGGTTACACATTTTTGCATTTAATTTTAAAAATTTCGTAAAATGGCTTCAAATTGTTATAACTTGACTATATGAATAGATATTGACATGGGGTTTTCAGTTTTGATTTTTTCTTGAAATAACCTTCAAAATGGGGTCAAGGTCAAAGTTCAAGGTCATGACCTAGTTTGTAATTTGTGCAGTTTTAGGCTATTTTCTTCAAAATTTTAAGAGATATATAATATCAAAACACTGTTAAAATGTTTAGCATGACAAAATGTAAAAACATACAAAGTTTCGTAACTGTATGATAATACATGTAGGAGTTGTTGCCCCTGAAATGTTCTTTTTCTGCCAATGAAAACTAAAATTGTGCATTAGCTTGAAAACTATAAACTTTTTGTATAGACATGTATTTAAGAATATTGTAGGTATTGACATGACGAACATTTTGATGTATGGCTCAAGGTCATACGTTCAAAGATCAAGGTCATAGGTGCATAAAAAGACTTAAATTGTTAATTATCTTGGAAACTGTTAACTTTTTTATTGGCATGTATATTAGAATATTGTAGGAATTGATATGGTAATCATTCTGATATGAGATTCAAGGTTTTACATTTAAAGGTCAAGTTCATAGATGCATAAGAAGACTCAAATTGTTAATTATCTTGAAAACCATTAACTTTTTGCATAAGCATATTACATGTATATGATTTGATATTAGATTTTCTCCAAAATAAAATGAAGGCTACTGCACATGTAATTTTTTCAGTATCAAAAAGGGGAATGACAGTCCTAAATTAAAAAGTATTTTAATTTCTACTTATTGTAAATCAGGAAAGTTTTAGGTAAGTGAATTTTTTTTCATCAGATGATAGTCAGCACAGGTGCTAAGGATATGTATACATATTCACAGAAATTTTAATTTTCATGTGTTGTTTCTCATGAATTTACTGGAAAAAAACGAAGGCCTCATCTAACACAGATAATTTATTCTGGAGAAAAATAGATACGATAATTCATCTGACTATCTTCATTCATAGGCTGTCATGTAAAGCATGTTGTAGTGACCTAAATTTGGAAATATCTACATGAATTAAATAAGATATTGGATGAAAGTGAAACTTATGGAATTTTCTGATTTCCGTGGATAAGATCACTAACATACCTAATAATTAATTGATCTTGCTGCTTATGAAACTAATCTACCATTAATTCTTAATCAAGTATAGTTATCATGTGGAGTAATATCGACTTGTCTTTTACAGTTATACATGTATATAGTTTCAACGTGTTGTATATACATGTTTGTTGTTTAAATTTTAGGCATTTTGGAGGACAGCAGGTCAGTCAGGAGAAATAGTAACCAATGGTGGACCAAGTCCCTCTGAAGGCTGTGAGAAAGGTCCACTTTGTATTGTGTATGATGCAACAACTGCATTCGATAGTCCTGCTTTGGTGGCATTCATTGGTGGTAAAGCAGCAGTACAGTGGGGAAACAGATCTGTAATTATTTTTCTTTATCAAATACTGTTGTATAGTGATTGAGTGAGTGAATGAGAAGTGAGTGAGTTACTGAGCAAGTGAGTGTGCAAGCATTATTGCAGCAAATTGGGGCTAAAGAATGAAAAAGTTAGAAAAAATATCAATAAAACATTACACTGATGTAAAACTAAAAACAAAACAAAAAGATTTTTAACTAGTGTTAAAGGGATAGGAACCAGTTTATCATAGATAAGTACCGTAAATCCCCAGATATAAGACTACTTCGCCTATAAGACTGGGTGGGATTTTCCTGTCATTTTTTGATGATTTCAGGCACATATAAGACAACCATGATTTTCAGACAAGGTCATACTGGTAACCGGTATTTGACGCTACCGATCAGACCATAAACTTTCCACCAATTTTCTCCTATTGTTTATATTTTTTATTTTTATACCGTACTTGTGTATTAGTTTCTTTGCAATGAATAACAAACAGGATGATGTATGATAAAATCCCAAAGGAAATTTAAAATTTGATGTGCACTGATATTGCTTAAATTGTTGTATAGTTTATACATGTACATAGTCATTTGATAATGATTTTAAACTCTTAATGCTGTGGGTGAGTTAAAGAAAAGAGCATGAAATCATTTATTGCATTATTTGAATAATATCCCACTTTATGAAATTGTATATAGTAACACCTGTATATATGAGCTAGAGTAAACAGTAAAAACCTGTTGTAAATTTCACCTTTGGACTTCAGAATTAAAGACAGGTGATATATATCATGTTTATATCTATTAGTTTTTGTTTGATATATAAAGTGAGGAGACCTTTATGGACAGGTGATTCTTATATAGAGATAGTTGCTATACCAATTTTGGATTTGTAGAATGCCACATAACAATAAAAATGGACACTCTATGTTTGAACTCGGAAACAGAATTAACCACAGTGCATTGTATAATAGATATAAAGATATATTTTAAACTGTTAGGTGGTCTTAGTTTGAATCTCAATCAGACAGATCTTTGTAATTGAATAGATTTGTGTTTTTTTTTCAGAAACTTCCTTTTTCTCCATCTCAGAACTGTCCACCTCAATATGAGAAAAATCTTGACTGGGGTTTATAACACCATTACTCCTTTTCAGTCCATTCGTTCTTGACTATGGTATTATTAATGACTAGTATAATACTAGTACTTTGCTTCCTGTGTTAAACAAAACTGTCTAATTGTTAGTCAAGCAGGTCTTTAGTTCATACTAGTGCCATTGTATAATAAAAATTTTAAAAATCCAATTTTATTTTATAATGACAAAGTATGTAGGTTTAATTTACAAGAACATGTATATGGCTGATATAAAAAAAAAATATTATTAAATTTATTTCATTTTAGGCAGAAGAAAGAAAATCTGCAGTTTTACAGTCCTTGTCGCAGTTCTTTGGACAAGAAATTTGGTCTCACTTAGATTATAAAGAACAGAACTGGGGTGTTGAACCCTACACAGAAGGTGGTCCAGTTTGCTGTGTGGCACCTGGAGCTATGGAGTATTTTGCCTCTGGACTCAGGCATCCATTTTATAAGTAATGCATAGAAAACAAAAACCATGATTACATTTTAATTGTTCACCTGTGATAAGTAATACAAGAAAATAGAGGAGAAAAAAATGTATTGCAATACCACTGTATCACAATTTTTAATGAAACCATATGATAAATTTTTTATAAAAAATGATATGTTGCATTACTTTTTTATGCCTTTAAACTCCTGTTTTGATTCATCTTTTTGTGGTAGCATTAGTGCTTATCTGGCATGTGGCTCTTAAACCACTTTAAAATAAATTTCTGAAAAAAAATTATTAAAACAATGCTGAGGTTTCAAAACTGAAATTTTAAAACTGCTGTTTGATGTAATTTATTTCTGTAATGAACTGTGACATAATGTGTGTGTGTGTGTGTGGGTGGGTGTGTGATTATAATTTTCACTTTAAATATTTTTGGCAATTCCATGTTTCTTGTATTCATATTGACCTATTTCATTACAGGCTTCACTTTGCTGGTACAGAGTCTGCTACAGTTTGGTGTGGTTTTATGAATGGAGCTGTACAGTCTGGTATCCGTGCCGCTCATGAAGTTCTTTATCACTTACGGCCTCAGTCAGTATCACCTCTAGAGTTAGCAGATACCGCATATAGACAGACTGCAAAATTGATGCCCAAGAAAAAGGGAGGAAAGATGAAAAAAGCTGCAGTAGTAACAATATCATTAAGTGTAATCCTGCTTACAATGGCTTTACTGAAGAAGAGGATATTGTGAGGATGTGTGGTGTGGTGTAAATGAGTTTATGTATTCAAGCTTCAAAGGCTGTAAAAAAGATTGATGAAATTTTTGTTTGAAGTGCCATTATAGCTAGATTTTTTGCCATAAAATTAGACTAGTTTTCAAAGAGGGCAATAAATTCTTTTAGACTTGTTTGAATTCTTTTGAACCAGAATATTTAAGTGCCCTCAGCAATATGATGTTACAGATGTTGCCATTAATAATGTCAATTGAATATTGAATTTTTAGGACTATTTTAGTTTCAAATCATGCTTATGAATCTTGTATCTTGACTGTGAAAATTCTCACTGATCTCACTTCATTTAATGCAGTTTCTTATCTTGTTATTATTCTTGTACCTAGTATTTGGAAATTCCTACTGTTCAGGTACAAGACTCTCTGACCCCATAATGCATTCCTGAAAAAAAGAGGACCAAAATGAGTCTTATGCTGTGCCAATCTGAATAAATTGTTAAGTTTGTAAAATTACTTATATTGGTTTGTTTTACATTAGTTCGGCTACCAAATTAAACATTAAATCAAAATAATGTTGTTTATTCCAAAGAAATTCTATCAAATATTCAACCACTCTGGTTATTCTGAAATTTTTACATTAACCTACCAATAATTTCTTGACCTCTAGTATCTTTGTTATTTTTGAGCAGTGCCTTTTTCATAAGTGGAATATTACAGTTTAAAACTATCTTTAAGATGTCAGACTAAGACAAAGTTATAGGCAATGATTTTTCTTCCACCAGGGTCCTTCAGAGGAGACCTGAAAAAACTGATGCCCCAATCACAGCAGGTGTGGCACGTTAAAGAACCCTCCCTGCACATTGCCCTTAGCGCACTGCAAAGGTCAAAATTTCTGCCACATCACCTATAGCTGGTAACATCTTGATATAAGTGAATTATTCTTGACTGGGATGTTAAACCCTTTAGATAAATCAATCATGTTCTGCAAGCACAAAGAAGACAGATGTGGAGTAGCGTAATGTTGTTTAACACCAAAGTTAAAAAATTTTCACTAATGTTGAGGTCAGCTCTGGAATGATGGAGAAAACCAAAGTACCTTAATAAAAAACAAAGATCTTTAGCAACCAAACTGACAGTTTTGTTTTCTTAAACTTAGATTTTCACAAAAGGCATTGATGGGTAGAAGAAAACCCCTAAATATGCATTGTAAGGCGAGACTTGGGTGTTACTTTTCCAGTGTTGTTGGCAGCAGCATGTCAAAATGTTAAAAGTTTATGTTAAAGTACTACTCTATCAAAAACTAACCAGGCAAGACATTTAAATCCATGGAATTCTTGTTTTTATAAACAACCAAATTCTTTACATTGTATATATTTATTTTATCACAAACGTAACAAAAATTGGGACAAATATTATTTGTAATAACTAAACAAAATGATGACTTGTTACTACATTCCAATGACAATACACTCAGTACTCTATATTTAATCTAATAATCTACATCAATAAATTATTATAAAATATTTTCTAAATTACATTATAAATTTGGTACATGTACTGATTTGAATTTGTATGTTTCTGTGAATAGTCTGTTCCAAAGAGAAAATGATAAATGACCTATAATTTAGCAAGCACCTACTCGTCTTAAACTAAAACATTTGATTTTGAATCTGAAGTCTAGCATCCATATATGAGTAGTGTTGGTATTCTAATGGAAATATTGACAAATTCAAATCTACTCTATTTGTGTAAAGATTCTCTGTGTGATGGAAAGCTTGAAAGGTTTATCTTCTGAATCAATGTAGAGTTTGAAAGGTTTATCTTCTGAATCAATGTAAAGCTTGATAGGTTTATCTTCTGAATCAATGTAGAGTTTGAAAGGTTTATCTTCTGAATCAATGTAAAGTTTGAAAGGTTTATCTTCTGAATCAATGTAAAGCTTGATAGGTTTATCTTCTGAATCAATGTAAAGCTTGATAGGTTTATCTTCTGAATCAATGTAAAACTTGATAGGTTTATCTTCTGAATCAATGTAAAGCTTGATAGGTTTATTTCTGAATCAATGTAAAGCTTGATAGGTTCATCTGAATCAATGTAGAGTTTGAAAGGTTTATCTTCTGAATCAATGTAAAGTTTGAAAGGTTTATCTTCTAAATCAATGTAAAGCTTGAAAGGTTTATCTTCTGAATCAATGTTAAGCTTGAAAGGTTTATATTCTAAATCAATGTAAAGTTTGAAAGGTTTATCTTCTGAATTATCTGCTCTATAAAACAATGGTTTACCAGTATTTGTTCTGGAGATGAACCAGCTGAATTACATGACCACAATGACTGATGAAATAGAACCATGCAAATTACATTGCCACTATTACTGAATCTTATATGATGGCATATTTACCAAATAATACTTCTGATAGCACTGGTTTCAAGTTTTGTAAAAAGCAAGTTGAATCACAAAAACACTCCAAATAATTTTGTGAGAATCTACAAGGCATATGAGAATTTTACCTTTGGGATATACATATACAGTATATACATACAGGTACACACAAAAAATTCACATTTGCCTTTTTGAGTGAAGGTTTTTATGGAATGTTGTCAGAATAATTTATGTTTCAAATGTACAGTACCCAAAAAAGCAAAGCCATACAAAGATATAAATCTACAAGTAATGTATGCAGATGCTAAAGTTATAATACATGTGTACTACATAGGCTATGTACAGCCTCAATAAGCTGGTATTATTTGTTGAATTACATGTATGTTCATTTAAAATTGTCAAATTTTTAATATTGGTACATAAACATCCATATACAAGTATCTATCTATAACTGTAATTTGTAAAGAAGAATTGAAGATTTACTAGTATATCTTATGAATCATAAAAGAGAAAAAAGTCTATAGAACACTTCTTTACATCACATATATATTGTGTATATATGACACAAATAGTCCAATACTACCTAGTAAATGGTTAACCACACAAGATCACTTCAAGTGGGAAACATGTGTTTAAAGAAGAATTATCATTATTGTGGCAATTCCTGAAGTAACCATTAATTTTAATTACCTGTAGACAAAAATACTGGTAATTACTTCTGTTTGGATGCATAATAAAATTAACCCAGAATCAACTGTAGATACTTTTAAACCCTCCCCTTTCCATATACAGCTTGTCACAATGAACACTGACACTTTATATAAAATGGAGATTTTAAGAGTAAAATACATGTAAATTGAGTAAAGAAATATTGTTTTATGCTTCAGTCAAATTCTTTCACTCATATTGCGAGCTCAAGTAAGAGCTTAATATTATTATTTGATTTGTTTTAATTAGAGAAGATTAACTGGCCATCAGTTTTTCAGCAATTTCTGTTCAGAGAACACCTGTTAAGGAAAAGTATGTGCATGTACCACTTGAAGATGATGTTTGATGTGTCATCATTACTAGTACCCAAAATATCAAGTCATAAAAACTGGAAAGGATCCCCGCAAAAGTAAATCAAATTTGGTTAATTCGGAAAAATATAAGATATAAAAGTGCAGAATGGAAGACTAAAATGAGATTCACGCATAAAATATTGCTATAAATTACAGAATATATTTATACATAGACATTTCTGTAAAGGGTGATTTTTTCACCATTTCGTTAAGACCTTCTGTGTGGGTCATAATTTTGGCCTGTTTTCAATTGACACAAAACATTGTATATCTGATATATCTGACGTTGAGTAGAAATTTATACAGGGGATGGTTTTCTGGATATTTTCACAGCAAAAATATGCATAAGTTTTATAAGTGATGAAATTCTACCCTTTACAGTATGTTAGTATTGTTCACTCCACCAGTAGATGAATAAAAAGATGAAAGATGAAAAGACGATGAAACATTACAATAACAGCAAGTTAATTGGTAAAACACAAAATTACATTCCTTATATAATCATTCGTTTACATCATTTATTACCCAAAACTTTGGTAAAATGCTGCAAGAATAATTAATTCAAAATGTACATGGCACTTCATACAGGCAGTCGTTAATACCTGCCTTAGCATTACAAATTAAAGCTATTGATTTAAAACAATTATGAGTATATTACAAATGTCATATATCATGCCAGATGATGTTTTCTTTGTCCCTCTATGATTATTTTTATTATTTCATTTTTATTTATTTATTTATTTTTTTTTTTTTGTTGGGGGGGGGGGGGGGGGGGAGAGACGGAAATTATAAATACAGAATTCCATTCTATCAAAGTATTATCAAGATCAAATTTATGAGGAAGAGACAAAACTAATGTTTGTGCACAATCAATCATCATTTGAGAGTATGCATTCTGAAATCTAATTTTTTGTTTTTTTGGCATATTAAGACTGCAACCTTAGTAAGAAGTTTGACATCAAACATTTTGACAAAACATGTACTCCAATCTTATTAGCCTGATTATTTCAACACATGAAACAACTTGCGATTTGTAAAGTACATATATCATATATACATGTATATCATAACATGTACATGTATTTTCATGTTAATGTCCATTTTATAAAATGAGTTACAAACTGATATTATCAACATACATGTACATGTACATTTACTATGATATTTTAAACATTACATATGATATATTTACCACATAGTACAAACAGCCTAAACATACAACAGAGAACAAGATACCGTTTGTTTAAATTTATCTAATTGATTTCATTTTATATATTACTAAATCTAAAATGATAAATATTATGTTTTGTATGATGTTAAACCTAAATGGTCTAGTACAATACAAATATTTTTTTAAATTTGAATTCAAATGAATGGCAGTTGAACAAGTTTAAGTTCAGTTCCCATTCAAATGACTGTTTTAAGATGTTTCAATAAAAAATTTCAAATGTAAATGTTTACAAATAGTTAATAGAAATTCTGAACAAATACCTGCATCCTTGTTCCCCTTACTCACTCCTTCATGAAAACTCCAATTATTTTCACTTCCACTGACTTCAGTGATTCAGTTATTCAATTTTTAATGATTATCATTAATGTAACACATTAATTACAAGAATAATTTCTTGCTATGTACATGTATTTGCACAGTTGTTTTTCATAGTTGGAAACTAAATAAAATATAAATTGTATAATTTTTACAACTTCTAATTTCCTAACAATGGTTGGAAAACATTCTAAAAAGTTGTCGGAATGACAGTGTATCATGTCCGCACATTTAGTACTGTCCATCAAAAGACTTTTGCCAAAAGAAAAATTAGCATTGAAATAAACACAGAGCTCTCAAATGCCCTCGAAGTGTTTGAAGCACGCCTGACATCTGCACTTGTTGCCTAAATGTTAATGAAAACATTTTGCAGAACTTACACTGAAACATGCAATTTGAAGCAAGCAAATTCATATCTATGATCAGTTACTGCAATTTAGCAGGTGAAAATTATATATATATATATATTATATATATATATATATATATATATATATATATATATATATATATATATATACTGTATATGAAAACCTCAATATTCAAAACAAATTGTAGGACTGTGAATAGAAGATAGAGATAAAAGACAATGGGACATCAAAATACTAATATATTATACAAAGACACAAAAACATTGAAATGTTTTACCATAATACATCGATACAAATAGGATATAAAAATTCAAAGAATCATTAAAAAGTTCAAATCTGTCCCCAGACTATAGGCTCATTGGACCATTGATTTCCTGGTTTGAGATGTTTGTTAAGATTTATCTCCAGCATATATGCTAACATTCTTTCTTATAACAAATGGATGAACCAGAGCAATGTGAAATAAAATGTCTTGCTCAAGAACATTCCACATGGCCTGGCTGGGGCTCCAACCCATGACCCTTGGATTATGAGTCCATTACTTTTACCACTAAGCTATGAGTCTACTAGGAATCGCAAATGTACTAGATACTACACATGTATCATACAGATTGATATATCAATGATTTATAAGAGCACCAGAGAAATAACACTCAGAAAATGACATTTACTCTACCATGAATTAATGTGTTTGGACTAGATTATTCAATGAGTTTTCACAAATGTACCACATGATAGCCAATTCCCCATCCCAGTTCAGCACAAATACCTGGTAATTATTTCCCTTGGACATGAATTACATCGGTTTTCCTGTTAAAAAAAACCTGTGTTATTTTGAGAATTTGCAGAGTAAATTTTTTTTTTAATTTCTGCAAAATTGTTAAGAGGGATCATTCACATGATACACTGCTGAGACCCTTTGTATTTTAATGTTACACTAAAAATCTGACGAGAACATCAAACAGCAACACACAAACATTTACGGTAATTATGATGACTACATAAATGCATATACATGTACATACATATTGGTTATATTAAAAATCTGAATTAAAATATACAATACTGTTTTAATTTTGTTCTAAAAGAGCAAACAACATACCCATAATTTGTTACAAAAAATCATATGATAAATTTTTGTGATACTGGGACTGAATATGCAAGAAAACCAATGGTTTTATGTTGGACTGTAATAAAACAAAGATCTTTGGTTTTAAAGTCAATTCTATGATGCTTCAAAAAATTCTAAATGTTCTCTTTAAAAGCTTCCTAGATATACTATCTCATAACATTATAAAAGGCAAACAAGACTGCTAACAAAAAGACTTGAACAAGATAGTTACAAATCCATTGTGATACATGTTAAGAATAAGGTATTAATATAATATTGAAGCCAACAGGCCCATAGTCTTGAAATGCAATACTATACAAGCTACATTAACATTTTTAGGATAATCATAATAGCCCAAACTCATTTGACAGTAATACATTTAGATTTCAACTTCCCTTATTCCATTTTCACTAATGTCATTAGTAAATCATGATGATGAACTTAATATAGAATTATTTACAAAAAGTGTCATATTTTGCTGAATTAATCTGGAATTATTGCAACTAAAAGGATAATATTGAGTGAATGACAATGAATCAATAGGTTTATCTATTAAACAGCCATTATATCACTGGGTAATACTAGTTCTAGATATGATAATCATGATTTAACAAAAGTATAAAAATTTGATAAAAACTATACAAAACAGTAGCAAACCTACATTTACCTGTCCTTTTTTGCATTTAATATTAATATTAGCTTTCATAATTTTATATTGTAAAAATAAGCTCCTGATCACCTAATATTTTAATTAAACAATGTACAAAACAAAAAAAATAACAGAATCATCATGTCAAAATTAAAAACGCAAGCAAGCATTTGGGAGAATATTTTAGAAGTAGATCCACATTCATTATCTTTCTTTGAATTGGAAAGACAATGCTGCTATTGCTCATAAGCTCAACTACATGACATGTAAATCTAAACTTTAAGTGCAGAATGTACAAAATCCATCAAAGCATAGCTGGAGAAAATTGTAGTGACGAAATAATTAGCGTGATACATCTCCCCTTGTAAAGCTTATTTCCTCTTACTCATAAATTCATCAGGTGTTAACACCAGATTGTTGTTAAAGGATTTACATGATCAGGTATATGGTGATTATAAATTCCATCCCATGATACTTCAGTTAGCTTTGGCTTTCTTTCCTTTCCCGACAATCAGTGATTTGATGACATTAAATATCCGAGAGAAATATTTCTGTAGGATTCCGTGTCTTCTGATGCCAGGTATCAACAACATCAAATTAACTGCAAAAGCAAAATTCCAGGTTTTCATTAAATTCTAATATTGTTAGGTAATTTGACATGATACAACAAAATGGCCTTCTCGTGATTTAGTCTCACAATTTTACAGGAAAAAATGTATTGGTATTGTCTCCATTCAGATCAAAAAATCTGGGTTAAGAGTGCAGATTCTCAAAACAATAAAAAATTCTGCAGAAAAGGCTGTCCTTGTAAAAACAAAAGGTTTATGAAGTCCTGGATGTTCATCTGAGAATAACTTGCATTCAGATAAATTTTGAGGTAATTTAATTTCTATAAACTTTAAAAAGAGTTCTTGAACATGTTTTACCCAATGGCATGCATATCTTTTATCAAACATGACCCATATGTTCACTTGCCCTAAGTTATGTAAGAGAATAATTATGGATAAGTTTGATGGAGATTTGTTAAAATTTAAATATGAGATTGCCTTACTTCTTTTTACTCAACATGTTTCAGTTTTTGTCAAGAAGATCGTTCTGGACAAATTTGAAAAAGACTTGGCTAACATAAGATCTCTAGACTGTGAACAAGGATTTTCTGATTTGACCTACTAACCTATTTGGGCCCATATACAAACGTAAATATTAAACCAAAATAAACAATATACAAACATGAGCTACTTTTTGTCAAGAGGATAATTCTAAGCAAGTTTGAAGAAGACTGGACTAAAACTGTCCCCTATTAATATTGTTTGTTAAACTTACTTGACATTAATAAGTTGTCAAATCCACTTCTAACCCAGGCTGCTAAGGTATTGGGGTTACAACTTTCTCATAAATTTATCAATGTATTGACTTCCAACCAAGACTAAATCTATTAAGGTTGTAACTTATTTAAGAAATATAGTCTTTAGCAAATTTTTAAATAGACTTTCAATCCAAGATTAAACTATCAAGGTAATACATGTACTTACTCAGGAAATAGGTCATTAGCAAATTGTCAAATCTACTTCCAACCCAGGCTAAAGCTATCAAGGTTCCCATCACTATCAAAAAGTACTGAAAACAGAAAGTAAAGTAATGTTAAATGCAGTATCAGTTTCAATAAGTTTATAAGCAAATCTAAAACAAGGTTGACCATGAACAAGGTGGTAAATTATAACCTTGTCATAGTGATAATCTTATGTTTACAGGGCCCTTAAAAAAAACTAGATATGATCTTTGAAACAGATGTGTCACCTGACACTGCATAGTACATTCGGGTCCAGATTTCGAGGGATTCAGTTTTGAGAGGTATTTTTCAGGTCCCAACAATATTTGTTCTTAACTCTATATTAAAAAGGTCTCAATTTTTGGAGGTCCTATTTTGAGAAGTATTCGATTTTGCAAACAAATTTGCAGGTCCCAAAAGCCAATAATCAACTGATTTGGGACTCGATGGTGAGAGGTATTGTCTCACCTATCGTTGTAAGCAGCCATTGTATCAAATCACACCTTACATCACACCTTACATTTACTCAGGCATCCAAGTGTGTTAAGGTGTTTTTAATATAGAAGTGATTAATAAATGTCAAACTTAAGTTAACAATATAAAATGTATAAGTTAATTAAGTTCTGCTATAATGTTTGTAATGTTCATTGAACACCGTCTATCCGCACTTCTTAACTCAGATTTACAGATGTCTGAATATTCACTTTGAGTCATTGCCAGAAACATGTACACCAAGTTTGGAGTCATTTGAACATACTACACCAAAGTTATGCTCCGGACAAGAAATGCTCTATAAAAATCAAAGGGAAATAACTTAAAAACCGAAAAAGATAGAGTTGCGGTTCTTGTGCACTGCACTTCGAGTCATTGCCAGAAACATGCACACCAAGTTTGGTGTCATTTGAACGTACAACACCAATGTTATGCTCCGGACAAGGAAATCTGGATGCCGCCGTCGGCGACGACGTTGCCACCGCCGAAAGTAATCCCTATCTGTCGCCTAGTCAGGCAACACAAAAAGGAGGTCATGAGTTCAAACCCCGACCAGGTCTGACCCAAGACTTGAAAATCGGTAGTGTATAAGCACTTGGCATTACAAAATGAAAGTCACAGTTCTTTCAGATGGGAACTTAAAATAAACAAGGTCCTGTGTCATGGAAGGCATGGAACGATAAAGAACCCTGCTGTATAATGCCATCAGCGCAACACACAGGCAAAATTTCTGCACTTGAATATATAGTTGGCAATGTCTCGATCTAAGTGAAATATTCTTGACTAGGATTTTAATCACCATTACTCAACTGTATGTGAAAAAATTAATAGTTAACCTTAGGTAGTCTTTACTTTAAAGATAGAAAACAACATTACATTTATTTTCAATGTCAAATGATGGGCATTATGGTTTCATTTCTAGACACTTTACATATGAAAGCAAAATTGACTGAATAAATACATATAGATAATACTTTTTATGCTTTTGTGTTAATACATTGTGTTATGTAAATGACAAATAAGAAATGTTTGTAATCAAGTACTAACTGTTTTTGGTTTGTCTGCTTTCACTGAATACATTGTATCTTTCAGGTTGATGAAGTGTACTTTGGCATTATGTAAGCGGATACATATATTTTCATACTGTTGTTCTTGCTTCACAGTCCTGTAAATGTGAAAGACATGATGTACATGTACATGTGTATGCTGGGTTAATTATTAATTAGAATTTACAAAATGGATTTTTTTATAAAATGTATTATCAATTTCTTGTTTCACCTATTTTCCATTATGATTATTCTAGCAGATTTTCAGCTTTCATGTTTCCTCGCAATAAATTTCTCTTATAAGAATAAAGCTTAACAGAAATTCATATGATTGTGAAAATGTTTCTTGTCTCTGTTTTTACTTAAACCAACTATACAGAATTTTTTTCACATATAGTTGATGGGGGTTTGATTCCAAAGCTCTGAAAAATCTTTGCCACTTTTGCCCTCTAAAATTGTAAGGTACTGGCAAAATATTGGAAGAGATTAACTTCTGATGGATTGGTGACTTGAGCCTTGAGAAACCTCAATTATTACCTTTGAATAAAAAGGTACTGACAGAATATACATAATATACATGTAGAAAACCTTGTGGTGGACTGGTGTCCTAAGGCCACAAGAGTCTCTGTCACTTCAGACCACTGGACCTGAGGTTAAATATTAGTCTGATGAGTTTTAACTTCTGATTTTACATTTCTGAATCTAAAATTTTATTTCACATAAGACATTTGTGTGCAAGACTTACCATTTTGCTGTAACAATATTTGGTCCAATCATGGGAACTAAGAAATCAATCAAGCTGATAGCTAGACCAAGTAACGAGAATGTTGTCAGAATGGATGGTTCAAAATACCATATCAATCTGAAAATAAGTATCAGTATAAATAATACATAACTTTACTTTCACGAGTTTATACTAAATCAAAGAATTGTTCTATTTACGCCTATTAAAACTACTAAACAAGATAAAGTAAACAAGTAATAATTAAGTATGTGAACATTCTTTCTTTGCATTCCAAGGCTTGGTTCTACATGTATTATTAATCTATCATACTGTTGTAAGGCCAGTCAAGTTCAAGTCAAAAACCAATGAAATGGTATAAGAGGCATACTGATTAAATACAATGTACATACATGTCAAATTTAATAGAAAAATTATTATTTATATATAAATTTTCATAATCAGTGGAAGATAAAATATTAATAAATTATAAAAAAACAATAAAAATAATAATAATTATAATGATAATAAGGTTAATAATAGTGTTGATAATAACTAAAGAAGAGAAAATGAAAAAACTATACTGATTAAAGCTTACCCAAATACAAAGGATGTGAATCCAAGTATAATGGCTGGATGATAAGGTTTCTCCCAATTTATAAGTCCATTTAAAGGTATAAGTACTTCTCTCCATCCTTCTAAATCTCTCTTTATTTCATTCAGCTGATTCACAGCCTAATTCCAAAAAAAAATGTTTAAATTAAAGTACTGTTTCCTAAGCCAATACTAGTCGATATAGTGCAAGACCTGGTCCACATGTTGTAGTTTCAGTTAACTTGCAGATGAGAAATGAGTGGGAGTTACAGGCATAGCCTTTGTTAAAAGAAAAGTTATCAAGTTTAATTATATTTAAAATTACTTTTATACTGGAATTATCAACACAACATTTACTCTGAAAGGCTTAAAGCATTTCACCAGTATTAAAATCTTTACATTACCAATATTTAGACTATTAACTGTATATAACAATAGTTCATACAAGATTCAACACCCAGAGTCATATTCTAACATTCATGGGCAATACTTTTCTTATATAATTTCCAATACAATTTCTGGTTTTGTGCATATGCAACAACTGACAACTTTCAATGTTTGTTACTTTGCATTCCATTTATGAGTCTTTAATGAAAAAAAATCCTGGAACAGCAAATGATAAGATGCCTATTTTTTTCAAGTCATGTCAAACCTTCACGAAGCCAAATCATAACTGCAAATAATATTGTCTTTCTCATCTCAACAAATAATTTTGGGAAGAAATACTTTGACCATTAAACACTGTATTTAAATATGCTATATATGATATATATTTTAATTTTTAGAATATGCCTATAAATGGAATCTCTATATCCCAAGGGTAACAAAATTTATGTTCATTCATAATTTAATCCTACAGTTAGCTACACGATTGACTTGTTAATGATCATTGATCACGAAGAGGGTTGTGTGAAACCTAGCAAAAAATTCCCCATTAGTGTCATTTGCAAAATTTTAAGTGACCAATGCACTTAATATTATGTGTTAATTATTATTACATCTTCCTCAGCAGCTGTACCAGCACTTGATGATATTTCCGCCATTTCTAATTTTGTTTTCATTAAAATATAGAACCTCTCGTCTTTTACTGTAACGAACGTAGACAAGCCCGATGGTTTCCTAATAGATAGTCTCGTCTAATAAAATCTCCAATGCATGAAAAACTTCTTATTTAAAAAAAAGCAATTTTTAAATAATCTTGAAAACTACAGTTTAATATATTTTTATGTTTAAGATAAATAATGCATAATATATTAAAAAAAAATTAAAAATTTTTAACGAGATTTGTAACGTTGTTCAAATTCGAAATTGAGGTCATTGAATTTACTGCGATTTGAAATCTGACAGCAAGTAAATTTCCCTTTCCATATTTGGGTTATTTCTCTGAAAAAACTCGTATTGAGACAAAAATAATAATAGATATGTCAAGCGTAAGTATGATTTTGGTGATTAATAGTCTTCACGATGCATATTTAACTTTATTTATTAGAGATCCATAAAATTTTTTGATCATGAAACACAGACTATTGTTTTCACCTTTTCATGTTATGTCATGATGAAAAATTGATGATGCATACGTATTAATCTTCTCTGAAATTTGATTGATTTTAAAAATCGCGATTAATAATGATAGAAATACTAATAAAAATGAAGATTTGAAGAGTACAATTTGCTGAACAGATCAACTGATAAACTAAGATTTGAAAAAATGTTTCGAACTAAAGCAAATAAAAAATTCAGTGGTCTTGATTTGTTCTAATTCTAGCATAGTTATATGTAGTTTAATTTTTCAGTAATGCATGTTAAATTTAAGGCTTTATCTCAGTCTTGAGAGTTAATAGTATTCATTGATGTGTGTTTTAAAAACTTAAAACCATGATTAATGTCTCAACAAATCTGAAATTCCTCTGACCCTAACTTTTTGCCTGGTGGCTGGGTTGTGTGTAGTGTGGGAACAATTTCAATATAAAAACCCAGAATTTTCAGATAGCTACCAGTGTTGGAAGGGAATTGCCTCATTTCGCTTCAGACGGAAAATGTATTCATACTGCCACCAGACATTAAGTGTGATATGGTCAGACTCTGATTAGGAAATTAGGACTAGAAAAAAGGAAACCAAGACACATTGTATTCATTGAAACCAATGACTATGAATTAAAATTCCTGTACACACCAAATACAGTTACAGCATTGTGTTCACCTGTGTTGTGCTTTGAGAACTATATAAGGCTCTTTCATTCCATCTTGCTGAAAGACATAGTCAGTGGGTTAATAAAATTAAACTTTTTTTCAATATATATGAGGGGTTGGAGCAATACCTCATCTTTAAAATACCATCACATTACAATAAAAGCTCAATATTACATTTATTACCAGTAATTTGAATGTTTCTCTTTTTTGTTACTACAGTGCTCCAATGTGGAAAATCTATCTCCACAAGTGATAAGGCAAGTTGCCAGGGAGCTAGCTGATTTGACAAGTGATCCCCCAGAGGGAATTAAAATATTCACTAATGATGAGGACATCACAGATATACAAGCACAGATTGAGGGGCCATGTAAGTTTGTTTTACTTGTTCTAATCACCTTAGTTTTAATTCTGACATCAACTTACAGAATTTAACCAATGCATTACTGGGATATTCACTAATGATTCATTCAAAGTCCTTCACAAATTTTTGATATTTACAGCCACCAAATTACTGTAGATGTATAATGACACAATTTATATACCACTATTTGTAAGGGAAAAAAATTCAAAATTCAAAATTTTTTGTCTGTGTCTAATTGCATGCACAGATTGATTATAAAGTACTGACTAAAAGTTTACAAATTTTTCTGACAAAGATGAAAGACAAGTTCTTGTTTTAATCTCCACTGAATATCATAATGATGATAAAAACAGTTTTGTAAGGCAACAAAATGTAATTACTATGCTATTTGAAAAAATAACATTAAATGTAATCAAATGTAGTCATAATGTTATGACAAATACAAATACTACAGTAGAGATGTAATTTTTACTTGAGGATTCAAACACAACACTCACAGACAAAAAATTAAAAGGCTAAAGTTTATTTAGTAAAACAGTTCTTTAAAAAAACATGATTTGTGATTGTAAATAGAGAATTTACATTATTTTAAAGAGACCAATAAATAAATAATATCTTGTTTTAAATTATACCACTATATTAATATATAACTGCCGTGGTAAAATCCAAGTGTTAGAAAGTTTGTTACTTGCGAAAGTTCAGTTATCTCAGGGAATTTATGTAACCTTTACAAAAAGTTTTGAAAGAATCTTGACTAAGGCATAATACAATAGTAATTCCACTCCACTCTCCAACATACATGTAAATTTATATACTGGTGTTGTATCTAATTTCACATCTTGCCTTTTCATGTGATCATGGTTTCACAAATTTTAACAAAACATTAAGAGAGAAAAAATCCTAAACTAATGTTATCAGAAAATACTAACTTATTTTTGTAAAAGTACAGACATTTAGAGGTATCTGGTTGATAGCATCCATCCATGGATAAGTATGCCTCAAAATTAAATTTGATGTCATTTTTACAATATAAAAAGTAGTAGTTACTAGTTTGTAAGTGTATATGTTTTAGAGTAATGCTCTCTCTCTTACAGCTGGAACACCATATGCAGGAGGAATGTTTCGTATGAAATTAGTGTTAGGAAAGAACTTTCCATCAGAACCACCAAAAGGGTTTTTTGTGACAAAAATATTTCATCCAAATGTGGCCAGTAATGGAGAAATATGTGTTAATACATTAAAAAAGGACTGGAAAGCTGAATTAGGAATAAAACATATATTATTAGTATGTATCATTTCACATATGATATATATTACAGCATAATTTGTTACTTTGCGTAATGTGCTGTCTGTAGTGAGTGAGCAGATTAGTTTTTGTTTAAAGCTGCAGCAGCTTCTCACAGTTGACTGTATGCTGTGTTAGATGATTTAAGTTGAACTGAAATTATTTAAATGTGTAAAAAAAAAAAAAAAAAAAAATATTTTTGTTTTACCTTGAAATTGCAGACTGGAATTTAAGTTGTAACATTTCTGGTTTTAGACCAGATTTCAGTTTTTACAATGTTTTATTTTCTCTGAGTATTACTTTTGAGAACTTAAAAATTTTAACCAGTTTGATTTCTTTATATTTTATGAAAAATATATGAAATGATTTCACAGAAAAAACTAACTGTAGACATCAAGTGGTGGGGTAGTTTATTTAAGAATACAAAATTTAAAGCTTACAATATTTAGTATTTATTTATTTTTTTTTTTTTTACAGACCATTAAATGTCTATTAATTGTACCAAACCCTGAATCTGCATTAAATGAAGAAGCAGGGAAATTATTACTAGAACAATATGAAGATTATTCTATGAGAGCAAAATTATATACAGAAATTCACGCAAAACCACCAAAGTAAGTAACATTGTGTCATAATACGAATTGCTGGAGTTTGCCAAGTTGCACAGAGCATGATCTACATTATTTAAGCATTTAATCTGGTTTTTGTCGAGCCTGGCAATGCCATAAGATGAGACTTAGTTGTGACTTTTCTGGTGTTGTCGTAGGTGGCGACAGTGTGTCAAAATGTGAAAGTTTATGTTAAAGTAATGTATTTTCTACTCGATCAAAAACTAACTAAAAACTAAGGTGAGACATTTAAATCTGTGGAAGTCTTGTTATTCTGGTAATTGAAAAATAACTTATGCTTTTTAATTGGTTTGAAAATCAAGATTTATTTCTTTTTATTTAAATTTCTGTTAAAAGATGGAACAATTTACATCATTTTGACATTAAATTTTTTTTCAAAATCGAAATCCAAAATAAATATGTTGTGATACATTTACTGCACAATCACCATAGCAACAGTCAGCATGACTACATTGTCATTTAGAACGTCTCAATCAATTTTATGAATGAATTTATGTCATGTGGCATGTGAGGGAACATTTGACTTTTTGATTTTGGAAGAAATGGTATGATTTGTGAGACTTTGTAAAAAAAAAACCAAAGTGACCCCTGAAAGTATGTATTTATTTACTTAACTGTTTTCAATGCAACACTATGCACATCAAGATTTTACGAATGACTTCTTAAATAAAAATTGTGTAACTTGGCCCAGGAACGTTGAAATGTATGACATCTCAGTTGTTAAAAAGTAAACAATTTGTAAAAGTATTAAATGAATAAACAAGAGATCAGTGGATCTAATGTGTGATCTGAGAAATGCTGTGTTTAAAAGTTTTAACCAAGTCAGCAGATGTTAATCAACTTACAGCAGCATTTGCATGCATGGTGTTTTGTTCTTTTCAGTTTTCCATAAAAGGGTTTATTTAATGAAGCACTTTATCTTGAAATAATAATTCTCATTTTGATCTGTACATTTGGAGACTACTTGTAAAGTATTATGTTGTCCTCTTCCATCTGAAACCTTTGTGGTTTTGAAGTGCCAGCTTATGAATCACATCTCCTCTCACTGCTGAGTGTAAGTCTCACTTAGAAAGATCATATTGTGAGTATGTTAGTCAGTTGTTATCCAGAAGTCAATGGTATTGTCTTGGTACTCCAGCTTTCTCCATCATATCCCATTTTACTGGAACATAAATCACATTACTCCTCTTTCACTCATCAATTCTGGTATAAATGCAAATAATGTAACTATTAAAAGATTACTTACTGTTAACAGGAGTAATATCAGAATACATGTATATTGATGACTTATAGTGTTTCTTTTTGGAGACATGTATCAGAAAACCCCCTAAAAATGTTACTTAAACTTTCAAGAATCTTGCAGTTTCTGGGACTGTAAAATTTTTTCCATCTTAAGAAACTAAAGCAATAAATCTGAATTTTGTTTTCATTTAAATAATACTTTGATTGAATAATTCAAATTTTTTTCTTACCTTAACAGGTCATCAAAAGAAACCAGTTTACTTAAAGAAACAGATATGGGTTGTTCAACAGAAGGACCAATGGCTAAAAAACATGCTGGAGATAAAAAATTAGTTGATAAAAAGAAAAAGGAAAAGAAAAAAGTATTGAAAAGACTATGACATAATTTAATAGACTATTTTTTTCAGCAACATTGAGATTTTTACTATTATTATTGCTATTAAGTTATTAATGTTGAATAATCATGAACCAAAAACATTACAAATCACAAATTTCATCTGTACGTTTCTACGTGCGTTACCTACTTATTTATTTTATCAATGTCAGTGACAAAGCCTCGTCACATCCAGACAAGGATCTGATCATTTTTATATGTTTTTGTTCCTTTAAAAGTTTACATTTTACATGCAAATTGTTGCATGTTCATGCAGGCATTTTTAATCCATTGACTAATTGATTAGCATTTTATATGGTGATTAAATTGTTTTTGAAATGAAATCATGTATCATAAGAATTTTAATATATTAAATATGTATAAAGTAATAAAATTGTAAAATAAATTTGAAAATGAATCTGTTTTACTTATTTGCATTTGATTTTTTTTTTTTTTCTTTTCATATCTATGTCCTAATGAATCAGATTAAAATTGATGTCCTGTGTTATGATAAAGTAGTGTCATGGATAAGAATTTTTGTTGCTGTAGGCAGTCCATTGAATTTAATTACCATTAAATGAATTTCTACAACTTTACCTTTAACTGTCGACATCTCAGTATAATTGAAATATCTTGACTTGGAGGTAATCTTTTCAGAAAATTTTATACATCTATGTGAAATAGAAATATTCTATTTAAAATTTTTAAATCGGAGGACTGAGGAGTCAACTTCTCTAGGTTATATTTTTCCAGCATCAAAGTCTTTCAGTATTAGTGCAACTTTATCAAACAAGTTTTATCTTTTACATCAGAGTAAAAATCCTGCCAATATATGCAATTACAATAATTTTTTAATGGATTTTAAGTTCTGTTTTACCTTGTTCTAACTTACAGTAGGTTAAAACAACTGGCTTATATCTGTCCTGAATGATTCTTGTAGCACAACTTGGTCTACATTTGAGGGTGAAGTTCAGAACTGTCACAAAAATCTACGTATTACCCTCAGTCTTGTCAATAATGTATGATGAACAAATATTAAAATTTTTGAAAAAAAAAAAATGAAAAATAGCTTAAATATTGAACTTAAGAAACACAGGCATGAATGATCGATTGATTTAATTGGGTTTTACATCAGTCAAAAATATTTCAGTTATATCTAGACGTCACCAGCTATAGGTGAAATGGCAGAAATTTTTACCTTTGCAGTGTGCTTAGGGCAATGTGCAGAGAGGGTTTTTTAACATGCCATGCCTGCTATGACAAGGCACATTGGTTTTTAAGGTCTCTTTCAAAGGACCCAGTGACTTTCATTTCTAAATGCTGAGTTCTTGGTGAAAAAACAATCCCTACCAATTTTCAAGTCTTGGTCAGACTCTGCAGGGGTTTTGAACCACCTCCTCCCACATATGAAGCCAGCACTCTACTGAGCTACTATAGTGGTACAGGCATGATAGAGAGGGTGATATACATCTCTTGCAAGATCATTTCACGTAATTTATGAAATATTAACATCAGTAATCTCATATAATGAGCGGAATGGAGTAATGAGTCAAGATTCTTTGACTTACAATGAGGTTATAAGTCCAATGATGATGGAGGGAATTGAAGTGTTAAGAAAATCTAACTCTCGCCAGGTAAACCCTCAAATTTTCGCAAAAGAATCTGCATAAATGAGATTCATATCTAGAAGAATTGTGGTATGTAAGCATGTACTTTGGATTATTCTGCCACTAAAGCTCTTGTTTATATTTAGATGATGCTGTCCATAAAGAAGTTACAGAAATGTGTACCTTTGTAACATGCTTTCAACAATGAGCAGTGAATGTTCTTTTCCATGACATGTTTTCTGCGGTAAGAACACTTCTGTAATAGAACTCCATGTTTGTGCTGAACAATAGAAAAAAAAGTTTATGTAAAAATTCCCAGAAAAAAACATTGTTATTACAGCAAAACATAACCTTATGCAATTCAATTGCTAATAAAAATAGTTTTCCAGCACAAGCACTATTCGTTACCATGAAATGCACTAAAAAATTCTACTTTTTAGGAAATATATTTTACTATCTGTAATAGCAAATGATTTCAAAGTTTAAAAAAGATTCTGTACCCATTTTTTTAGTTTGAAATACTACCTCATTGTTCAGATAATGTATTAATGGCTTACTTTTAATAATTTACATTTGTATTTGCTGTTTTTAACATAAATCATTGAAAATGTTGAATTTTTACTAAAAAACCCCTCCATCATGTATATACATGTACTTCAAACCTAACCAATGTACTAGGTACAAGACTAAATTTCTGAAAACCTCCAACACAGGAGGAACTAATGAAGGTATAAATGATTGGGTGGTAAAGTGTCTGTCTGGAGCATAAGAGTTATTCAAATCCCAGCCAGGGTCTTACACAAGGCTTTAAAATTTGAGTTACTACAGCTAAGCATTAAGGGAACAGAGAATCTAATGATTTACCAAAAAGTCGAGATAATGTGTCTTGAGAGATGTCTGCAGTATAATGACTGAGCTAGCATGTTTAAGCCTCAAACTGCATATTTCCCACAAACAAAAACTTGATCTCAGATTAATTCTTAAGTGATATGTTATCTTGCTCTTGTTGTAAATAGCCAAAAAACTGCTGCTGCAACATAAAACATTTGAATAAATAAGGGTACAATAAATTCTCACATGGGTACATGCTAACAATTACATAGACCAAAGGTGTACAGAAATCCTATTTTGGTAGGTCTAAAAGAGCAATACAAAATGGATTGTTACAAACCAACACGATTCCCCTGTTATCAGGAGTCAGTATGCAAAATATAAATCAAACCCTTTGGGCTTTGATGACTAAATAACAGATATCCGGTTTTGGTAGTCCAAAAGGGCATATATACATTATAGTATGAAGAGGATATTGATGAATATAGAACTTCTGTTTAATTTGTTACTTAACAGTAAGCAGATTGTCATGGGTTCATAACCTGGCCAGGTCATACACAATACTTATTTGACATATTGCTTCCTAACCTGGCATTCAGCATTAGGAGGACAGATTATCTACTGTTTCACCCCATAACGGGATAAAAAGATTGTGGGAGTGTCAAGCTTGTCTGCAGCTCCATGAGCTAGCACCTAAAAAAAGTTCACAGCAGACCATAAAAGATATTTACACTTCTCACACATAGAAATTTGTTCTTATATTAATCAACAGAGAAAAATAACTTTGATCTCCTTGCAAATAGCTGAAAAATTGCTGATACAACATTTAACAACTGCCGAAAAATTGCTCATACAATAAAGTAGGTAGTCTTCACTCATTCATTTAGCCCATTTTTTTAAAACCTTCAAAGCAAATATTATCTAATCTGAATAATTTTTTAAGACAAGTCTTGTTGTTTTTTAAACAATTTATTCATATTTAAATAATTACATCTACATACATCAATAAAAACTGTAAACATGATCACATTCATGCACTATAAAAAATCTGATTTTGCTCCAAGTGAAGCAAAATACCTTGCAATTTTTTCCAACTCCAACACTGCCAAAATTTACAAATGCTTCACAAAGTCTATTTAAGAATGTCTTCATTTATTTGTTGTACATGTATTTTAAAAAATTGTTCCGAGTTAATGAAGTAATTAGACAATTGTTGTAGTTTATATTCATTCCTCTATTTAAAGTCAAAGGATTTTGTCCTCATTCTCTCATGACCATTTGTTATAATGATTTGTTGGATCATATTTCTTCAATCCAGTTCTAGTAAATAACATAATAAGTTGTCCTTTTTTTATCTTTAAACTTATTATTACAAAGTGTAACTGGAAGTTAGACCACAAAACCAACATGTTTGTTTTCAAGTGTTCAACAGTAACCAGCCATTTAGCATACAAAACACAAGCTTAACCATCTTTTTTTAAGTTTTTCCATTTACTCTACCAAAATAAAGTCAACCCATTAGATACCAATGAAAAATGAAATGCTCTTAGCATGGATAAAATCTGTTTGTTTTAAAAGTCAATGGTCAAATTTCTGAAATGTTGAAATCATCTGGATGAACTAGAACTTGATCGACTGTATCGCCTCCTACGTGCTGGTGACCTTGACCGAGACCTCGATCTTCTTCTTTGTGGCGGAGATCTTCGTCGTGGTGGTGACCTAAAATTAAAAGTTTAGATGCAAGTACATGCTTAATTCCATGAACTGCTATTGGAAACATAATCTTAAAATATAGAAAATAAAATACAGAAAATTGGAAAAAATATCAAAGAAATACATATAGTACACACAAGAACCATCAGAACAGAAGAGTTTTTTTAAATACAAAATAATAATTATTATTATAACCCAACTACGTTTACAATCAATTTTGATACAATAAAAATAGCCATGATTAATCATGTCAAATGACATTACAAAACAGCAGCCCTTGGTTTTACAATCATTTCTTAACTAAGATTTTCCTTAACTTCAATCTGACAAAATTGTAATCTTATCAATTTTGTTAATAATTAAGATATCCAGTAATATAAACTAAAAAAGTGTCATTTTGAAGATCACTTCAAGCTTATAACATCTGCTTTAAGTTTGATAAAAAAATGTTTATTTTTAATTAAAAAAGAGATAGTGAAAATTTGCTAAAGTTAAGGAAAATCTTAGTTAAGGAATGATTGTGAAACTGGGGCCTGGCCATCAAAATTTCAAATGTACATGTACCTGCTAATAACTACTCTTCAAAGGGAGCAAATTCACACCCTTATACAAAAGCAAAGATTACCAATGAGACATTAAAATTTACATAAAGCTTAAAGTAAAAACACAAAATTTCAACATATAGACCAACAGAAGGTATGACAATTAAACATGATAATTATTTAGATTATTTAATGTAAAACAATGGGCCGATAACACTATCGAGTTGTCGCCCCCTGATCCGCTAGAGGGCTACTAATTCCGGGGAGTTCACAGCTGTAAACAACTTGGTTGCTACTATTATGTATCTATTAAATGCTCGGTGTATTAGTTTTAATGTATCGATTCTTTTCTGTAAAAAGTTATACATAGACTGGACTGTTGTTTTAAATACATCTTTTACTTAAAATTAATTATCTTTACTTGTCTTTGAAATTTTACAGTGTTAAAAATCGATTTTATACGATTTGATGATGCGTATGTTGACCTTATCTGGACACATGCTCAGTTAATGGGGAGGGTAAGCCCATAGAATTTATCCGTAATAAAATGGGGGAAAAATCATCATATGTTGCAATTTTTATTGTAAATAGTGAATTTATACTTATTTATCTGTCTCATACACGGGTAACCTGGGTATAAGTAATATATGGTTGACATGGATTTTGGTGTATGTAAAAATGTTACAGAATTCAACGTCGAAAATCTTTTTGTATTTTTTTTTTTTTCATTTTCAAGTATTGAGAATTATTATTCACTTACTGATGCCAGAGAGATACGATATGTAATATTAAACATGAAACAGTTAAAAATTATAAATTTAAAAAAAGCACTTGTGTCCTATTTATTAACACGATCCACAGTATATTTATTTACCAATAAAGGAAAATATTACTTAATTCAATAAAATTAAAAAGTAACGACTACATACAATTATTTTTTGTATTATGATTTGATTTATTTATCTTTCGTTTTATTATTATTATTTTAAGTTATGTAAACCCTTGTCAGCCGAGCGATATGTCTAAAACGACATGCAATAATTATTATAATCACAGTTTTTGAAAACATAACGATTGGTATTCAAAACAAAGTGAAAACGTTTCAAGTAAAACAAACAGAAGCCAATTTATTGCTATCAGAGAGAGAGAGAGAGAGAGAGAGAGAGAGAGAGAGAGAGAGAGAAAGAGAGATTTAAAATGAAAGCTTATTTTCTGAAAATATTCGAATATAGTGAATATAAGTGATAATAGAAAAAAAGAAGTTCGAAGTGATTATAAATGAGTGATAGAGAGAATAGGGCACGTAGTGATTTTAAGTGATAGAGAGAAAAGACTCGTAGTGATTATGACTGATAGAGAGAAAAGAACCTGTAGTGATTATGAGTGATAGAGAAAAAACATAGTAATTATTAGCAATAGAGAAAAGTAGTAATTATGAGTGATAGAGAGAAAAAGGATTGTAGAGATTATGACTGACAGAAGAAAAAACGTAGTGATTATGAGTGATAGAGAGAAAGGACTCGTATTGATTATGGCTGATAGAGAGAAAAGGTCTCGAAGTGATTATAACTGATACAAAGATAAATAATTAGTGTTTTCTAATTTTTTTTTTATCATTAATTTAACATGACTTGCGTAATTATGAAATTTGTTCGAACGGACTCTTAGTAACTGTGAAATGTGTTCAGATTATCTCAAATTGAATACCAATTATGGTTGTTTACTGTAAACAATTTCCTTCCATCAAATATACAAGTGTCAAAAATTTTCAAGGTATTTTGGGAAAATAAAAACCTTTGATGTAAAGAAAGTCGGGATAAGTGTGTATATTGGACCCTGCCAAGGTGTTGATATACACAGGTATACCTGTGTATATTCACCCGTCGATATACATGTTAATTAAAGATCAGTGGTTGTATCCTTGTACCTAAGACGATCTTGTATACATGAAAAGTTTTAAGCATGCAATATATGTTCAATTCCATATGTCAAGACCTCCCCTATTACCTGACCAAGTGTCAGAATTAAGTCAACTTTTATTGCAAAAAAATCGGTTTTTTACACTGTTTGATTAAATTGACAAGTAGAGAAAATAAAAATAAAATACTTTTAATAACAAAAAATCTTCAAAGTTCATATATATGACCATTTTACATAAAACAATCGATGTATTTTAACTGAAACACCAGACTTTTAATAGATAAAAGATAGTAGCAACCAAGTTGTTTACAACCGTGATCCCGGAAGTAGTATCCCTCTAGCGGATCAGGGACCGTAACTTGATGTGTTATCGGCCCATTATGAGGATTCTACCTACCTTCGTCTGTCTCTATAATCCCGCCTAGGTGAATTTTCCCTCCATCTTGGAGGAGGTCTTCTAGGGGGACTTCTTCGAGGGGGTGGTCTACCAATTGGTCTTTGAATTAATACTGGCTGTGCTGTAATTTCTTGTCCATCAATCTGACCTAAAATTTAAGAAAAACTATTTATCATACACGCCTGTTCTGAAAGTTCGAAGAGAATATTTTAGAAGAAAATTATAGCTCACCTACAAATTTAGTTCATAAAAACTTAAACAGTGGATACTCATGTTGCCACTTCAGATGATGTTCACACGAGGACATGTAAATATTTACATAGATTATTTTAAAATAATAATTTCATCACCGACACAATTTCATTTTTATCTTAACTGCAAAATATTTGTATGCATATTTTTTAAACATGGCTACACATATAGGTTTAAATCAATTAGTAGGCATTTTACCACAAATAACTTGTACATGTCTGTTGTTGTCACAGGGGTAATTATAAAAGCCACAAGCCTGCAGTAAAAAGCAGAATGTGTTTTAACAGTTGTAGGTATGTGACTCTTACATGTAGCTGTTTTAATTGCCAAAAGTAGAAAATCTTTTTTGAAGCAATCAGCATATTTAAGGTCAAGATCATCATCAGTATGACTTGCATACGTCTTAATAAATACAAAATCTAATAGATCATGTGTATAATGACACCAAGAAGACCAACAAGTTGTTACAGCCTACACCAGAGAATAAGTAAATGTCTCCTGCCCTGCTTAAAGAACTGGTCCTGTGATGACAATCTGCATGTACCAACATACGTCTAGCAGTAATTAACTAATGAACATAAATAATGATGCCAACTCTAAATCTGTCCTTTATCAGGTCAAGAAAACTTGAATTAAAATTACAATTTTTTTGTAACAAATACATCTGAATATAGTTTACCTCCATCCATATATTTAACTGCCTTCTCTGCTTCTTCCGGTTTATCATATTCTATATAAGCAAATCCTTTTGTAAATTCTGGATGAAAGCGGTCTATAGGCATATCTAAGTTTTTGATTTGTCCATAAACTGAGAAAATTTCCATCATATGATCTCTATTGACATTTCGAGTTAATTTTCCAATGTGTAACTTTGTGGGTTTGGGTGTTGGACTTCTTTTACGCCTCTTTGGTGACCTAAAGTATAAAACATGAAAAGAAATAAATATACATTGATATGGAAATACACAGGTGAAGTTACGGAAAAGCAGGCTAATTCAAGACACAGATGCTCATGCTTGGGGTACAACATAAGAGCATCAGAGTAACAGGCAAGCTTAACCTCTTTAGAGAAACTACATTATGTTAAGAAACAAGGAATGTTTTAAAAAATAACTTTTTCCCCTTATAGTTAGATATGGTAATTAATACTCCTGTAAAGTATTAACAAGAGGCCCTAAAACCCAGAAAATTTATCCTAGAATGATTACTTCCAACTTCATTTAGGCAGAGTTAACTTTATTAAAGAATCTTGGTTACTAGCTAGATGAACAACTCAGATAAAACCAATAATATTGAACTATTACAATCACATCTATATATCAGCTGTTTTATTCTGATCCAGGGGTTGTGTTGCCAATTGCCACTTTACCTAACTGCTTTTTTTTTTTTTTTAAAAGATTTTTGTTCTTGAGGCTTACTTGTACTGTTTGCTATGAAACAGCTCCTAAATTTTAAGGTTAGCTATTTTTTGGCTCCCACTTTTCCAGAGTCAGAACTTACCTATATGGTCCATCAAACATATTTCACAATCTTCTTTTCCAATAATTAATAAATAGGGTACATGAACCTGTAAGTGACATTTACATGTTACAGAATAAGTATGAGTAATGTATACATACTCTGATGTCTTTCTTTTTGTTTTGGTCCTTTTTCTACTACCAGAAGATCCACTAGAATGACTACTTCCTGATCTTGAGGAACTACTTCCAGAGCTGCTTCCACTACTAGAACTACCACTTGATGAACCTGATGATGATGACCTTGACCTGCTTCTGGAACTGGAGCTGAAAAAACGAATTAAAAAACCAAAATTTAATGATGATAATATAATAAAATTTGTTCTTACTAGTAAGCCAGCGATGGGACCATTTTATTAAACTTTCTTAAAATTTTAAAAATCAACAATGATCCTTAAACACTGTCAATTAATTCAAACTAATTTAGGTTGCCCTAATAAAGAATTTAATTTGATAGGCATGCCTGTACTTATAACTTGAGATCCAGGTTTTATTCTTATTAAAGAAACACTGAAAAGTTAAATTCTAATATAAATGTCAATTACTAAGGAAGAAATCTTACCATGAAATAAGATCTCAAATTGTACAAGACTATGATATTTTCTTGAGAACAGCAGGTTTGTCAAATTTTGGGACGAAGTCAAATTCTAAAGTCAAAATTTTGATGTCCTGAAAAATCAAAGACTTAAAGAGATGCACATGAAACATTTGTTTCAAGTTTGGAACCTTGATAATATACTGGTATATTTGTATTTCCTTACCTACTACTTCCACTACTGCTACTACTGGATGAAGATCTTCCCCTCTTTTTTTCTCTACCTCTCTCTGACCCAGTTTTCTTCCTCTCTCTACTTCTACTCTGACTGCGCACCCTTAAAAAATATATATAATAATAAATGAGAATAATTTCAAATTTTTCCAATGTGTCAAATACAGCTTTTAGGCTTATACTGGCCAACTGGGTTATGGGTATACATGTACCGGTACCAAACTGGTCTAGTCAACATGAACAATTTGTGCATCTACTGAACAGAAGCAAGCAATAATACTGACTCTTAGTCATTGTAATAATCCAGATGCTTTATCAATAATCTCCTAAGGACTTGGATAGGCACTTACAGGAGAACAAATGCTAAAATATAAATCAAATCGGGCATCTGACAGAGTTTTGACTAATTTTATCATTCAAATAAATGTACCATCTAGAGAGATACGGTACACTTGTAATTATTACAATTAAATATAAATAGAAATGCATGTTGGTTTTAGAATTAAAACATTTCTTATAAGCTTTGTTTCTGTGGTAATCATCTTATGGCAACAACCTTATTAAAGATAGAGGTCGCTCATGTGTTCAACAGTATTCTTGCCAAAGTGAAAGTGTATGTACACTGTTGAACATGCCTCGGTAATAACAATCCTCATGTAACAGGAGGGAGAAAAATGCTGGGTCGGACCATGTGAGTGCTCTACCAACTGAGCTACCCAGACTGCTACATTCCTCCCTGTTATTCTTGAGTTTCCCATGGTCCTATGGGAAATCTTCGCCCCAAATTCCCTCAGATGGATTTTATATGGCCCGATATATGTCAGTTCATCACTTCTGAGGGCCACACTGGCCACCAAACTGTAACAGGAGGGAGAAAAATACAGGGTCGGACCGGGGATCGAACACGGGACCTCCAGCACTATAGGCGAGTGCTCTACCAACTGATTACCGCAATATTGGGGGCTGCAAGCTTGCTATAATGATTAATGCTGTATGAGGGTTATGCATATTGCTATAAAGATTGTAAAACTTGTAATTTGGAGGTAGTTTTTTCCATTGATTTTAGTCAGGTTGTACAAATGATAGAAGCAGTCTCTACATCTACACATAAATGTAATAGAATCTAGAAAGCAGTCAGTTTGAATCCTAAACACACACCCCATTTAATATCTGCATATACATTAGTAAAAATTTAAAGCCGTACTGTTATTACAAAATTTCTGGTGCCAATATAAAAATTGACATTGATAACTTTGTTACACAGGAACAAAATTGCCCCCCCCCCCACACACACTTCCAGTCTATATACAAGATCATGACTAATACTATCAAAATAGATATAAATCAGTTACATTGTGAAGAAGGTATTAATATTCTTTCAAAATTGTTGGGATAGTGCTTGTGATTGCTTTGATTTATTCCGATATCACTTACATCTTTTCAGCCGGTACGTAATCGAGCGTCAATGTACCGACGCCTTATAATGAAACGAGCTATTTCATTGGCCGAGAAATTGCTTGACCTAATTTTGTCCAATCGTATCAATCGACACAAACAAAACAAAAAAGATGGCTGCCTCCATGGAAGATCAATCTGAGGCAGATCAAGAGACACATAAGATTTTACAAGATATTTCAAAACAGTTTTTGCAAATGGTTCCTATTCGAAGAATAAAATGGAAGGTGAAGTATTTAAGAGAAACATTCGCTACCACCAGTCTTTGACGGTTTGTTAGAGATATCTATTATCACAAAGTGTTTTAAAACATAAAATAACCTGAAAACAACCCAAAACATGTCTACGAGTACCATTTAACCTCGGTGACTGATGGGTTTACTTTATATTTTTGTAATGTGTAACAGAAAATAATAATTCCCAAAACTGAACATGTGTTTTTTTCTTTGAACTGAACCTTTTCTGCTAGTGCCATTGTAGTGGGGTGAGAGCATTATCTCAACCCCTGGAATCTAGAGGTACTATACTGAAATAAAAGGCTGTGTTCTGGTGCCATATAGACCCGAAATTTAAGGCACTTGTAACAGTATTTATATTCGGACAGTGTGCTGTTACAGAGCAATGGCACACTGTCCAAATATAAATGTCCATTACAAGAGACTTGAATTTCAGGCCTACGATGATGTAGTGTCAGTCATGTCACAGAAACACTAGCTGCTGATTTTGCTAATTCTGTTTTAATTATTTTAGCAAGACAGCCTAAACATTTAACCCACATAGAAAGAGTTTGCTCTGAGATTTATTTACATGTGAGTATTCAATATTGCTTTGTTGAAAACAGAATAAAGCCCCTTTGGTTATTTTTAGTTGTTTGCAAAGTTGGTTCAGAACCACATGGATGCCACTGTATGAAATTTCTGCCTTACACCAAAAATATATAAGTGTAATTGAAGAAAAGTTGCAAACCTGAATCAAAAGTTGAATGTTTTGTCTTCCAAAATTTTTAAATATTTCAAGCAGTAGTTGCTGCCGTTTTAAGAATTTGGATAATTTTTTTGTTTTTGATGTTTGCATGCTGACCCCTTCTTCCATTTTCAAAAAAAGACTATGTGACCTTGTAAAACTCTCACAATCAAATATTTTGGAAAACAAATTATTCACCCATCTATAAAGTTTAGTCATTTTTCTACAGTTCCACCAATATTTTTAGTCTGAAGTGATATGGGGAAGTGCCCCTTTTGACACTAGTTGGTATGGAAAGATCTCAGGTTTTTGATATAGAAATTGTTCTGACTTTAACAGTCATGTATAAAGTGTGTTGTAGTCAGAGGAATTTTGGACTATTTTTTTTACATGTGAAACAGAGCAGTTGCCATGTTTCACAGGGAAAATTGTCCCGAATAATTTTTATTATAAGCAGGTTTGTTCTATATAAAAAATACAATGAATTTTAGTCTCTTTGTCAATTAGGTATTTCATGTTAATCAGCCATTTTTCAAGCAACAACAAAATGACACATACAAATTGATCAACTTTAGGGTGCCAGATCAGGAAATTAGCAGTTTTATGTGATGGTGTCCCACTGGATCATTATTTTGAGTCAGATTTGATTTAAGCAACAATGTGAGATCAAGTTATTTACTTAAATTTAAACATTTTCCCACTAAAATTGAGCATTTGAGCTTTAGCATTTGGATGCATAACAGGACTTCATTATGAATTTTTAAGTGTTATCACCCATTGAATGATTGCAATATAATTTAACATGTTAGTTTTTAAATTTTATTTTTTATTTGCAGCACCCAACAGTTGATGGTGAAGAAATAGGATTTGATGTACAGAGAATGTTATTGAATGCTACTATAATGAACCCTATTTGTAAAAAATACCCACCATCTCTCAGTTATAGAAAAGCATTCATGAAACAAATTATTAACAAGGTGAGCCTTTAAAGTTGCTGCTTTAATGGTTAATAGCTTGCTTAAATAAGAAAAATAAGATCAAATCTGTATTTAAAGGCCATCCAGTTCAGCAGGTATGATCAAGTCACATGTTCAATATTTTCATCACAAGTTCCTGGAATAATGTTGTTTTGGCAGTCTAATGTCAACTTTTGGTGATTCCATATCTAATTAATATCCACAAACATATCCATTATATATATATATATATATATATATATATATATATATATATATATATATATATGATAAAGATTGACAGAGATTTTACTTATTACTTATTTGCATATTGGTTAATTGCATAACTTTTCCCTGCACCAATCCATTTCCTATTTAAATTACCGGGTATGTATTAAAATATTGGTTATTTGCAAAATCAAAATCTTGAAGCCTGGCTAATTGAATGAACAAAGTTTTAAAATTATGCAAGCTGGGGCTGAACTTTTATGATTACAAAAGATATATATACTTCATTTTCAGTTGGAAAGAACGGAATCGGAGTTAATAGATGAAGTTTATGAGACATATACACAGTTGCTACAAGAGAGAGAGGAGGAAGATGATACTTTGTGTTATAAAACTTATATACTAGTAAGTAGACTTTAATGCAATGAAACCATTTTTTGATATACATTGTAGTATGCTTTCTTACTATCAAGTTTCCATTCTCGAAAGGGAAGGATTCTAGTGTCAAATTGATTGATTGATTTAATGGGATTTTACATCCTAGTCAAGAATATTTCACTTATATCAAGATGTCACCAGCTATAGGTGGAGTGACAGAAATTGTTACCTTTGCAGTGTGCTTAGGGCATTGTGCGGGGAGGGTTTTTTAATGTGCCATGCCTGCAGAGACATGGGGCATACCGGTAAGTTGTTAAGGTCTCATCCGAAGGACCCCATGGCTTTCATTTCAATGCTGAGTGCTTGGCGAAATAACAGTCACTACCAATTTTCAAGTCTTGGTCAGATCTGGCCGGGGTTCAAACCCCTTATCTTTCACTTAGGAAACAAGCACTCTACCAATTGAGCTCCTGCTATATGGTCATTTTAGTGTCAGAAAGTATGTCAATGCAATCGGTAAAAATAAAATAACTAAAATGCCATTACAATGAATCTTGCCATAACATCTCTACTTCTAATTTTACTGTCTATTTTATTCATTGATGTCATGCAAAATATCCTTTTGTGATATTGAAAGTTGACTGAACATTTCAGATTTAAGTACTGAATCAGTGATGTACATGTAGGTAAATAAAGAGTTCCAAACATTTTATTGGATAGTCTATGAAAATTTGCGTAATTCTATGTCTCATACAGAGTGACTTTGGGTGTTAACTGTTCTCCAATAGGTCTTGTGAACAATAATTCTTAAGACTAAAACAAAATTTAAATTTTTCAGCCAGATGACCAAACAGTAAGTTTACAGGAATCTACACATCTCATCTCTCAGGGAACAACTGGATTAAGTACCTGGCAAGTATGTATACAATATATATGAAGTTCATAATGTATACAGATATTGTTAGCACACAGTTACCCTGTGATACATTTTTATTGAAAGTTTAAAGTGAAACCATCATCCATAATAAATAGGATAGCTAAGTCCTAATTTAAAAATATTGACATATACTGCTGGTATTGTAGAAGAAAATGATTCCAAAGAAAATTAAAATTCAGTTACAATCAGTAGGGTTTAGCCAGCATGCCACATGATAACATCCTTAATGTTTGTGCAGAATTTTAGAAAATGTTTATTTCACAAATTCCAAGAATAAAAAAGCTGTAAAAATTATCCTTTACATTCCACTGTCCATTATAAATAATAGTTTAGCACAAACCTTTCAAATGATATGCAGTTAAACTCCATTATGATCATAGCGTTCTGCAGAAACTTGATACATAGCTTGAACATTTGTGTTTGAGTATCATGTATACTTCAAAGTCATTAATTGTTATTTATATAAATCCAAAAACTTTAACCCCCAGATACAAGTCAGTTGATGTAAAAAAAAAATTGTGTCCCATGTGTTAAAAGTTAATGAAGTTTCACTTTATGCAACCGTTTTGATTGAATCAACATATTTTGAGATGGTTATTGCTGCTTTACTTGGATACTGACTGGCACTAGATTCAGTGCCTACCCTATTTATCCACAGTCCAGAGTTGAATAATCAGGCCTCAGGATGTGTTTTTATTGACTTTTTTTGTTTATTTTTGTTTATTATGTTCTGGTTGCTATGGTTTGTTACAAGGAACACAGTCTTCAGTAATTTTGTCATCAAATCCAGTGTCACCCTTTTCACAATCATGAGTTTTATAATCAGTCAGTGGTCTCCATATGTGTTTCTGTTTCTTGGTCTCAGTATGTGTTTCTTTTGTTTTGTTCATTTGTTGCTTCATGTTCTGGTTGCTATGGCTTGATACAGTGAAAACAGTTTCAAGTTATTTTGTTATTCATTCCAGTGTCAAGGTTTCCACAATTTGGAGTTTTAAATCAATCATGGGTCTCAGTATATGTTTCTGTTGTTTTATTCATTTGTTGCTTCATGTTCTGGTTGTTATGGTTTGATGCAATGAACACAGTCTTCAGCTATTTTGTCATCAAATCCTAGATCAGCCTTTCCACAATCGGGAGTTCTATAATCAGTCAGTGGTCTCAATATATATTGTGTGCTCTTTTGTCTTGTTTTGAGCACCTGTTGCTTTATGTTCTTGGTTGCTTTGGCTAATGCCCAATAAGTTGAACAAGTATTAATCTATCATTTGTCTTTTTTTCCATCTGAACCTATAGTAAAGTTTTTGACGACTTACAATATGTATATACCCTGGTAGTTTTGTATTAAACCTCTTTACATACATGCTTTTATAAATTTTTTAGGCTGCATTACATCTAGCAGAATGGATATTTGAAAATAGTAAAACATTGACTAATAAGTAAGTACATTGTCTACTGTCTATAAACAATACTTAGATCCTTAGATTTCAGAGAACTTTCTTTCTAAATATTATCAGTATTTCTAAATATTATTCTAAATAGCACTCGGTGCTATTTGTCTTTAATTCAGTACTTGTCTAAAAATTTGAATGGAGTGGAGAAGAGTAGAGTTGAGTAATGGTGTATTATTTACCCAGTCAAATTTTTTCACTTATATCAAGGCAGTCAGTTTTAAGATGGTGGAGGAAACTGGAGTGTCAAAAGATCTCAAGCTTCTGCAAGTGAAGCGACTTTTTTTGAACCTAGGCCTAGAGACAAACTGTAAACACATGCTTTTAATAACTTGATCTCCAACGCTGGATGTTTTATGATAAATGTTTTTATTTGTCTTGTTGTTTCATGTACAAAGATAAGTTTTAACATTTAAAAGTAACTTAAGAATCTAGCATTAAAATACATGTAATACTGTATTTTAAAATAAATATGTTGAAACTAACATGTAAAAAGAAAATAATTAATCTGCTAGACAAAATTTAGTTTCCTCTGTAAATAAGAACTATTGATTTACTTTGAAGAGGAGAAAAAAACATCATTTCGTTTTTAGTATTGAGTTTCATTTTATGTCATAAAAAATTTCAAAATGTTAGCTAAATGGCAATGATTCAACCTTCATTGTTACATAGGTATAATATTTATTTTCACTACAGATCTGTGTTAGAACTTGGGAGTGGATTAGGCTTGACTGGAATATGTGTGTGTAAATGCTGCCAGTTAAAATCTTACACATTTACGGACTGTCATCCACAAGTGTTATTTCTTCTTATGAAAAATATCGAATTAAACTTTTTGAACAGTAAAAAGCCAGAATTATCGAAATTAGAACATGGCAATAAAAACACATCGAAAGACAACAAAATGATGAAAAGTATACGTCGTCAGTTAAGTGTGAATGCTGAACCAAATATCTGTAGTGATTCTGCAGAAATCATGGACATTAGTTACACATCATCAGCATCACAGGAAGAGGAGGACAACGAAGAGGATGACAATGAAATATTTGAAGATTTAAATAAATTCAGTCCTTGTAGTACAAGCTGGATAAGAAATGATAAAGATAGTTTATATAGACTCAAAGTTGATGATAAAATAAGGTTATGCCAGTTTGATTGGGAAGAATCTATTGACAGCTTGTCGAAGGCAATAACTCCAGACGTTATTCTTGCAGCAGGTAAATTATGTAGAAAGTGCTTGCAAATGGGAGATAATTAAAACTATGATTTTTTATCTTTGTTAACTGTATATTTTGAAAACTATAGGTTCATTTCCCCCTATTGTACATGATAAAACAGTTTTAAATAAATCAGATAATTCACAAAATGTGCCATTGGTGTACAGTACAAAAAATTCTGTGATATATATACCATGTAAAACATTGTTAAAATGCTCCCAAATTTTAATCATGTTTATTGTCATAGTTCATAACATATATAAATTCCAAGCTCCCAAAAAAACATCAAAATTTGATTGGCAGTAAATTTATTTATTACTGTTGATTTGATATATATAGAGAGAGGGAGAAAGAGAGGAGAGAGAGAAAGAGAGAGAGAGAGTCATGTGCATTCACCAATGTTTTTAACTGATATTGATTTTTACAGAAGTGTGGACATCAAAACTTTATTGTCATTGACTTGCTGCATAATATTCAGCAGTCTTTTGGCACACACATTTTTCCAGACATTTAAAAAATATTTGCAGGTAATTGGTAATTGAGTCTATAATCATTAGATAAATGTGAAGTTTAAAATTTGTTTCAATATCTTATTTTTGACAAAATTATGTGCCTTGGATTGAGAAGTTTCCTTACCCTTTTAACACTTGCAAATACATACATTAATATTTGATATGTGAGTATAATATCACAAGTTTGAGTTCCATTTTGATCTATTGATTTTTGATGAAATTAATTGACTTTCTTGCAGCGTAAAGAGGTTCAGGCAAAACCAATATTACCATATCTAAGATTCCACAAATTTAAAATTACTAGTAGCAAAATTGCCAAAATTTGTGAAAATATAGGCCTTTTTAAAGTATTTTTTCACAAATTTGCTTAATAGGTTACTTTTAGTCAATGGCGATTTTGGCTACTAGGAATGAAAACAGAGCCATATATTCTTCTTTACTGTAAAAAATCTCTTGTGGACGGTCAAAGTAAAATGTTCTTTAATTATCCATTTGCTGGTAGGAAACTAAGTACTGGTTTAGCAACTTCAGAATGCTTTATCAATTTGTATTTTATAATTTTTATACCCCATGCAACATAAATTATGAAGAGTTTAATGTTTTTGATTGACCATCCATCGTTTTTCAACCTTTTTGCCTAAATTCTTGCAGCTATTGAGCTAAAATTTATTATTTGAGTCTTCCAAGTTCATGTTTTGTTTTGCTCTGCTGATTTTTATAAATGTGGCCCTGTCTTTGATTATTTCATTGAAATAACAGTTTTCCACACTTTTTGGAATTTTTGGAATGTGAGTCAACCATATTGAGTTGCAGATCAAGTTTACATTTCATTCTGTTCAGTTTTATGGAAATTATGAAAAATGTGTCCCTGTCTTTGATAATTTCATTAAAATAACAGTTTTCCACAATTTTGAAAAAAAATGCTTGCAGCTATTGAACTTATTTTGGGCATGTGACTCTACCTCAGTGAGTTACAGATCAAGTTCACATTTCATTCTGCTCATTCATATTTTAAAGTTAAACTAACCTGTGTAATTTTATGTGTGTCTTATATAAACAAAATCCATAGACTTGATGATATGTTGTTAGACACATTTTGTTGTGTAGTGAATATAAAAACAAAATGTTGATTTCAGAAATATTTGTCTTCTTTACAGATGTTGTATATGACAAGACAATTATTCCAGCTTTAGTAAATGTACTGCGGTGTTTACTCAGTTTTGACCTCAGTAATGGACAACGCCCAGTAGCTTATGTTACATCAACTATCAGGAATGAAGATACGAGAGATCACTTTCTTATAACACTAGGTAATACAGATTTACACATGGGTAAACCACTTGGGATACAGTGAGGGAGGGACAAGTACCCCTTAATACAAAATGGTGAAAAAATCCTCTTGGAAATTTTCAGCAGTATTTTTTTTAAACTTGAGTTTTTGAAAGTACCTTCCAATACAAAGTTCTGAAATATTTTCCTTGTAGTCTTCAGCTTTAATGTTCAAAATTAGATCAGTTTTTACATAATTTCTAAATACAAGATTCTGAAAAAAAAATTTCAGGGGGTTTTAGCTTAAGTGTTCCAAATTAAATCATTTTTTACTGTAACCCTAGATACATGTACGAGATTCTGAAAAATTATTTTGGGACAAATCTGCTTTATTGTTTGAAATTAGATCAGATTTTGGCATGGGCTCAAGATAGAAAAATCTAGAAAATCAATCAGGAAAATTTAGCTGTAGTGTTTAAAATAAAATCCATTTTGTCAGTCCCACTAGATTCAAATTCTGGTAAATTCTCTTTGGGCATTTAACAGTAAGAGATCATTGTTTGACTGTGTCCTTAGATACAAATTTCCGATAAATTCTTTTTAATTATTTGTAGCTTTGATGTTAAATAAGATCAAATTTTAATATGACAAAAATCCCCAAAAATTGTTATTGGAACTTATGTATCATAAAATTACAGACTCAAGGAAAAAAATTACAGGGGATCTGATCTGATTGATCTAGATATTTTCACTACAAGGTTCTATTTCCTTATGCAAATTTTAATGTGAGAAAGTTTGTCAGTTTGCTTGCTTGGGACTATCACTATGGTAGCTCAGTTGTTTGAGTGCTCACTTTGTATGTTGAAGGTCAGGGTTTGAATCCCGACTGGGTCTTGAAAATTGGTAGTGACTGTTCTTTTGCCTAGCACTCAGCATTTAGGAATGAAAGTCACAGGGTCCTTTAGAGGAGACCTTAAAAACAGATGTCCTGTGTCATGGCTGGCATAGCATGCTAAAGAATGCTAAAGAACCCTTCCTGCACATTGCCCTGAGTGAACTACAAAAGTCAAAATTCCTGTCACTTCACCTAAAGCTGGTGACATCTTGATATAAGTTAAAAATTTCTTGACTGGGATGTTTAACCCTATTCAATCAATCAATCATGGGACTCCAGTTTTCATTTGAACATCCTAGAACTGAACATCTTGATATAAGTGAAAGAATCTTGACTAATGTTTAACACACTGTTACTTGACTATGTGACTCTATGCAAGAAATGAAATTAAGAAAAAAAAGGTGTTACATTTCAGATGTAAAGTTGTTGATTACATTGATATTAAGTTTCTAATTACATTGTATTATGTATGATATACCATTGAAATTGAGAGATCACATACGAAGACATATTTTCAAGTAATTATTGTTTTATGACATTACATTTTATTGTTTTATTATAATTTTATCACCTTTCAGGTTTGAATCCCACTTGGACAGTTAAAAAGTTTGTCAGATTGGTCACATATTGTTGGGTAGATTTGTCCAATGTCCAGCAAAATCTGGACAGGAGTATAAAACACATCTGTTCAATGCTTGGATGTTCACTTGCCAACATATAGTAGTTTTCTCTTAGAACTTTAGCTCCCTTCTTATCCCTGAACTGACAGCCTCGAGATATATGGTAAGTGAATGAATATGACAAAGATGTAAAACCCCATTACTCCCATCCACTTCAATGCTGCTGTGAATAGGACCAGGGCCTACCAATTTTAAGATTAAATAGATATTGAGTAATATACTTTTATTTTACATACATTTTGTTCATTTTCAGCAAATGAAGGACTTGTTTATGAGATGATGGAACCACCAAAGCAGAGGATTTTTCACTATGAAGATACCATTCCTATTGAAATCTTAAAAATTCAGTACCTCAAATGAAACAAGTTATAGAACTGTAGGAGTTTTTAAAACATAGTAGACAATTAACTAATTGTTTGAATAATGTTTTACGTACCAGTAAATATTAATTTACTTACTGTAAACTTATAAATTTTCCCATCAGATAATTTTGGGGAGAAGCAATATTTGATATTACCAATGAACTTTTAATTTTGCATGATCTGTTGTCATTCTTTGCAAATGCAAGTTACGGTAGGTATTTTGAATTGGAATACATGAATTTTCTTGATTGAAATACAGTCAACTTACAGTATGTGAATCTCTGTTCCATACAGTCAGATTGTTGTATGTGATATAGACTTTTGTTTAACATAGTCAACATGCAGTTAGCTGAAAATTTTATTGTAGATTTTACAGACATTTGTAGTATGTGGTTGTAGTTTGACTGTATATTTATCTTTATCGTTTGTGATAACAGATTTTTCTTGCCACTAACTTATGTGTTTATACAAAGCTATTGTATTCTGTTTACTAGTTGGTTTTTCAGTTTAATTGTCCAGTGTTTTGATACACATCACTGAATGTTGACAAATCATTAGCTCTGGAAATTTTTTTTACCAGATCCAAACTAGTGACAACTTGTAATACATGTATACCACTGTAGTTTCCACTGGTTTCACAAATATTTACCTCATATATTTTTTCATATGGTTTATTCTATTGGAACACATCAAATTGTTTGTTATACAGTGAAAAATAGAGTTTGTAAGTTTTATCATGTGACTAGCCAAGCATAAATTTGCCATTGAAGGGTAGAAGAGTACATGTAATTTGCTTGATTTGTTGCTGTGTCACACATGTATGATATCACCAGACAGTTGATTGACTAATGAGAAACAGGAGGCAGAGTCTGTGTTATGACATCAAATTGCAGAGAACAATCCCATGTCCTGGTACAAATTTGAAGATTTCAAACAAGACTTCTTGTCTCATAAATTGAATGGGTTATTGTCGAGCCTGGCACCACTATAAGGCGAGACTTAGGTGTTACTTTTTCAGTGTTGGCGATGCCAGTGGTGGGGCAGCAGGGTGTCAAACTGTGAAAGTTTATGTTAAAATAATCTATTTTCTACTCGATCAAAAACTAACCAGGTGAGAATTTAATTCCTTAGAATCCTTGTTATTTGGTATGCTGATGAAATCCATTGGCAAAATAAGGTCTACATGTTTTAACATTTGTACAAGGGATATTGTAATGTACTGATCAGAAATATTTTGACATGTATATTTTTATTACTTTATTTAAAAGCTGAGCTATGTGTATATATTGAGTATCTGTACCATTATGTTTTGTAAAAAGACATCAATTTATATTGCATATTTCGAGTTAAAATTATAATTATCATAGAGATAACTCTTGATATAAGGAATTGTCAATTTTTACTTCTTTATATCCATAATTCAATATAAGCAATGCAGAAAAATACCCTGCTTAACTTAAGGTATATTAAAGTCAAAGCTTAGAAAGATGTTATTGTTGAGGTATTAATGTTTTTGATGTACTGGTATAGGAGAATGCTGCTGTTATTTGAATACCTCTTATTATTATTACATGTATTGCTTCTTTCTATCTGTAATTCTGTTCAAACAGTGCAGAAAAAAAATTATCCCTGCTAGAGAAATTTTAAAGACAGATTACTGAAGGATGTTAATGTATATATAGACTGGATTTGCAGGAAAGTTATTCTGTTGTTCTGATACCTTCTATTATTTTTATTTCTTTATAAGCATGAATTTTTTAAATTGCTCTCAGTTTTGTTGTTGATGTTCACTAAGTATTTGTTGAAATGTTTTTGATTGCAAAATGTTGAAAGTTTTCATTAAGTGTTACAATATACAGATGTGCAGGTGAGCTACACTGCTCTTGTGACAGCTCATGTTATACATACATATACATGTAAATGTAATACAATTTCATTTTTAAGGTCAGTGGTTACACTTGAACTTTTATATCATTATGGCTTATATAGATCTAATTTTGAAGTTTTCATGCTTCTTATCTGGGGGCCTCTTTGTGGGTAGTTTAAAGCATGATCTAACAGATTTGTGTCCCTCACCTCCTAGGTTTGATTCCAACTTAGACAGATCCAAGTGAAAAAGTTTGTCTTGCAAAAAGTTGGATATTCCTCACTACTATGGAAGGTCGGTTGGTAGAGTGCTCGCTTTGTACGTGGGAGGTCAGGGTTCAAACCCCAGGCAGGTCTGACCAAGACTTGAAAATAGGTAAAGACTGTTCTTTTGTCAAGCACTTGGCATTTAGAGATGAAATTCAGGAGTCCTTAGGATGAGACCTTAAAAACCTACGCCCAATGTCACGGCAGGTATGGCACATTAAAAATCCCTCCCTGTACATTGTCATAAGTGCACTGCAAAGGTAAAAATTTCTGCCACTTCACCTGGTGACATCTTGATATAGTGAAATATTCTTGACTGGGACGTAAAACCCCATTAAAAAATTAATTAATCCTGGTATTCTGATTTTCCTGCACCATCCCAAACTGATGGCCTCTTTCTAAATAAAAGAATATTAACTGGGGTATTAAACACCATTATTCTTCTCCAATTGACTTTTGTCTGTTATCTATTTATTTTAGAAATTTTTGACTAATATTATTTAGCTTTTAAGTAGTTGAAGGATGTAGAACTCTTTTATATTATTTAAGTTTAAAAGATGAAAAAGTTGAAGTGTATCAAATGACCTTAATGTTTAGAATGTTGTTATAGATATTGGCTTATTGGTGCTTGCTTACTTTATTTAGTAATTGTTAAGTCTTGGTTCATTTATACGTATATTGACATTTAAGGTTGTTGTGATACCAAAGATTTTTGTAATAATCATGTAATGTCATAATATATAATCAATATGTGTTGATGATTTTGTGGTTGTGCTGATCATGAAATATATGAATTATAATTTATGGAGAAATTTTTTTATGCTTTGATTTTTATGATTTTTCAGGACAGTATAAATTTGTAAAAAATTAAGCTCACAAAGGATATTTTTTGACAACTTCTTGCACAAATATTCTTATAAAATTAGGATTTAATACTTATACATATCACGACAGTTTAATGGTCATTGCATTTTACAGGCCACAGAATATTTTAGCAGTTGTCATGCTGCCAAGTGGGAAAAAATTTACCAAAAATTAAAGCTATGTTGCTTTTTTTAACTACTAGGTAAATCCACAAATTTTAACCCCTACAAAATCACCCCTTTATAGGCCAAACTTAAATGTAATTGTGAAAATTCACTATTTTTCCAATTTCAAACATAATACATGTGCAAACATGTACATTAAATGGCATTGCTTTTCTTTCAAAGGGAAATTTTTTATTAGAAATTAAATTTTTATTCCATTTTTTAACATATCAGTAATCTACAGTTTAAAAATGTACCAATTAGGCTGAATTTCTCATTTTTAACTCACCCACTCTTTTACCATTATTGTAGTTTTTAGTGGATTTATATATAACTTTTTAGTTCTAACTGATAATAATTCATCAATTAATTTTTTTTGACAGGAACTTCTATTTAAAACCTGTCTAATACTATGGTGAATATTGGTTAGGGTTGGGGTTCCTATATTCTGAAATCATCTCCTCCTACAGTTTTTTACCACAAGACTTGAAACATCACAAAATGTTTCTTTACAAAAGGGGATCCCATTTTGAGGAACCAACTTCTCTGAGGCACTTAAAACGTCACAAAATGTTTCTTTTTTAACTAAGAAGTCCTATTCTTCGAAAACAACTTCCCATCACTTTTTTCAAACAGGACACTTAAAAGTTCACAAAATATTTCTATACATTATCTGATATTTTCGAGTGTGGGGGATAGGTTGAAGCTGTATGGTAGCTATGGTACTCATATTGTTAGCTTTTTTCTAATGTCATTTATTTTTAGCTCACCTGACCTGACCGAAAGGTCATGTGAGCTTATGGCATGGCACGGCGTGTGTATGTGCAGTGCATGGTGTGTGTGTGCGTCGTTAACACCTATTTTCGACTTCTCCTCCAAAACTGCTGGACAGATTTCAATGATACTCGGTCAGAAGCATATATGGGCCAGGTGCAATTCAGATTTGTTCATGGCGTTGCCATGGCTACCAAAAATAGGTCAAGGTGACCTAGGGGTCCAAAAAATCTTAAAAAATCTTCTTCTCCAAAACATGGAGATGGGAGAAAAAATCTGATGTGATATTTGGCTTCTCTAGGGTCTTAAGCCTATAGTTTGTTCATTTCGTGAAATTTGGTCAAAAAATGGGTTACGCGTTTTTGCGTTAAATTAAAAAAATTTTGTTAAATGGCTTCAAATTGTTATAACTTGACTATTTGAACAGATAATTTACATGGGGTTTTCAGTTTTGACTTTTTCCTGAAGTGACCTTTAAAATAGGGTCAAGGTCACAAATCAAGGTCATGACCTAATTTGTGATTTATGCAGTTTTAGTCAATTTTCTTGCAAATATTAAGAGATAAATGAATTCAAAACATTGTTAAAATGTTCCCCATGACAAAATTTAGAAAGGTACCAAGTTTCGTAACTATATGATAATCCATGTTGGAGTTGTTGCCCCTAAAATGTTATTTTTTTCTTATAAATACTAAAATTGTGCATTAGCAGAAAACTATAAGCTTTTTGTATAGGCATGTATATAAGAATGTTGTAGGTATTGATATGACAGTCACTGTGATATATAGTTCAAGGTCATGTGTTGAGAGGTCAAGGTCATAGCTGCATATGTGTACTGAAACTGTAAATTATCTTGAAAACTATTAACTTTTTGTATAAGCATGTATATTAGAATATTGTAGGTATTGATATGACAATCATTTTGATATATGGTTTAAGGTCGTATATTCTAAGGTCAAGTTCATAGCTGCATAAGTGTACTGAAATTGTAAATTATCTTGAAAACTATGAACTTTTTGTATAAGCATGTATATTAGAATATTTTAGGTATCAATATGACGATCATTTTGATATATTGTTCAAAGGTCAAGGTCATAGCTGCATATGTGTACTGAATCTGAATTATCTTGAAAACTATGAACTTTTTGTATAAGCATGTATATTAGAATATTGTAGGTATCGATATCATGATCATTTTGATATATGGTTCAAGGTCATTTGTTCAAAGGTCAAGGTCATAGCTGCATATGTGTACTGAATCTGAATTATCTTGAAAACTATGAACTTTTTGTATAAGCATGTATATTAGAATATTGTAGGTATTGATATGACGATCATTTAGATATATGGTTCAAGGTCATATGTTTAAAGGTCAAGGTCATAGCTGCATATGTGTACCGAATCTGAATTATCTTAAAAACTATAAACTTTTTGTATAAGCATGTATATTAGAATATTGTAGGTATTGTTATGACGATCATTTTGATATATGGTTCAAGGTCATATGTTCAAAGGTCAAGGTCATAGCTTCAAAAGTGTACTGAAATTGTTAATTATCTTGACAACTATGAACTTTTTTGTATAGGCATATATATTAGAATATTGTAGGTATTGATATGACAATCATTTTGGTATATGGTTCAAGGTCATATGTTGAAAGTTAAAGGTCATATCTGTAGAAGAAGACTGAAATTGTAAATTATCTTGAAAACTATGAACTTTTTTTATAGGCATATATATTTGAATACTGTAAGTATTGATATGACGATCATTTTGATATATGGTTCAATGTCACATGTTTAAAGGTCAAGGTCATAGTTGTTGAAGAAGACTGAAATTGTAAATAATCTTGAAAACCATTAACATTTTGTACAAGCTTATTTATTAGAATATTGTAGGTGTTGATATTACGACCATTTTGATATAAGGTTCAAGTTCATATGTTCAAAGGTCAAAATCATGGCTGCATAACCATATGGTTAATGATTTGGAAATTATTCATTGTGCAATAGTTAAATCATGCATATGAGCTATTTATAAATGAAATGTGACTAGACATTTCTGATTAATTATTGCAAAACTTAATTAGATTAATTAATTTTATGAACCTTTTGTAATTAAGTTCTTTGTAAGTTTTTGGACATTTCCTCAGGTGAGCCTTAAGGCCCATGGGCCTCTTGTTATTTTAAGAAAAGTGTCATACTGATCATAGGCTAGATTCATATATTAAAAAAAACATTGGTTTACCTCTTTGAAAGAGCTTCAGATTAGTAATTTATACTTTGAATATCACAGAGATAGCATATATATATATATATATAGAGAGAGAGAGAGAGAGAGAGAGAGAGAGAGAGAGAGAGAGAGAGAGCATTTGGTATTAATGTATATAAAATGTTTCATTTTGATCAGAGATGTTGATTTGTATAGAATATATCATATTGTTTTTTTCTATGAGAGAGTTTAAGGTCAGTACATAATAGTAATGATTAAACAAGTAAAATGTAAAATGTCTTCGTAGGAAACACAAACATATAATCCCTTGTGCTTACTTTACATTACAGCTTCCATGTGGTTTCCATACATTTTAGTTTTCATGTTGTTTCCTTATATCACATTTATAGTACAATTTCCAGATGGATTCCTTACACTACAGTTTACATGTGTGTTCATATGCATGTATTATGGTTTTCATGCATTGCATTTTCATGTGGTTTCATATATTATGTTTTTCATGCATTGCTTTTCCATTTTCCATGCATAATGGCATCTATGTGTTTTTCATTAGTTATGGTTTCAATATGGATTCCATACATTACTATTTCCATGTAGTTTCCATTCAATACAGTTTCCATACATTGAGATTTCCATATTCTTTTCATACATCATGATTTCCATTTTGGTTTTTCTGTATTATCCAAGAGGTTACAATACATCTTCCGTATGGACACTATACACATTTTCTGATAATTATGAAAACCATTTGTTGAAATTTTCCTGTTTATTGGTTTTTGAAGGCCAATTTGATCAATTATGAATGTACCGGTAATTTTGTATGGCATTAGGGTATCTTACACAATTTTGTTTATTTATGTTTCAACTTTTAATATTCAGAATGAGAGTTTATTAGAGAATATGAGAGTTTTTAGTTTTACAACAATGTTGTCATGGTTAGTCATGTTGTCATGGTTATGTCACTGGCTAGGCTAGTGGGGTCATTTATTTAAGCACAGTACAGTATCATGCTTGTATACATTTTATTGCCATTTTTAGATATTGTTCATATTCAATTATTTATAATATTTGTCAATGTTGGGGATGTGGATCATGTAAATTTTGATAATATATGACATATCTTATGTAGGTGTCAGAATTTAAATATATAAATATTGACATGTCACAAATGTAGCTTTAAAAGATTACCTGCTAAAACTAGTATATCTACCTTATAAGCTCACCTTAGGGAATGCTCTATTGTCTGGCGACACTTAAGTTTTCACTCACACAACTTTTTATCCAGAACCAACAATCCTATTTTAATGAAACATGGCAGCTAGGGATGTTGCCACACCTCTGAAATTGTCCAGCTGATTGACCTTGACATTTACTTAAGTCGCAACAACTTTTTATATAAAATCCCTTAAAATACTTTTAATCATTTTCTTGACATGCATTAAATTTCATATCAAACATTTATGGTTAAATTTCTTCAAATTTGGCAAATTTGGTATAACTTGATCAATATTCAAGGTCACGTTGACCTGAAGAAGTAAGCACACATATTAATTTGAAAGTCCATAAAAAACACATTTTTCCTCCACACAACAAAAATAACTTAAACCGAGGTGTGTACAACTTTTAAACTTGTCCACATAGCATATAACTTAGTGCCTATGACAAGATATGTAAACTGTGCACATGTTTGAAAAAAATATATATATATATATCTGTGTGCCATCAGACAGGTTCTGTACTAAGAGCCAGCTAACTTGGAGGTAAGCATCCAGTATAAAAGTTTTTGTTCAATTTTTGAATTGTTAACTTTTTTAATGAATCTACTTATTGTTACAGTATTATTGTTTAAGATGGATTGTGTTTGTAATTTAATTACATTTTTAATTGTTTGATGGTACAGCCTTTTATTATTATTATTATTATAATTATTATTAAAGCTGTCATATTTACAACAAATGACTTGTATTGATATTTTTAAAAACAATGTAAAATAACCAATTTTAGAAAAATTGTACATTGTATATATATTTACATATATAATTTCAGTATAAATGTGGTGAGAGACACTGTGATCTGTAAGCCACCGAGGCCCTTTGCAATGTATTTTGCAATGGCTAATACAAACATTTACACAAAAAAACATCAAACTAATGAAATAAGGAACATATACAGTATTAATATATATTGAGCTGATGGACACTGAATAATTGTCTATTGGAGCTAAATATCCCTATCCCAACATCATTTGACCTCGTGACCTTGAACTGTGACCTACATGTCTAAATTTGAGTTATGAAACACAACCTCACATTAGTTTATATCTGTGCTAAGGTTGATCATAATCCATCCATGAATGTAAAAGTTATGGAGATGATAGATAGACATAATTTTCTTCATATAACCCCAATTTTGTCGGGTGGGGGGGGCGCTAAACAATGGCATTAGTTACGTTCTTTTGTCTTTTTTTGGCCTTAAAAATTTGTCAGATGTATTGAGCTTAACCTTACCGTACAGAAATGAATATGTTAACTATTTGATCTATTTTGTCCAGTGTTTTATTTAAACGATCCATTCTCCTTTTTCATGAATATGAAACTTGATAGGTATGTGCCTGGTCCGTGTTCTCTCTACTCACAAGATTGGTCGATGATGACCAGTAGAAACAGAAAAAAACCTTCAACAGGTGTCATGAACTTAACAATTTAAAATACATTTAAGAAATTGGTACTTAAAGCCATACCAAGTTCTAAAAAATGATTAGCCATGGCTTTTCAAAAGGTCAAAGAACTTCATTAAAAGATAACATCTTCCTACTTAGTTCACAAAAATGGTTGATCTTGGCTTTCATAAAAGCTACAGAAACTTAATTAAAAGACAATGTCTTTCTATCAAGTTCGTTAAAAATTGTTCACCTCCGGATATCTACATGTAACATATAAAACTCATATAAACTAAGCATGTTACTCGAAAAATTTAACTTAGAACAACTTTGAAAATCCTGAAAGAATGCTTTGGATTTCTATAAAAGAAATTTGGAGTTTCTAGGTTTAATCGTTTTCAAAAATTCACTTTTTGGGAACAATCAGCCTGAGAGCTCTTCAAAAATCCTCAAAGCTATTCCAAAAACACACAAACATACCAGTCCATGTCCAAATCACGATCACAAAAAAGTAAAAACTTTAAAACTGGCCAATTTTGTTAAATACGTGAACTTCCATCAAGGCAGTGAGGCCGGGCGCTGAGGAAGGGTAGCACTTCTTGTATCTACCTACATACGAAATCTGAAGCTTTTAGGTTTAACCGTTACAAATTTTCAATTTTATCACGGAAGGAGACAGCTTAAAAATCTCTTAGATAATTACCAAAGTTCCTGGATACCTACATACGAAATTTGGAGCCTCTAGGTTCAACTGTGATAAAGATTCGATTTTACCCGAAAAAGCAAGGATTCTTTGAAAATCACAAAAGCGCGTCTCTAGGTATCTAGGTATGAAACTTTGAGCTTCTAGGATTAACGATTACAAAGATTCAATTTATTGTAAAATGTCATGGAAAGCGTGAAAATTGCTACAGAAATCATCAAAGCGCGTCTCTGAATGTCTATATCCGCAATTTGGAGCTTCTAGATTTAATCATTAAAAGATCTAATTTTACTGGAAACTGGTAGAGGATAGCGTGTAAATCTCCATAAAAATCATCAAAAATTTATCTAGATATCTGCATATACGAAATTTGAGCTTCTAGGTGATTTACCGGAAACGAGATTGTTTGTCAGTTCGCTTGCCGAAGGTCGGTGGTTTTCTTCGGGCACTCCGGTTTCCTCCACCATCCCAGAATTGACCTCCTCGTAATAAGTAAAAGAATCTCGACTGGGGCGTAAAACACAAATAATCCACTCCACTCCACTTCGACGCGGTGTATTGCATCTATAGACATACACATACGAAATTTAAAGCTCGCGTACCGATATATAAAAGGAAGTTGTGCGCGGTAAATTTCAACCACAAATAGATATTTTAGTTTAATATTCAATATCACTATTATTTGATTCTTTGACTATTAAAAAACCAACGTTGTTCTTGCGTCGCACACAATTTCTTGATCTTCTGCATTTGTAATCATTTAAGAGCCCTGGTCCCAGTTTCAAAATCATTCACTCAACTGAGTGTACACTCAACTCAAATATCACCATTTTTCTCTCGTCAATATTTTCAAAATTTTAAGTTTTATTAGACAATGTTTTGTTTTGTTTAACAAACCTTTACTAAACAATTTGAATATAACATTAGGTATTTAATTTTAACTGTGTAATGTCTTAAAAATTGACTTTAAAATATTCCTTTATTTGAGTTTAGTGTACACTCAGTTGAGTAAGTGATTGTGAAACTGGAGCCTGACTTTCAAGTCAACTAGACTTATACGGGGGTTAAATTAACACAATTTGCCAGAGTCGTGACAATTTTTGCAAGCAATAAATTAAAAATTTAAAACCAAATTTAAAAAAATATCCATACACGTGAATGGAATTAAATGGGTAAAAGTATAAAAATAAGCGGAAAAGAGACATTTGTACTTTAATGTATAGACATAGACTGACGATAGGGGTTTGTAGTTTTAATTTAAAAATACTGACAGCTCTTGGTGACCTAACATAAATGCCTACACTTGTAATGTTGTATTTATAGTTTATCATGAGTGTAATAATAGCAGTATTCAACAGAATGAGAAAGTTAATTCATGGTCTTTCATAAGATTTTTTTGACTCTCAGTTTTTAAAAGCTGCATTAAGTTTTCCAATTTTCTGAATTTTTTTTGATTTTCTAAAAATATATTTTTTAAAAAATAGATATCCTCTAACCACGATCCGTGAGATTCATTTTCTAAAATTTCATTTCTTTTAGCTGTAAATAAACGGAATCCTCTGACCGGTTGGTCAATGTTTAACGATGGTAATTAGGAGCTTGGAGCATGCGCACGGATGTACGGAAAAACCCATGAATCGAAGGTGAAACATGACAAATTGCATTAATTGTCCTTAATCAATATCTAAATGTATTTGAAATGGTGTTATGTAACCCTTACTAAGTCACAAATGACAAATTCAACGAAGTTCTGTGTTTAATTTATCGTATTTCACCGTTTTGAAAGTTGTGTTTAAATGACCCGGGTTTTGATGACGTAACCATGTTCTAATATTAGATCCCAAATGCTGCATCTCGCTGGGTAATTACTGTAATTTCTGTATTTATTCGAGCTTTTATCGTTGAACCAAATGTAACATTGTTGATTAGGAACATCATTAATTAGATTAGCACTGTTTTATTATTTTCTTTGGAAAACTTAATGCAGCTTTAAGGCCATCAATAGTCCAAGTGCAGATTAGAAATGACCAAAAAGCACAATATTTTTATATCATGACATTTGAATTTTGAGGTCATCAAAAGTCCAGGTATAGATAAGACTCTTTTTGGTACAAAATTCATAAATTTAAAAAATATAAAGTAATTATGGTTAATTAGTTAGTGGTTAATTATGAAGAATAATCGCCATAGTTGATACAGCACATTTAGACTATATTCTCTCTCTCTCTCTCTCTCTCTGTGTGTGTGTGTGTGTTTTATTTCATATGATGTTATTATATATTGCGCATTACGTATTTGTTATGAATAACCGTTCTTTGTTTCATAATTGCCGTTCTTAGTTTTTCGTTATTACTGAGTTGTCACTCGTAAACCACGAGGTTTTGATGTCCGATGAGTTTTCACATTCGTGTGCTTCAATTATTTTGATTTTTTCCTTCAACAAACACTGTGCAAATTTTTAATTAATTAATTTAATTTTTTGTTATTTTTTCTTGTTTTAAGACGAAAAAATCGACTATTTCTTCCAATTTCTTTAATAACATAATTGAAAAGTATTTCTAGATAATAAAGACTTATATTATCTTATCTTTCAAAATCTTCTTTTTAAAATATTTACATTGGCTAAAACGAATTATAATTTGGTGTAAAATTCGTGATTGATGCACATTTAACTTTTTTGGACATGACTGTCGAAATTAAAATGCAAAGTAAGTTTAGTGATACTTACAATATAAGCAAAGAAAGAAAGGGTTCTTTAAAGGAGCTTAGGAGAAAGTACTATGAGAACTTTACCGTCTTCCGTTTATCTTATCATGTTGGAGTCTCTTAATTGACACGAAGTGCCTTAAAACACAAATGGTAAATGTCCCCTAGCACCGAAATTTAAGCGGTCTTGTAAAAGTTAATTAAGTTTAAATTCCTGAACACAGCCGTATAAAAACGTGCATAGACAGATCCGGAGAGTGTAGCAAATTTTATAAAACAAGGCAGTGATTTTTCGGCATCCCTTTACAGTTAGAAGTTTAACATCTTTAGAGTGCTAGGTAAATAAGTAATGTACTAGTAATTGGAAACATGCATAAGTCATGCATAATAAATCTTAACTAAAATTTGCTTTACAAGAGCGTCAGCAAAATTCTGTGTGGATCAAAACATTTCAAAACAGAAATAATGAAGAAAAAAAAAGAATTAGAATTTTTCTTTGGCTAAGTTACGACATGATACAAGATAAGTTTATTATTTTAAGCAAGAGCTATTGAAATTACCACAAATACAGAGAAAAAATAACTATAAAACTGTCAGAGTTCGGATTGACTCCAGATACTATGTTAATATGTTCTATGAGCGAAGTAGAGTAAGTAAGATTTTTTCACTCATATCGAGGCCATAAAGCTATACCAAAAGAAAAAAATGCACGTATTTTCTTGTGATACATCACTTTTCTAATGAGTATTTACCAAGTCCACAACAACACTCATGCATATGTCTGTAGTGATTTTATCTGTATAGTTTTTTTTAAGTAACAGAATACATCTTTCTAGAAAAGAAAGCACAAGACACATTGGCACAATACTAAATACATTACGTGTATAAACCCTTTGTTAGCAGTTATAGCAACAAAAAGTACGGTTCTTCTTTTCAACACTTGCACAAAAATCTTTTTTCAATCCTCTTTGCTCTATTGATTCTGTGACTATATAATTTTGCAAATTATGCCTTAAGAGTCCGGCTCTCAGCACTTTCAGTCCTTTGATTTAAAGAATCGGTACATCGTCTCCAGTAGTCCGAATATCCTATGGTCATTACACGCTTTATGTCTGGCGACTGTGTGTAAGAGTCAGAGAAAATCAGACTGAGTCACAAGTTGTGTGTAACCTACAGCTGGACCGCCGGATAACTGGTGAAGGTAAGATATAAATAGGGCAAATGAATATCAAATTTAGAGGCTATGCATATTATATTGTTGGAATTACAAAAAGCTGAAGATATTCTTCTCGTGAGACGCGACATTTTTTCTGGATTCATTTATTCAAAAGAAACACATGGTTGTCGTTTCATGTGCGACTGAAGGTTATCTATTTCATAAAACTTCAAAAGTAGCACAAAATATTTATTTTGAAATATAACCTTTTTTAAAATTCAAATACCATTAGATATGCTACTCAATAGTAGTAATGAATACGTTACACTATTGTGCAAATATTTGGAATTGCGAATTTTAAATCAGCTAGAGTTTGTAAAATAAATATGAAATATTGAAAATTGAACAGTTAAAAGCTGAAGCCTTCTACTATTTATTCACCGTATAAAATGCGTAACCACGCGTGAAATTCAGATTCTAAGACCACGAATCTAAACAAAGCATGTCATGAAAACAGCATGGTCACCAACACTGTTCTATGAGAATTAACCCGAACGTTGTTATACTATGAACTATGGTAAATGATATGCAACTTATTTTTCCAAAATTATGGATATAAAACCTGTGCGTTTATTTTCTATGGAAATAACGAAGCATCACGCCTGGGTAACGCATTTTTAGAAGGCAAAAAAGAGTTTAGACTATCTAGGTTGTAATGTGTCAAATTCACCTGAAACCTGATATTTTTATTTTATTTACAAAACTATAGCCCCATGTACCAGACTAAACATTTGCCCCTTGATCGATAAACTTAATTTCAATTATTTTTCAAATTCCACTGAAAATTTCGTTTTGTCTTGGAGGACTAACAACATCGATAGAAAATATAATACTAGTTTAAATGATTATTAGTGGTACTAAAATTCAGGTTTATATATGAAAATATCAAGGAGTTTCTCTTTCCGCAGATGACTGGGGCATTTTTTCAATTCAGCATCATCGATGCAAGGTAATTGGACATCAAATTTTAAACCTTCGTCGGAAAATAAACTTGTTTAATAAAGTACAATATTTTATGACACATACATCATTCAGTATTTTATAAAACTTTTCTATATTATTTTCAGTTTAGGAGTGGAGTGGAGTAATGGTGTTTTACGCCCAAGTCAAGATTCTTCCACTGATTTCGAGGCAGTCAGTTCTGGGATGGTGGGGGTAACCGGAGTGCCAAAAGAAAACCACTGACCTTCGGCTATCAGTTAAGGGTAACCATTATTTAATAATAAAAAACTATTGATACTATTGTATCTTTTACATTTTTTTGCCTCTGGAAGATGTTTTATGTGCAGGAATTTGATTTTTTACAAAAAATTTTGAAAATGACAATGCTAAAAATTCAAAATTCTACCCGTTACATCTGGAATTATCTTTAAATAATTCACTCACTCACTATTTTCGCTAATAATCGTCTTGAGATAAATGTTTCCTTTTTGTGTCGAGATAATGCGACTTTGGGGGGGGGGGGGGGGGGCTTGTGACAATGTCTGAGGCATACTGTCAAGTGTCAAGGCGAACTATCATCTTAAAGTAACAAAATCGCCCTGAGTGAGCGCTAGTAGAAAGCAGACCAAAATACACATTTGTAACTTTCATGCAAACACAAACTTTTTTGGTTTTTTTTTTTTTTTTTTTTTTTTTTTTTTTTAGAAATTAATAAACTTATCGTCGTCTGCGAAGTTAAACAACCTACACCCAATCAAATCCTGTTTGCAAAACATTAACGATAAAAATTCGTGTCACATTATCCTCAAAATACGCTACATAGTGCACACAGAATGACAGCAATAACTTCAAAATTCGTGTCATTTGAGTCCGTCACCAAATCCAGATTAAAAAAATTCGACTTATTCGAACGTGGATAAAAACACACATGCGCATGTAACCACCCGAGCACAACCCATATTCAGAAAGGGGTTACAGGTTTTTAATTCAGCCAATTCTTTATCTTCTTTGTAATGATTCACGAAAGAGTCTAAGTCGAGTGATTTCCTTGAATTTCCGTCAAGTACTAGATTACTTTTATGGTAAAAGATTTACTCTGCATTAATGAATTTAAACTTGTAATATTTTTTTCTCCCTTTTTTAACAATTACACCGGAAAAAATGCCACTGGCATTGTCAGTCGGTAAAGCGGGAAAACGGGACCAATCAAAATTTAGCTCATAGTACTTAAGGATTTTTTTTACCGGCACTGATCACAACAAAGGCGAAAGGTAAGTGTGATGCACGTGATTTTTTTTCTTTGTGTTTTTACTGCAGATTTTTTTTTCATCGGGTCAAGATTGTGTATTTGAATTAAGAGAGTAATTTGGTTAATGAACTTGCAGAAAACTACCTTTGGAATTATTGCTCGATTCATCGGGCAACTTAAATTTAAAATAAGTTTTCTCTGAAATTAAATTCTTTGACTTTTTGGTGCCATTTTTATCAATCGAGAATTTAAAATCTGAAAGCTATGGAACCCTGTCATTTGTAGGTTAGGATATATGAGTTTATTTAATGTCTTCCAAAGTAACAGATCTTCAGAGCTTTTTATACCAACTATTAAAACTATTATAAATGAATTTAAATAGTTGAGTACAATTCAGTTCAAGTGTACATAAAACTAAACTAAGGACAACAATACTAAAAATATTTGTAAATAATAGAAACAGTACATAGGGTTGATCGTGAAACAAATCATTTTCATAATGTTGTAACCATTTTTGAAAAATTTCTGTAATTATGGCTTTTATTTCATATCTTTAGTACATGGGATTTAGGTTTTTGTTAAAAAATAGTTTTATATTCATTTATTTATATTTATTATTTTTTTTGTGTGTATTTTGAAAATTAAACGATTCATGGACGAGGGCTTTTGCAATTGTCTTTTAAAATGCGTTAAATGGTGTGACATTTTCTCAAGGCCACAGACGCAACTATTCACCTATAAAAACGACAATGGCATTGTTATAAGATATAAAAATTACTGTTGTTTCATGTGATCAATGGCGAAAAATATACAGCCTAATTTTGTCCCCAAAAAATTTAAGGATTAAAAAACCTCAGCATTCTATTATTATGATTACAGTATCAAATATCACGCCTTGGTAACGCATTTTTACATAGCAAAACCTCAAGGTCCGAGTGAACAATGTCTTTTGTCCATTGATTGGTAAATTTATTTTGATATTTGTTCAGTTTTTTTTACATCAAAACTTTTGCAGCAGAGGACCTAAAAATGTCTATGCAATTAAAAAATATTTACACATCTAGGGTTTTTTCTCGCCTAGCGACGGATCACCAAATGACGAAACTCGGGTTTTACTTTTTGTCATTGTCGTCGTCGTCCTCGGTGTGGAATGAAATAGCTAAGTGCTATAGGAATAAGATTAACAACAGAGTTTATGCAGTTTAATTATGATTTCTGGTGTAAAGAATTTTGAGAAAATATTCTAACAGACACATTTTACAATGTTTCTTCTTGAAATTTAAATATAAAACTACAAAAAGTACCAATTTTGGAAAATATGTAAAAAAATTTGGTCAAACTAATGAAATTGATTAAATGTAATGTGATAGTTTGCAAGTTCTTTGTATCTTAACCATTTAGTTTATACTTTTTAAACTCTTTGAGGTAAATCTTGCATTTTTGAAGAAAAGCTTTGAAATTTGGAATGTATCTTCCACCAAAATGATGCTTTTAACATATATCACAGGTTTTTAAAAAATCTTGCATTATTTTTGTTTTATGGGACAAAAAGTACAAATTTTGAAGAAAAAAAAATTAGTTTGCAAGTTATGTGCAATATAAATATGTGTACTTTTTTAAATATTTTGGGGTAAAATCTAGTATTTTGAGAGAAAAGCAGCTAATTTTGAGAAAATGCTCTAACAGATATTTTTCTATTAGATATTTTTTTAATTTGTACTAGAAATTTGAAATATATCTTCCACCAAGGTAGAATTTTAACATATATTACAGATTTTGAAAAAAAAAGTAAATTAAAAAAAAATGTAAAGCAAGTTTCTTAACTGTATGAGAATCATTGTGGGAGTTATTCCCCCTGAAATGTTAATTTTTGCAAGTTTAGCTGTTTTTAACGTTTTTTTTTTTTTTTTTGGTTTTTTTTTTGGTTTTTTTTTTTTTTTTTTGAAAACTTGCAGATAAAAAAATAAATTGCAGAAGTTAAATATTACAAGAACTAAGTGGGTGTAGTTGTTTTCCCTGATGTAGATTTTTTTTCAAATTGCTGTTTTTGAATAATAAATACAGTAGGTAACATGACAAGATCTAACAAGGTAGGAGTTATTGTTCCTGTAATGGTTAATCTTTAGTGAAATTTTGGCTGTTTTTAAATTTTAAATTTATTTATTGTAGAGAAAAAATATTAAACTAAAATGATTAACATGACAAAATGAAAATGAGTTGCAAGTTTTGTGAAGTTTTGCCTATCTATGTTGGATTTATTGCCATGGAATTTAATTTTTGGCAAATTGGCTGATTTTGACCATTTTCATGAAAAATATTATTGACAGTAGATTAGATACACTACAGAAATGCTTCATTATAGAAGTCAGTTTCACGAACAGTGAATTGAAAAATGAATTAGAAAATTACAAGATTTAAATTTGTAGCAGGTTTTGTTACAACATACTCCATGTATGATTTGATGCCACAAAAATATCAAAAATGTATATTAAAATTTAATTTATAATAATATTATTATTATTATTTATTATTGTTTATTGTTGTTGTTATTGTTATTGTTTTCTTTATTTGCAGTCTACAAAAAAGTGAATATTGTTTTGGAATTAAAGGATTTCAAACTGCCATGGTGAGCATATGAGGCCAATCAGGCACCTTGTTTAATGATGAGTTTTTAAAAAAAGAAATGAAATGCAGATGTAAAAAAAACAAAATCCTGCAAAGTCTTAATTCATATAGAAATAGATCTTGGGTTTAAATTTATTTTAGTATTTAAAGATTTTTAAAAAATTCTTTTTTTTTTTTCATTTTCCCTAGTTAAGTACCTCTGATTAATTAAATATCGCATCCCCATAATTCTTATTTTATTATGCTTTATTTCATTTTTAGCTACACCTGACCAAAGGTCATGTGAGCTTATGGAATAGCACAGTGTGTGTGTGTGTGTGTGTGTGTGTGTGTGTTAACACACATTTTCAACTTCTTTTCCAAAAGTACTGGACTGATTTCAATGAGACTTGGTCAGAAGCATGTATGGGTCGTTGCAATTCAGATTTGTTCAATGTGTTGCCATGGCTACCAGAACTAGGTCAAGGTGACCTAGGGGTGCAAAAATCTTCTCCAAAAGCAACTATGGGAGATAAAAACTGCTGATATTTGGCTTCTCTAGGGTCTTAGTTTGTTCATTTCGTAAAATTTGGTCGAAAAATGGGTTACGCGTTTTTGCGTTAAAATTTTTAGAATTTCGAAATTGTCTTAAAAATGCTATATCTCGATTGTTTGCAAAGATAATGACTTGGAGTCTTTAGTTTTGATGTCAACTTGAAATGTTCTTTAAAATAAGGTCAAAGGTCAAGGTCACGACCTATTTTTTTACCTTTGAGTTTTTAGTACCAAATAAGCTGGGTTTTTTTTTCCAGATCATTTATGCTAATGTTTTAGAATTGATAAGCATGGTAAGATCTAATATGTTAGATTTATCAGAAATCAGAAAATAACTTTTGGAGTTATTGTCCCACAATATCATAATTTTTTGCATAGTTTGCTGTTTTTGACATTTTTTTGATAAAACTTAGTAGTTAAAGAAATTAATTTGTGAAAATGTTTAGCATGACAAGATCTAGGAAGGTAGTTTCATATCTATATGTTAATCCATGTAAGAGTTGTTGCCCCTGAAATATTGATTTTTTTCAGAAATTGTGCTGTTTTTGACTATTTTCTTGAAAACTATTATAATGGATATTAACTGAAATATTGAGTTTTTGAAAATTTCATTGTTTTTGATCATTTTCTTTAACTATAGTTAATAACAATAAATTGCAAAAATGATCAACATGACAAAATCTTACAAGAGTAAGTTTGATGATAATATCATAATCCATGTAAGAGTTGTTGCCCCTGCAATACTAATTTTTGCAAATTTTGCTGTTTTTTGACCATTTTCTTGAAAACTCTAAGAGATAAATGTTAATAATAAATTATTAAAAAATTTTGAATCTATATATTAATCCATGTAAGAGTTATTGCCTCTAAATACTATTTTTTTTTCACAGATTTTTCTGTTTTAGACCATTTTCTTGTAGATGATAACAATAAATTGCAAAAATGATTAACATGATAAAATCTAGCAACTTTTTAAAACTATATTATATTCCATATAATTTTTGTGAATCTGGCATTCTTTGATGAGTATCATGAATACTTTTTTTGTTTAAACAATAAATTGTTGTCACAGAATTATTCATGTTTTGAGAACTTTGATGTTATTGGCTATTTTTGAATTTTTGTAACAGAATTCTGTAATTTTATGAATTTGTGTAAAATAGTCTTTGTAATACAAACAGTCATTTTCATTTTGAAATTAAAGCATTTAAGTAAGACAATTTATCAGGTGAGCAGTATAAGGCCCATTTGGCCTCTTGTTATTATTATTTTGAAATTATGTAAGAAATTATTAATTGATTAATGCTATAATAATAATAGTAAAACATTGTAATAATAATAATAATAATATTAATAAAATGTAATAACAAAGTTTTGCACCTTTGTAATACAAAAAGATGACACCATTTTTGCTGCTGTTATATGCTTTTTAAAAAAGTATTTGAAAACGTCATTTGTTACAAAATCAAGTCTTTTGATTGTTTTTCACCTTTTCAAATGATAACATTACATAGACAGATTATTTGGTAAATGATAGACTTTAGACAACAAAAAATTTAAGGATGGAACAATAGATTGAATCAATATATACTCACATAATATTTTAAATCGCATTTCAAATACATTTTGTAAGTGAACGGTCATGAGTTCGAACAAGGAACATGGTCTGACCCAAGACTTGAAAGTGTTTTTTTTTTTTGCATTACGAAATGAAAGGCACAGTTCTTTTAGATGGGAACATAAAATAAATGAGGTCCAGTTTCACTGTAGGCGGGGTTTAATAAAGAACCCTGCTGTATAATGCCATCAGCTCAACACACAGGCAAAATTTCTGCTCTTTTGTATATAGCTGGTGACGTCTCGATATAAGTGAAATATTCATGACTTGGACATTAAATACCATCACTGAACTCGAGTCAAATACATTTCAATAGGATTCTTACTGTTGAAAAAAAACCAATATGTATATATATGTTTCCTTATTGTAAGCTACACTTACTTTACACTGGAACAAGACAACTTGTGGAAATGATCTGTAAAGTGAGGTCACAAAATGGGAAAGAATTGGAACTTCAAATGTAGGCAAAACTGTTCCAGATACATGTGCTACACATCTCTGAATAATTGGAACCAGGATTTCTCTATTATTAAAGCATTATTAATTGGTTCTCACAGGAAGAGAATAAGACTGTTAGTCGATTTTAACTGGGGTTTAAAAATCTCATCTTATTCATCTATTTGGTCATTTTTAAGATATGTCTCATGTTGAGCATAATTCAGTTAAATATCCAACTTAAAATTTAATAAAAATTTTAATATCTAGATTCTTTTATTTGTAGATTAACAGACCAAGAGTACCAGATTTGTAGATAGACCAAGAGTACCAAATTAAGGTCTGTAATCATTATTAAATATTTATAGTAGAGTGTGCCTAGCTGCTGTTTAGCATTTAATTTTCAAAACAATTTGGCTTCAATATGTGTGTACTTTGGAATTCCTCTTCTTTAGTTATAATTGGTTCTTGATGTCTTGTTTCAGAGATTTTCGTTATTTCATTCTTGGTGCAGTATTAAATCCTTGCAATGGTTTGACCCCCAACACTGTTGATGAAGAATTTGATTCAGAAACCATTAAACAAATTTTCAAAACATGAATGGCGGAACATTGTTGTTTAGCATTAAATACTTGTCAGGTTCCCATGTTGTCAATGATCAAATAATGACAGACATACCCATTACTTACTCACTTTGGATGGACTTCATTGTATACCCCCTACACATTAAATCCTGTGATAAATTAAAAAAATTTTTTTTATAGAAATGTTCAAAATATCTGTGAATTTTAAGGTTTATTTTAGTCAAAAATAAAGATTAAGTGAAGGGTATAAAATGGAAGTCCTTCCGAAATATTTACAAGATTAATACACTAAAATGTCCAGTGCTAATGTACTAACCTCTCCTCTACACGCACTTGTTACACCCTTTAACAATTTAGTCATTATTTGTAAAGAGTATTTAACTCTTTTTGATCAACATGATAGCAACCCATTTCTGTTCTCCATTTAAAAACAAATAGTACCTATGTTAATAGAAATACTATATGTCAATGCTCATTTTTCAATGGTGTTAGGGTCGAACAGTTAATAGAATGAAATGCTGCATTAAGTTGAAATATCAAAAATAGAAATGAACCATGGAGAATTGGCTATAGCTTTAGAGGAGGAAAAGATAACAGTATATACAAGGAGAACCATCAGTTTAATGGCTTGTAAAAAAACAAGACACATTTTAACCACAAAATTGGTAGAGTACTATGCAGACTGATACTATGTAATTTGAAACCTTTTATTTTAAAATTCATGTCGTGGACGCTTGTAAAGACAAGTTCAAATTTGTTCATCCAAGGCAAACCATATATTATTAACTTATTACTTTTTAAATTTATTCTCTGGTATTATATATTCTGACAAATCATAAAATAATTACTTCATTGTTCCCATGTTACCTAACCCGCCCCTCCCACTTTCATTTTGACCAAATGATGAAGGTATATTTTATTCTCAGGTATATATTCAAGCAAATAAAATTACTTGTTTGCTTCCATGTTATCTAACCCATCTCCTCCGCCACCCCTCCCCACATATACACACTGGCACATTTTAATCTGAGAAAGGCCGCATTAGGGACAACTATCCACACACACACCCCACACACACACCAAATATGTGACAGGTTTCATATCATCCATTTCCTTTCTCTTGTTTTTCTGAAAATCTATTTGCACAAATGCTAAAAAATTAGTAGACTATCTTATATCTATAAAATTCTAGATGTTAGGCTTGTTAATTTGTCTCTTTTGAGACCAGTTACTGTAATCAAATTCTTAACAAAAATTCAGCCATATCTGTTGACCATTATAGTGTTCTTGCTACTAAAATCAAAGGAATATTTTTTTATGAACTGTTTCAGCTCACTAGATATTATATTGTTTAATTTAATATTTCAGGACCTGGATTGTTTGATCTAGACTTGGAATAAACTTAACTGTCTCTCTCTTGAGACAATGTTATAAAAAATAAACAGACCCAACATGGTTAACCATACATATATCTCAGGTCTGCTGATACATCAGTAAACCATATTTAATTGTTGATATTCCACACCTGGAACATTTTAATTTGTCTCTTTTGAGGCAAGTTATTCAAATTCTGACATTTGCAGACACTAGGATACTTAAACATACAAAACGGGTCTGTAATAGATTTCTTGCCAACTCTCTCACACACACACACACACACACGACAAGTTCATATCACATAATTCTCTTGTCTTCTAAAAGCATCATTTTCATTAGATCTAGATGATATTTTTTTTGTTTCCAATTAAATAAACCATCTTTTATGATAAACCAGAAATAGTTCATTATTTACTGCCACTGATGAGGCATGATTTTAAATTCTTAATAGCTGCAGTTTCCAACATGGGTTGATAAGGGCATACAAATATGCATATTAATGATCTTGCCCAGGGTATGTTAACAAATTACTTTTTTTTATATAAAACAAACATCCCTTGACTCTCCAAGTAGAATTTGTATTGATTCAGATTGGAACTTATTGAATTTGCTTATTTGTTAATCCCATATAAGCCATTTAATGAAAATTTGAATAATATACTCAATCTTTTCAATTTTGTTATTTTGTTTTTGCAATTACAGACCAAAAACAGACAGCAATATAATCACTCAGTTGTTCCCGACTTGTGAGGCCCCCCATTCATTTTTAAGATCAGAAAGGGTGACCACACAAAGAGGGTTACTGTAGTTTTTAAACATACAGATAGTTCTTTGGTCAATAGAAGTTCTGATTCCTGTTTAAAAAGGATTTAAAACAGCTTCTACTGGTCTTGATTCAATATTCCAGTACTGGTTTATATATAACTGTTTATTTGAGACAGTTTATCAAATTCAAACAAACTGCAGTCACATGGTTATACCATACACATCAATCTGGTCACTTGGAAATGTTGATTTTAGACGATATTATTTATCAAAAGACCATTTCTTAATGTTTAATAATTTTTGGTGTCCAAGTGTTATGGTTGATCATACACACAAGTCACTGGTCTGCTGAAGTCTTGAGTATTCACTAATGTTGAGCTTGTTTCAGCTGACTATATAGCGTCTTTCTTAAATGAGATATTCCAGTACTGGTTTATTCTTATACACACTGATCTTTGGTCTGCTGGAATGAAGCTCAAGAACAAAACAAAAAAAAGAAAAAAAAAAAAAGAAAAAAGAAAGAAAAAGAAAAAACATCAAAAATTAAAAAAAGAAAAAAGAAAGAAGAAAAAATTGAGCCATTTTTGTTGACCAATATAGCGTCTTCCTTATGTTCTAGATCTGGAATATTTTTAACTGTCTCTTTTGAGGCATGTTATTCAAATTCTTAACAAATTGCAATTTGCAATTTGGTGGTTTAACCATGTTGGTAGTGTTCTTGATACTGAAATCAGAAGAAAAGCTTTATGAACTGTTTCAGCTTACTAGATATTATGATGTTTAATTTAATATTCCAGGCCTGGATTGTTTGATCTAGATTTGGAATATTTTTAACTGTCTCTCTTGAGACAATGTTATAAAAACTAAAACCAGTACCAACATGGTTAGCCATATATATCTCAGGTATGCTGATAGTAAACCATATTTTATTGTTGATATTCCACACCTGGAACATTTTAATTTGTCTCTTTTGAGGCAAGTTATTCAAATTCTAACATTTGCAGACACTAGGATACATGCATGCACACAACAGGTCTGTAATAGATTTCTTGCCAACTCACACATGCAGAAAAACACACACACACACATGACCACATATTACATAATTCTCTCGTCTTCTGAAAGCATTATATTATTAGAAAGTTTTTATTGTTTCAAAGTAAACCATTTATGATAAACAGAAATAGAACATTATTTACTGCCACTGATGAGGCACAATTTCAAATTCTGAAAAGCTGTAGTTTCCAACATGGGTTTATAAGGGCATACAAATATGCACATTAATGAGCTTGCTTTGCCTGGATTTGTCAACGAAATTGCTTTTTTATATTAAACAAACATCCCTTGACTCTCCAAGTGGAATTTGTATTGATTCAGATTGGAACTTGTTGAATTTGCTAATTTGTTAATCCCATATAAGCCATTTAATGAAAATTTGAATAATATACTCAATCTTTTATTTATTAAGTTTTTTTGTTGTTGCAATTACAGACCAAAACAGATAGTAATATGATCACTCATTTTTTCCCGACATGTGAGGCCCCCCATTCATTTTTAAGATCAGAAAGGGTGACCACACAAAGAGGGTTACTGTAGTTTTTAAACATACAGACAGTTCTTTGGTCAATAGAAGTTCTGATTCCTGTTTAAAAAGGATTTAAAACAGCTTCTACTGGTCTTGATTCAATATTCTAGTACTGGTTTATATATAACTGTTTATTTGAGACAGTTTATCAAATTCAAACAAACTGCAGTCACATGGTTATACCATACACATCAATCTGGTCACATGGAAATTTGATTTTAGATAATATTATTTATCAAAAAGATCATTCTTAATGTTTAACAATTTTTGGTGTCCAGGTGTTATGGTTGATCATACACACAAGTCACTGGTCTGCTGAAGTCTGAGTATTCACTAATGTTGAGCTTGTTTCAGCTGACTATATAGCGTCTTTCTTAAATGAGATATTTCAGTACTGGTTTATTCTTATACACACTAAACTTTGGTCTGCTGGAATGAAGCTCAAGAAAAAAAAGAAAGGAAAAAGAAAAAAATATCAAAAAAAAAAAAAAAAAAATGGAAAAAAAGAATGGAAAAATGAAAAAAAAGAAAGAAGAAAAAACTGAGCCATTTTTGTTGACCAATATAGCGTCTTTCTTATGTTCTAGAGCTGGAATATTTTTAACTGTCTCTTTTGAGGCATGTTATTCAAATTCTTAACAAATTGCAATTTGCAATTTGGTGGTTTAACCATGTTGGTAGTGTTCTTGATACTAAAATCAGAAGAAGAGATTTATGAACTGTTTCAGCTTACTAGATATTATGTTGTTTAATTTAATATTCCAGGCCTGGATTGTTTGATCTAGATTTGGAATATTTTTAACTGTCTCTTTTGAGAAAATATTATAAAAACTAAAACCAGTACCAACATGGTTAACCATATATATCTCAGGTATGCTGATACATCAGTAAACCATATTTTATTGTTGATATTCCACACCTGGAACATTTTAATTTGTCTCTTTTGAGGCAAGTTATTCAAATTCTAACATTTGCAGACACTATAGGATACTTGCATGCACACAACAGGTCTGTAATAGATTTCTTGCCAACTCACATGCAGAAAAAAAACACACACACACACACACACACACACACTCACGACTACTTATCACATAATTCTCTTGTCTTCTGAAAGCATTATATTATTAGAAAGTTTTTATTGTTTCAAAGTAAACCATTTTATGATAAACAGAAAAAGAACATTATTTACTGCCACTGATGAGGCACAATTTCAAATTCTGAAAAGCTGTAGTTTCCAACATGGGTTTATAAGGGCATACAAATATGCACATTAATGAGCTTGCTTTGCCTGGATTTGTCAACGAAATTGCTTTTTTATATTAAACAAACATCCCTTGACTCTCCAAGTGGAATTTGTATTGATTCAGATTGGAACTTGTTGAATTTGCTAATTTGTTAATCCCATATAAGCCATTTAATGAAAATTTGAATAATATACTCAATCTTTTATTTATTAAGTTTTTTTGTTGTTGCAATTACAGACCAAAACAGATAGTAATATGATCACTCATTTTTTCCCGACATGTGAGGCCCCCCATTCATTTTTAAGATCAGAAAGGGTGACCACACAAAGAGGGTTACTGTAGTTTTTAAACATACAGACAGTTCTTTGGTCAATAGAAGTTCTGATTCCTGTTTAAAAAGGATTTAAAACAGCTTCTACTGGTCTTGATTCAATATTCTAGTACTGGTTTATATGTAACTGTTTATTTGAGACAGTTTATCAAATTCAAACAAACTGCAGTCACATGGTTATACCATACACATCAATCTGGTCACATGGAAATTTGATTTTAGATAATATTATTTATCAAAAAGATCATTCTTAATGTTTAACAATTTTTGGTGTCCAGGTGTTATGGTTGATCATACACACAAGTCACTGGTCTGCTGAAGTCTGAGTATTCACTAATGTTGAGCTTGTTTCAGCTGACTATATAGCGTCTTTCTTAAATGAGATATTTCAGTACTGGTTTATTCTTATACACACTAAACTTTGGTCTGCTGGAATGAAGCTCAAGAAAAAAAAGAAAGGAAAAAGAAAAAAATATCAAAAAAAAAAAAAAAAAATGGAAAAAAAGAATGGAAAAATGAAAAAAAAGAAAGAAGAAAAAACTGAGCCATTTTTGTTGACCAATATAGCGTCTTTCTTATGTTCTAGAGCTGGAATATTTTTAACTGTCTCTTTTGAGGCATGTTATTCAAATTCTTAACAAATTGCAATTTGCAATTTGGTGGTTTAACCATGTTGGTAGTGTTCTTGATACTAAAATCAGAAGAAGAGATTTATGAACTGTTTCAGCTTACTAGATATTATGTTGTTTAATTTAATATTCCAGGCCTGGATTGTTTGATCTAGATTTGGAATATTTTTAACTGTCTCTTTTGAGAAAATATTATAAAAACTAAAACCAGTACCAACATGGTTAACCATATATATCTCAGGTATGCTGATACATCAGTAAACCATATTTTATTGTTGATATTCCACACCTGGAACATTTTAATTTGTCTCTTTTGAGGCAAGTTATTCAAATTCTAACATTTGCAGACACTATAGGATACTTGCATGCACACAACAGGTCTGTAATAGATTTCTTGCCAACTCACATGCAGAAAAAAAAAACACACACACACACACACACACACACACGACTACTTATCACATAATTCTCTTGTCTTCTGAAAGCATTATATTATTAGAAAGTTTTTATTGTTTCAAAGTAAACCATTTTATGATAAACAGAAAAAGAACATTATTTACTGCCACTGATGAGGCATGATTTCAAATTCTTAAAAGATGTAGTTTCCAACATGGGTTTATAAGGGCATACAAAAATGCACATATGCTTTGCCTGGATGTCAACGAATTGCTTTTTTATATTAAACAAACATCCCTTGACTCTCCAAGTGGAATTTGTATTGATTCAGATTGGAACTTGTTGAATTTGCTAATTTGTTAATCCCATATAAGCCATTTAATGAAAATTTGAATAATATACTCAATCTTTTATTTATTTAGTTTTTTTGTTGTTGCAATTACAGACCAAAACAGATAGTAATATGATCACTCATTTTTCCCGACTTGTGAGGCCCCCCATTCATTTTTTTAAGATCAGAAAGGGTGACCACACAAAGAGGGTTACTGTAGTTTTTAAACATACAGACAGTTCTTTGGTCAATAGAAGTTCTGATTCCTGTTTAAAAAGGATTTAAAACAGCTTCTACTGGTCTTGATTCAATATTCTAGTACTGGTTTATATATAACTGTTTATTTGAGACAGTTTATCAAATTCAAACAAATTGCATTCACATGGTTATACCATACACATCCTTCTGGTCACTTGGAAATTTGATTTTAGATATTATTTATCAAAAAGATCATTCTTAATGTTAAACAATTTTTGGTGTCCAGGTGTTATGGTTGATCATACACACAAGTCATTGGTCTGCTGAAGTCTGAGTATTCACTAATGTTGAGCTTGTTTCAGCTGACTATATAGCCTCTTTCTTAATTGAGATATTTCAGTACTGGTTTATTCTTATACACACTGAACTTTGGTCTGCTGGAATGAAGCTCAAGAAAAAAAAAGAAAAGGAAAAGAAAAAACTGAGCCATTTCTGTTGACCAATATAGCGTCTTTCTATGTTCTAGATTTGGAATATTTTTAACTGTCTCTTTTGAGGCATGTTATTCAAATTCTTAACAAATTGTAATTTGCAATTTTGTGGTTTAACCATGTTGGTAGTGTTCCTGATGCTAAAATAAAAATAAAAAAAGGAAAAAGTGATCATTTCATTTTCTGTTTCTTTTGAGGCATGCTATTCAAATTCTTAATCATTTGCAATTTTGTGATTTTGCCAAGTGTTCTTATACTAAAGTATACAAAGTAAACTATTTTTTAAGATATTTCAGAAATGAAACATTATTTGCTGTCACAGAGGTGTTCTTAATACACACACACACACACACTCTCTCTTTCTATTTAAAAAATAATAATTGTTTCTGATTCAGATCTGAAATTTTTGTCCAGAAATTGTTTATTCTTGACATTATTTAACAAAGTTTAATCATTCAAATTTGTATTCCCACCTTTTTTTCTGAAATATTTTAAGTTTAAATTAAGTGTTTAAATTTGGGATTGACCCCATGTTTCTAGTAATTAAGCAATTATTTTTATTTTTTTTTTTAAATTCAAATATTTCAGATGGAAACAAAATCTGTGAGCAGAATGACCAGTATACTGCAGATGTTAGGAGTTTCTTGTAACAGAGAGGTTCACTTGTCTATTTAGAAAGGATTGTTTTTCAGTTATTATGGCCTCAATATGTGTGTTTTAGATAGCTGCTGGTCACCCCTGCTTTCATGTTGTAATTTGGTCTTGGTGTCTAATTTTAAGTCTTTTCGATGTTTCAGCTTCAGTAGTGTTCTGGCCTTTCAAGGAAGTGAAGTCAGATGTGTAGCAAAATCAAACATTTGCATATACATTTTAACAACTATCAAATAATGGCAAACAATCCATTACTTACGATCACAAGACTAAAACACTAAATGTCTTCTACTAATTATGCATTTAACTCTCTTTTTTTGTTGCACTCTTTCAAACCCCATAACATTTTATGTCATTATTTGTAAGGGATAATATTGCTAGTCGAATAAAATATTTATTGAATTTAGTCTTTAAATCAATTTTTTGTAACTGTACTGATTGAAAAAAGACATTTTTATGTTTCTGAGTTTATATTCCTTATTGGAGGTTTATGAAATTCTGCATTGAATTTGGAGCCTAGACACCAAGCATCAACAGCAGCATGAAATGAGGAAAAGACTATCAGTACACACCTTGAGACCATACTAATTGATAAATCCTAATGGCACAAAAATTAAGCATGTAATTTCAAGTGATAAATTGTAACAAAAAATTCTGTTTAAATAATCAAATGCTCTAATTGTTTTTAAATTAAAAAAATGTCCTGACAACCTAAAAGTGAATCCAGGCTTATATCGAGGGAGAGTATCTAATGACAACAGCAAAAAATCTGGATCAACAAGTCCACTATAAACGCCTTAGATGGTAAGAAAAACAACTTATTTTTCATTAAAATTGTAAAACGTCAAAAAATTTACAAAATTTAGATCCCAAAAGATTGAATGCTAGAAACGCTGTCGGTGGAAAAATGATCCATCAAACTGTTATGGATGTACTCTAGAGATAACATCGAATGAAAACAATGCATCGTCATTTGGTTGGCATTATGTTTTCTGGAATTGATGATGGCAGATCTCAAAACGCAAAATTTAATATTCTATGAGGCTGTAATGTAGCCCTCACTTGTAAAAGTGAAGATAAGTTATCATTTGCATTACAAGATTATTTCACTTGATAACAATAGACCTAAGACAATTATTTACCAACAGTCAGTAAATCTCTATAGATGATGTCTTTCTTCACTGCAAATAATATTTGTGCTTTAGATTTCTAGTAGGAATATGTTGATAACCACTTTTTCAGGATCTCGAGGAACCAGACTTGTCCCAATGGATATTTCTAGCAGAGGAAGATTGCATGATGGCAGCAGATCTCCAATAAGAGCCAGCAGTTGGAATGGGGAACTAGCATCTCGCATTGAAAGATTATTTCACTTGATAACTATAGACCTAAGAGAAATGTTTACCCACAGTCAGGAATGCATTCACTTATATCTCCATGGATGATGTCTTTCCTCATTGCAATTAATGTCTGTGCTTTAGTTTTCGAGTAGGCCTGTGTGGATAACCACCTCTTCAGGATCTTGAGCAACCAGACTTGTCCCAATGGATATTTCTAGCAGAGGAAGATTGCATAAGTAAAAGTGTATGGTTTGATACACATACGGTCAAGATAATTTCACATTTGTACATTTCTGTTAGTTTTGGTCATAACAGAAATGTTTTCCGTAGTAAGAAATATTTCAACATGGCGATGGCATATCTCCAATAAAAAGCCAAGTTAAAATTCTGAAAAGCTGTGATGTAGGCCTCACTGGTGAACGTGAAGGCAAGGTATCATTTGCATGGTCAAGATCATTGCACTTGATAACTATAGACCTAAGAGAATTGTTACCTCAGTCAGGAATGCATTCGCTTATAACAATATTTTATCATTGACGATGGCATATCTCCAAAAAAAAAGCCAAGTTAAAATTCTGAGAGGCTGTAATGTAGGCCTCACTGGTGAACGTGAAGGAAATGTATCATTTGCATGGTCAAGATTATTTCACTTGATAACTATAGACCTAAGAGAATTGTTTACCCACAGTCAGGAATGCATTCACTTATATCTCCATGGATGATGTCTTTCCTCGTTGCAATTAATGTCTGTGCTTTAGTTTTCTAGTAGGCCTGTGTGGATAACCACCACTTTAGGATCTCGAGGAACCAAGCCTTCCACATTGGATGTACGCTAGAGAGAACGTCGAGTGGAAACATAATGCATCGTGGGTTTGGTTGGCATTATGTTTTCTGGAATTGACCTCGCAAGCAGAAATCTGGAAGTTATTGGATATTTCTAGCAGAGGAAGATTGCATTATGGCAGCAGATCTCCAATAAGAGCCAGCAGTTGGAATTGTTAGATGCAAGTGCACAGGGAACTAGCATCTCGCATGGAAATTGTGCACCCAGTCTAAGTATTACACTATAGGTTAAAGTGTGAAACACAAATGGTCAAGATTATTTCACTACTTTATATTCCTGTTAGTTTTTGACATAACAGAAATGTTTTTGAATAGTAAGAAATATTTCATCATTGACGATGGCATATCTCCAATAAAAAGAAAAAATTAAATTCTGAGAGGCTGTAATGTAGGCCTCACTGGTGAACGTGAAGGCAATGTATCATTTGCATGGTCAAGATTATTTCACTTGATAACTATAGACCTAAGAGAATTGTTTACCCACAGTCAGGAATGCATTCACTTATATCTCCATGGATGATGTCTTTCCTCGTTGCAATTAATGTCTGTGCTTAAGTTTTCCTGTAGGCCTGTGTGGATACCACCTTTTCACGATCTGGAGGAATAAAACTTGTCCCAATGGATATTTCTAGCAGATGAAGATTACATGATGGCAGCAGATCTGTAATAAGAGCCAGCAGTTGGAATAGGTAGATGCAAGAGCACAGGGAACTAGCATCTCGCATTGAAAGTGTGCGCCCAGTCTAAGTATTGCATCATAAGTAAAAGTGTATAGTTTAATACACATACGGTCAAGATTATTTCACTTTTGTACATTTCTGTTAGTTTTGGTCATAACAGAAATGTTTTTCAATAGTAAGAAATATTTCATCATTGACGATGGCATATCTCCAATAAAAAGCCACAATTATATTCCGAGAGGCTGTAAAGCAGGCCTCTAGTGAATGTGATGGCAAGGTATCATTTGCATGGTCAAGATTATTTCACTTGATAACTATAGACGTAAGAGAATTGTTTACCCACAGTCAGGAATGCATTCACTTATAACAATATTTCATCATTGACGATGGCATATCTCCAAAAAAAAAGCCAAGTTAAAATTCTGAGAGGCTGTAATGTAGGCCTCACTGGTGAACGTGAAGGCAATGTATCATTTGCATGGTCAAGATTATTTCACTTGATAACTATAGACCTAAGAGCATTGTTTACCCACAGTCAGGAATGCATTCATTTATATCTCCATGGATGATGTCTTTCCTCGTTGCAATTAATGTCTGTGCTTTAGTTTTCTAGTAGGCTTGTGTGGATAACCACCTCTTCAGGATCTCGAGGAACCAAGCCTTCCACATTGGATGTACGCTAGAGAGAACGTCAAGTGGAAACATAATGCATCGTGGGTTTGGTTGGCATTATGTTTTCTGGAATTGACCTGGCAAGCAGAAATCCGGAAGTCATTGGATATTTCTAGCAGAGGAAGATTGCATGATGGCAGCAGATCCCTAATAAGAGCCAGCAGTTGGAATTGGTAGATGCAAGTGCGCAGAGAACTAGCATCTCGCATTGAAAGTGTGCACCCAGTCTAAGTATTACATTATAGGTAAAAGTGTGAAACACAAATGGTCAAGATTATTTCACTACTTTATATTCCTGTTAGTTTTGGACATAACAGAAATGTTTTCCATAGTAAGAAATATTTCATCATTGACGATGGCATATCTCCAATAAAAAGCCACAATTATATTCTGAGAGGCTGTAATGCAGGCCTCACTGGTGAACGTGAAGGCAAGGTATCATTTTCATGGTCAAGATTATTTCACTTGATAACTATAGACCTAAGAGAATTGTTTACCCACAGTCAGGAATGCATTCATTTATATCTCCATTGATGATGTCTTTCCTTGTTGCAATTAATGTCTGTGCTTTAGTTTTCTAGTAGGCCTGTGTGGATAACCACCTTTTCACGATCCCGAGGAACCAGACTTGTCCCAATGGATATTTCTAGCAGAGGAAGATTGCATGATGGAAGCAGATGTCTAATAAGAGCCAGCAGTTGGAATTGGTAGATGCAAGTGCACAGGGAACTAGCATCTCGCATTGAAATTGTGCACCCAGTCTAAGTATTACATTATAGGTAAAAGTGTGAAACACAAATGGTCAAGATTATTTCACTACTTTATATTCCTGTTAGTTTTGGACATAACAGAAATGTTTTCCATAGTAAGAAATATTTCATCATTGACGATGGCATATCTCCAATAAAAAGACAAAATTAAATTCTGAGAGGCTGTAATGTAGGCCTCACTGGTGAACGTGAAGGCAATGTATCATTTGCATGGTCAAGATTATTTCACTTGATAACTATAGACCTAAGAGAATTGTTTACCCACAGTCAGGAATGCATTCACTTATATCTCCATGGATGATGTCTTTCCTCGTTGCAATAAATGTCTGTGCTTTAGTTTTCTAGTAGGCCTGTGTGGATACCACCTTTTCACGATCTGGAGGAATAAGACTTGTCCCAATGGATATTTCTAGCAGATGAAGATTACATGATGGCAGCAGATCTGTAATAAGAGCCAGCAGTTGGAATAGGTAGATGCAAGTGCACAGGGAACTAGCATCTCGCATTGAAAGTGTGCGCCCAGTCTAAGTATTACATCATTAGTAAAAGTGTATAGTTTGATACACAAACGGTCAAGATTATTTCACTTTTGTACATTTGTTAGTTTTGGTCATAACAGAAATGTTTTTCAATAGTAAGAAATATTTCATCATTGACGATGGCATATCTCCAATAAAAAGCCACAATTATATTCCAAGAGGCTGTAAAGCAGGCCTCTCGTGAACGTGATGGCAAGGTATCATTTGCATGGTCAAGATTATTCACTTGATAACTATAGACCTAAGAGAATTGTTTACCCACAGTCAGGAATGCATTCACTTATATCTCCATGGATGATGTCTTTCCTCGTTGCAATTAATGTCTGTGCTTTAGTTTTCCAGTAGGCTTGGTTGGATAACCACCTCTTCAGGATCTCGAGGAACCAAGCCTTCCACATTGGATGTACACTAGAGAGAACGTTGAGTGGAAACATAATGCATCGTGGGTTTGGTTGGCATTATGTTTTCTGGAATTGACCTGGCAAGCAGAAATCCGGAAGTCATTGGATAATTCTAGCAGAGGAAGATTGCATGATGGCAGCAGATCCCTAATAAGAGCCAGCAGTTGGAATTGGTAGATGCAAGTGCACAGGGAACTAGCATCTCGCATTGAAAGTGTGAACCCAGTCTAAGTATTACATTATAGGTAAAGGTGTGAAACACAAATGGTCAAGATTATTTCACTTTTGTACATTTCAGTTAGTTTTGGACATAACAGAAATGTTTTTCAATAGTAAGAAATATTTCATCATTGACGATGGCATATCTCCAATGAAAAGCCACAATTATATTTTGAGAGGCTGTAATGTAGGCCTCACTGGTGAACGTGAAGGCAAGGTATCATTTGCATGGTCAAGATTATTTCACTTGATAACTATAGACCTAAGAGAATTGTTTACCCACAGTCAGGAATGCATTCATTTATATCTCCATGGATGATGTCTTTCCTCGTTGCAATTAATGTCTGTGCTTTAGTATTCTAGTAGGCCTGTGTGGAAAACCACCTTTTCAGGATCCCGAGGAACCAGACTTGTCCCAATGGATATTTCTAGCAGAGGAAGATTGCATGATGGAAGCAGATGTCTAATAAGAGCCAGCAGTTGGAATTGGTAGATGCAAGTGCACAGGGAACTAGCATCTCGCATTGAAAGTGTGCACCCATTCTAAGTATTACATTATAGGTAAAAGTGTGAAACACAAATGGTCAAGATTATTTCACTACTTTATATTCCAGTTATTTTTGGTCATAACAGAAATGTTTTCCATAGTAAGGAATATTTCAACATGGCGATGGCATATCTCCAATAAAAAGCCAAGTAAAAATTCTGGAAAGCTGTAATGTAGGCCTCACTGGTGAACGTGAAGGCAAGGTAACATTTGCATGGTCAAGATCATTTCACTTGATAACTATAGACCTAAGAGAATTGTTAACTCGCAGTCAGGAATGCATTCACTTATATCTCCATAGATAATGTCTTTCCTCGTTGCAATTAATGTCCGCTTTAGTTTTCTAGTAGGCCTGTGTGGATACCCACCTCTTCAGGATCTCAAGGAACCAAGCCTTACACATTGGATGTACTCTAGAGAGAATATGGAGTGGAAACATAATGTATCGAGGGTCTTTTTGGTGTTTTTTCTGGAATTGACCTGGCAAATAGAAATATGGAAGGCATTGGATATTTCTAGCAGAGGAAGATTAATGATGATAGCTGATCTCCAATAATGGCCAGCATTGGTGTTCAGCAATACACTATAGAGTCTGAGTATAACATTATTGGTGAAAGTGTATGCCTTGATACACAAATTGTCAAAAAGTTTTCACTTTTCTTTTGTTTTTTTATGTGTCTTGTTTCTTTTTTAGGTTATCTATAGAGACATATACCAGTTAAAGTACTGGATTTAACTGGTAATGGATATGTTATTAGCAATTGCTTTTTTTTTATTTTAATTCTTTTTACATAGGAAAGTGTCTGACATTAATAAATGAGGATGAGATGATACTGATACAAGATGCCAACCAATGATTAAAAAATTGTGAAAATAAAAATGGTACAAAAATATAATGTAAGTTTAACTTATGTAAAAGTTTATTTATTCATTTGAGTTCTATAAAAGCAAAGTCAATTTTTTTTATACCCCTGGTAATCGAAGTTCAGGTGATACAGGAATTGTGCAGTCCATTCTACTAATTCTACATTTATGCATGGATATTGCCACAAATATATATACAAAGGTCAAGGTCATGAGGTATTTTTGTCAAGATTGCTTCAGTTTATATTTTTTTTCACATAGAGAAGAAAATACAGAAATTGGCCCATGTTGAATTGTTTATATTTAGCTGTTTCAAGAATTTCAAGAAAGCAAATAGGACTTCGTCTCTCTTTTAGTATCTTTGTTGAAGACTTGATGCCTTGATTCACTAATTGTATGCTACCATTTATACAGACAATTGTATGGTTTTGTGTAGGCATTAAAACTTCATTTGTTAATAATTTTGTTTTTACTCGAAAATTTTCGTACAGATGTTTATTATTGCATATGAAGACTAAACAATAAAACATAGCATAACAGTTGGACTGGTGTAAGTGGTCTATAGTTCTAGACAGTTGCCATATTAGTGCTTCTCTCTGCTGGTTGAACAAATTATTTAACCATCTTTTTTTCTTTTGTCAGTCTTCTAATTAATTATTCCAACCATCTTTAGACTTGTTACAGCTGACAACGTTTGCTGAATTTCTCCCATCAAAATTTTGAAAAATACAAACATTATTATTTGTGTGCAATATGGTTGCTATTGTAAAATATTTTACATTGATCTTATTTTTTTTGTATTTTTAGGAAAGAGGATTACACCACATGCCACCATAAATTTTCTGTACTTAATCCATTATCAGACAATTTACTATGGATAGTATAATAATATAGACATTAAACTTGTTGACTCTGCAGAAGTATATATAGTGGCCACAAACTTTTGAACTATGAAAATCTTGCAAAATATCAAATCTTGTGTATATATTATTTGCTGATACATATATCTTCTTTCAATGTTGTAGTTTGTAATTGGTTGCTTTGCTGCAATTGTACTCGTTTTTTTAACATCAATATCGCATCTTCTTCCTTTTGTCAGTTTGATCTTGGCATCATTAATGGTTATCAGACACCTCGGTTTAGTGTTTTTAAATTGACTAAGGGTCATTGATGTATCAAAATTCAATATTTGGCATATACAATTTGTATATTTGTTATCGATGATCAAGTAATGACATGCAATCCTTTACTAACGGCCGCTCACTAATACACTAAAATGTCCACTGCTAATTATTTCACCTTTTATTTTTCACCTTTCACCCTTACATTTGTGTCATTATTTGTATGGGCAGTTTCAGCCTCATCGAAAAACAAACCAGATTGATCTTTAGTTCTTCATTATATACATCAATGTATCTGTGTTAATTGAAAAAAGACACTATACCTAGGTCTCCAAGTCTGATCTTTATTAGTGGTGTTAAGATTGACGGGACAAAAGGTTGAAATGCCGATTTGTTGAAAAACAGTAGGATTGAAGTAGAAATGCCAAGTACCAACTCCAACATTACCTGTATAATGATTGTAAATTATGTAATTGTAAAATTCCTAGATATTCATTCCATAGCCGTCTTTATTTATTTATTTATTTATTTATTTATTTATTTTTTGATTTAGCAGCACTGAAAAACAAATGGCAACATGATGCCAATATGGCTTTCGTGTTGTTTATTTTTATTTTAATTGAATAATACAAATTGTATTGAAACCAAATCCTTATAAATGAAAATGAGCTATTTGTTGAATATTTTAACACCAGGATACTTCCATTTTGTACTAAAAAAGATAAACCGTTTTCTATCCAAATTTCCAAATTAAAAAAAAATTGATGAAAATCTAGGAATTATTATGTCTTGTTAAAGTTGTAATGTGTACTCACAATTTATCTATATTTACTTTTTTTTATTATCTATCTTTTAAAAAAAGTGTAGGTCCGAGCACTTCTCATGAATCGTTGTATGCATTATCTTTCGACACAGGTTTCCACAATTCTTGTCTGGTTTTTCCTGGATGGCAGCATCGGTAATGATTGAGCTTAGATTTATATTATTTTCATCATTTACTTCATTGTAATCTGTATTAATAATGTGTTAATTTTTTCATAATTGAACTTATTTTTATTTACTGTATATGGAAAAATTGTCAAATTGTGAATTATTTGTGATTTAACATTTTGTGAACAGCTATACAAAATAAATAATTGGTGAAATTTGATGCAGACTTGATTGATTTTTGTAATTTTGTAATTTACGATATTTATATATTATAAAAAAAAAACAGATTTAATAAAAAACAAAAACGTACCCTAACAACATTGTATGGAGTTATTCCAAACTGTTACCTTAGTGGAAAAAATTGTACTTTTACACATTTTAAAAAAAATTATTGGTTTTTAAATATTTATTTATTTGTTATATTTTTCACTAATCAATAGTTTGGAGCTAAAATGGCTTAAAATACCCTTATCATCCAGACTATTACCAACCTTCTGTCAGAAGGATATGATTGCAAATATAAAAGTTGTAGCTAGAAAATGTTGTACTTTGATATAGTCATACAATACATGTATAAGAGAACTGCCAGAGTTGTTAAGCAGAAGGCTGCATAAACACAGTTGTTCCTGATCTCGAATAGAGATGTGCACAGTATGAGCAAAGCGTGATTGGAAAGTCAGGAAAGTTCTGCTGAAAAATTGGTACTTTTCTGTCAGATCAATAATCTTCATATATTTACACTGTCTTGGAGTTAATTATCAGGAGATGCTACCAAAAACGGAGGCATAAACAAAAAATTGACAATTATAAAACTCTGCACCAATGAACATTCCTATTGCATATGTTGTTCAGTAAAACCTGTTTATAAAGACCGGTTAGGAAGAACAAGTTGAAAATAAAGAAGAGGACAATTAACACATAGCTCAAGGATACTTGATAGTCGCTAAAGTAGGGTTGCCTTTAAAAGAAAAAAGTTTAACCAATGTTTATTTTAGTCGACGCGTTTCTCTGTAGATAAACTCGGCTAAGCTGAACTGTTAACATGACTATAATCGGTGCCATGATAAGGAATGGGGAAGTAATATGCATAACCCTGTGAGCTAGCACCTTACCAAAATGTCGACATAAGTGCGTGTTAGTACACGGCAGGGCAGGCCATAATACACAATCGCGTATCATCTGAAAAATTGCTGATGTGACGTTAAACAGCACTAGAACAACAACCGTGAACGACATACTGGTAGATGTATTTGGATAATTGTTGTGTAACATGTTACACCTAGTATTATTAGCTAACCTGGTCCGAGTTTCACAATTGTTCTTTACCAAAATTTTCCTTGATTCAATTCTGGCAAATTTGAAATCTTAGTAATTTGGTTAATTCTCAAGATATTCAGAAATGTTGTGTTGTTTTAAGAAAATTTGCTATTTTAAATTAAGGAAAATCTTATTTAAGGAACGATTATGAAACTGGGTCTGGGCCTGGGCCTGGGCCTGGGCCTGGGCCTGGGCCTTAAACGTTTTTGCATTCTTCCTGAATAGCTGAAAAAGTTACTTATTAATCAAGATTAAGCAGCATTACAACCAACCCATCATTCAGAAAATAATTGAAAGATTTTTGATTATTTTTAAAAATTGATTTTAATATATATTGATAAACTTCCGAATGGCTATGCTTACTGGAGATTATTTTATTCTGATTTCATAAACATTTTTTTACTTATACTTAGGCCTGGTTCAACTGACCGTTGAACACAAAAAGTATGCAAAAAAAGACACAACGTACGAGAAAACTTTTGAAGGTGGCTCCATCCGTTTTCATCCGCTCTAGAAATAGACAAAATTGGCGAAAATTTGCTAAAACAGAACGGACGTGGGTAGTATGTAGCGGGGATGCTAAACGGGTGTTCATCGGATGCCTAGCGGATGCAAACAAATAGAAGTGAATGGCAGCCCCGACATACTCCACACATCATAAATGCAAATATACATCCCAGATACAAATGCATTGTCCGTTTTGAATAATGTATATACAAGATGCATACGCTTACATCCTTTCTATAAGTGCTAATAAGTATGTAAAGACGTTCCATGTACGTTATCTTTTCTCCCTCTTTCCGTTTTTAGCAGCGCATATGTGAGTTTGCGAGCATGTCCAAATGGTACAGAGAGTATACAGCGAACGTTTAACGGATTATAACGGACATAGAACGTTTGTTGCTCGTAAATGTAGCGTATTTACACCGTACAAGTCAAAAAGTTCATCCGTTCTAAAAATTTCGTGCAGCTAAAAACCTTTTTTCGTTGTTGAAAGCACAGTGGACGGATGCTTGATGAATAGAATGTATGAAACACGTATGCAATGAGTACACAACGAATGCATAGCGTTTTTCAAAGAATGACAAAATTTTGCACGATTTTTATTCTCTTTGCAGCCGTAAGTGCGGTGGGACCGTGCCTTTAAGTTGAGAGTGTCTTTCTTACTGGTAGTTGCTCCTATGTAGAGCACATAATAAAGTAAAATATCTCATTCAGAAAATCTTTGAAAAAAGCTGTTTATGTAAAGATTTCAAGGTCAATATTTTTATTTATTTTGGTCTTATGTTGTATCATTATCTAAGTTCATTTTGACAGACCGCCACGGTAGCTTAGTTGATAGAGTGTTCGATTCGCCAAGCACTCGGCAGGAACCTTAAAAACCGATGCCCCATGTCACGACAGGCGTTGCACGCTAAAGAACACATTGCCCTGAGCGCTCTGCAAATGTTAAAATTTCTGCCACTTCAAACTGGTGACTTCTCGATAAAAGTGAAATATCAATCAACCATTTTGACTGGATTTGCAAATTTAGCTACAAAGGGAACATTCATGCACAATTATAAACATCAAGTAACAATTATGCATAAAATGTCATAATAATATCCGAAATGCGCACACATGGCACATCTAAATTAAAAAGATATTTTTGTTAAAAATGTACAAAAATATCTTAGGAATAGATTTTGTTCAAAATATATTTGTTTTTATTTTTATCCATTGCATTTTTTTAATGTTGGATTTCAGATATCGTTTAATATACGTTATTTTACAAATTTAAATTTGCGTAAATAGCGTGAGCAAATCTTATTTAGACAGACATTTTGATTTACAGTAAAACCTGTACTTATAGACAGAATAAAGAGTCATGATAGAATGGCTTTATATAGAGTCGGTTTATAATAGTAGGTTTTGCTGTATACCATTGAATATGATTGGAAATTACCAAATACCAATCATCCCATTAATCATCATCCCCTTCAGCTTGAACATATGAACTTTTTTAATTATGAGTAATGGTGTTTATAACCTGGGTCAGAGTGACTCTATTTACCTTAGTTCTTGATTGAAGAAATCAAGATGAAAGGCAGACTTAAATTTTACTGTTTGTTACAGTGAATTATCCAAAACTGTCATTAAAAATCCATTTAACTTTACTGTTTGAGTCACTGTTTTTGTGACGGTGAAATATCCAAATCTGTCACAGAAAATACAATGACTTGAATTAAAGTGGTGTAAAAAATGTCAATGTGTATACCGGAAGTGATGTTTCTGGTGACGTTTTTCGTCGTATGCTCAAAAAAATCCACTATTTGCTTTTTTCAACCAGTAAATTTCCCGTAGCAGCAATTTTCCTTTCTACAGAAATATTCCATGGCAATCGCGGCTGTGCACAGCGATTTTCAGTTAGTCTAGACTCAAGTAAGCGAAAAAATACTTAATTCAAGTTAATTGGATTTTCTATGAGCATTTCGCAAAATTCCCCGTCACAGACACAGTGACACAAACAGAAGTCAAGATTGTCAGGTCTGGGAAGGTGTAAAATGGCATGTCATATAACATCTTCAGAATTTAGTCGTAAAATACATTCAAAAATGATACATTACTGTCATATACCATCTTTAATGCATTTTTGTTCATAAAATTGAAAAAGCAGGTATATGACAGCAGTACCTGCAGGATAATCTTTTTAAGACTAGGAAATGCATCTGAATTTAAACCAAAGTGGTGAGAGATGCTGTGTGCTAAAGTCCAATCTGCTATCAATACCCCTTTTGATTTATAAGGTCTTGGCCTGTATCACTTTTCTGCACCCAGTAGCATCACAAAATGTTAAATTAATTATAAATTTTGAGGCACATGGTTGAGGTCTTGAGAGTGGATTAAAAGCACCTTACTCCTCCAAGTTCATTTATACTGCTTTTTAAACATCTTTCAAGTAAACTATTCATGTTATGCAAAACAAACAAATTAATGTAAGGGAGATAATTCAAACATAATTTTTGAATATAGTTTGCTCCAATTTTTTTTTCGAAAATGGATATCAATTATTAAGTGTGTCATTTGCTATTTTTGAATGTATTATTTCATAAGAATTCAAAAGTAGCACATGACAGGGGGAGTAACCTTTACTTTGTACTTACATGCTAATTAGGTTGTTTGTTCGGTCCATTTGTCTTCCAATGAGTAGTGCCTCTCAGATAGATTAATATCGCACTCTGACAAATTCTACTGTAAGAAATTTGTCCGATTGTCAACTTAAGGGGTTTGGCTTTCTTTAAAGCACTTTGATTTTTCTACAGTATGAAAATAACTTTCTCAATTTAACATATAAATGAAAGAATTAAGAATCTCCGCTGTTGCAAAAAAAAAAAAAAAAAAAAAAAAAAAAAAAAAAAAAAACATCTTAATACATTTAGAAAACTGAACATCTCTTACAAAGCTGGGGATACAGAGGCTTTTATCAATAATTCGTTTTGTGATTTATTATTGCGCTTCTTGTCCGGCAATTTTTCTCTTTACACTATTTATTAAAGTCGCAATTACTTCCTAGTAATTACCACATACCGTTCTTGTTGAGCTAGAACCCACACTTTTTTATTCTTGACTAATGGTGTTTTTAGCCTAGGTTGAGAATCATTGCGGTCAGTTCTGGAAGTTGGGGAAAGCTGGGGAAGTACCTTGAGGAAATCAACCTTTTTTCAAGCACTCTGGTTTTCTTTTTTATTCGAGACTGTCTCAAGAAAACACTATAAGACAATGTCTTAAAGACATCTTTCATGACCCTGGAGGTACAAAGGATATCTTTCAATTAAAAATATTTATCAAAGTCTGTCACTTCCACTTTGAATTCCCTTTGCATATGAGGCACTGTTTATATATTCATTCACTATTTTAACATGTGCATACTAGTAATTCATTTATGGATATCCATATATCGAATTTTACATATGTAAAATTATTTTAAGATATCCAATAATTTTGCAAATGTAAAAATGTATCTTTGCATATGTAAAATTCGATTTATGGATATGTTTAAATGCTGCATAAATATAAAAACGACGCCTCATATTTGCAAAGTAAAATTTTTGATGTTACCAATCCTGCTAGCAAAAGCAAATAAAAAAGACCATGTTAATGCAACATAATCATTAGAGTGGAGTGGAGTAATGGTGTTTTACGTTTTTTTGGGCGGTCAGTTCTGGAGTGGTGGAGGAAACCGGAGTGCCCGGAGAAAACCACCGACCTTCGGCAAGCGAACTGACAAACTTTCTCACACTAGGATCTGTCCCGATGGGATTCGAACCCAGACGGTGAGAGGCACCGAGGCCCCTAACATAATCATTAGACACTGGTAATAGTGAAACTTTCATATATTGGTTCATTTACGTGCGAATCATAATTTCAAGATATTTATTTGTATTATTTTTTATGCTAGGTAATGGACAGTGTTACACGCTTTACATCTACTCTAAGAACAATTAAACAACTCTTTATATATTAATTACAAATCAGATGTAATTAACACAACCCTGTCTGTTTTTCTAATTATGAATTAATTATTTACCTTTGATTAATGTAAGATGATGTTTATTCAACCATCGTACGCTGTATACTCGTGACTTTTAAAACATTTTGAAAATCCCCTATATAAATAAAATCGTCTACGTCACGTTGTTATGGTTCATAAACTAATTTCATATACTTTTCTTAAGTCGTGTATTTCAGCACTTTTTAATACGCTGCAATTTTTTGAGCACTAATATGTCAGAAACAACTTTAATTTCATTTTTTCAAATATTATTTTGATTATGGTTTACAGTGTAAATACGTGACGTACGCTTTAACCCGAAAAATAATGTCGGGAATACCTGTTTTTAACGCCTTCTAATTTTAGTGTAAAGGAATCTCCTTTAGGGGAAGGTTTATTTGTTCCGCGAGAAACAGAAATGAAAGGTAGGTTATCATTAATTATGTTATATAATAATAATAATAATAATAATAATAATAATAATAATAATAATAATAATAATAAAATAAATAAATAAATAAATAAATAAATAAATAATAAGATGTCAGAATATGCCAAACATTGATAAGACAAACGAGAGGTTGAACTGGGTGATTTCATTAGAGGCGGTCAGATTTGGGGGAGGGGGGTGACATGAGGGAAACGACAACGTAAATATTGCCGATAAAACAGGTATATGTATTATATTTTCGTCTTGAAACGAAAATATTTACAAATTAAAGGTTAAACTACCAAGTAAAACTTGTCAACCTACAAAGATAATATGTGGTTAGTCAGGTCAACAAAAAGACTATATCATATAAAAATAAATACTCAAATGCCTTAAAAAGACGTCACCTATAAAACTATACATTGTATATAAAGATTGGTAGGTGGTCATAAGGTTTGTTTGGCGTCCTCTGTACAGAGGACCGACCTATTTTACAAGATTGATATTATATGGGTTGCAGTATTTTGTACGATCTTATTAAACATGAATAATTGTGGTGTCTCTTTAAATAAATAGGATTTATATTAACATCATATACTGAGTTCTCTGGAAAGAGGAAATATTTACAAGTGAATTACTTAATCTTAGTACAGATGTACTTAAAATTAGAGGGTCACGTTAAACACTGTAAAAAATGTGACAATTTGCAGTCAATAATTTGTAGTTTGATAAAAAATTAGTATATATATATATATATATATATATATATATATATATATATATATATATATATATATATATATATATATATGTATATATATATATATATATATATAAGTGTTGCTGCATGCTAAGATATATTTTTGCGTAGTAACCAATGCAACTATAAAAAAAAACCAACAAAAGCTACGGAGCCCCTGAAAGGTCACGTATCGTTGTAATAGTGTACTTAATCGGTAACACAATTTCACATATCGTTATGAAAAGTTAATATTTTTCAATAATGTCTGTTCAGGATCTCCGTAAAAATAAAAAAATAAATAATAAATAATAATAATAATAATAATAATAATAATAATAATAATAATAATAACAGTAATGATAATAATAAATAAACAAAAAATTAAAAAATAAAAATAAAGATTAAAAAAATAAAAATAAAAATAGAATTATTAAAAAAATGAAAAAGTCAAGAATTTTTCATATATATTTAGGTGGTTAGTTCTGGTATGATGGACGAAACTGGAGTGTCCACAGAAAACCACCGACCTTTGGAAAGTGGCTGAGACTTGAAGGGGGTTTTCTATGCAAATGCTTAATCGTTGACATTGAGTATGTCATTTTTAAGTGATGTTAATATTGTTTTTGCAGGGTATACAAATAAATGAAGCAGTATGGCTGTAGATACATACAAATCCACTAGAGAGACTACCAACTATGCGCGGGTATCCAGACTTATTGTTGATTTATGTGCAGACCTTTTACGAAAGTTACTTGAAAAGAGACTTCCTTTAAATCAATTCAGAATCATTTTGCCAAATTTTAAGAGTAAAATTATTAAAAGCTTGAATTTAAAACAACAGGGAATTCTTTTTCCTAGAAATAAGGTATTTAATGGTAGCTATGGCGATTTTGACATTTCCTTACTTTATACGATTTTACGAAACTTCGGGAATTTACCTCCGCCATCATCAGGTTGGGGAACAGCACCACATGCAGACGATCATTCCATTTCTGCTAACATTGAAAGAATTCGTATGATAAAAAATGATTCATATAGTCATTATTTGAGGGCATCAATATCTGATAGTAGTTTTAATTCAATATGGAATGAAATTTCAAGAACTGTCGAAGAAATTGAATCATCTATATTTCCTGGAAGTACAGATTTCAAAAATGCTGTTGACAAACTGAAAACTGACCCATTGGATCCAGATGTAGAAAAAATGTACATAGAAAAATTGACAAAGTTAAAAAAAGAAGAGGAAGAGTTGAAATTTGGTTTGGAGGTAGTGAAAGGTAAATTTCTTTTTCCTGTAGAAACAATGAATGAAACTTCTAAAAGTCAAAGTTTACGAAGACTACTATTTTCGAAGTGTTTGGGTGATTGATTTTAAAGAATGGTCTAAGAAATCCCACTGAACCAAAACCGAAGACTTTTTATAATTTGATATTGCAGTACAATTTTCTGATCCTATTTTAACCATAGAGTCAAGCAGCTGGCAAGTTGGTATTGCAGTACAATTTTCTGATCCTATTTTAACAATAGAGTCAAGCAGCTGGCAAGTTGGTTGAGGTGCAGGTTTTCAACAACTAGAATGTGTCGGAATGACCCGAATTTCCCCCGCCTGCTACAATTATCTGATATTTTCAATTTTCAAAGACCATTACTCTCAAGAAAGATTGTTTTTTTTCTTTTTACGCTACACATACATTACCGAGATTGCAACGTATCCTCCAAGAATTCCTCCCTATACCGGAATAATAGACATGCAAAAATTCTGAAAGCAATATACGTAATTTGGTGCGGGATCACAAAAAATCAACCCGTATGCGATGAATGATTTTCAGTCCGTTTTAGGGTGTTCACTATTTACTGAATAAAATACGTAGCAACCTGAGGTAATCCCACACCAATATGTACATCGCGTTCAGAATTTGTGGATGTCTATTATTCCGCTATAGGAAGGAATTCTTGTAGGATAGGTTGGACATTTATATCTGTCAGTGATGAATGAAACACGATTATTTTTTTAAATAATAAATAATATAACTTTTCATTTTTGAAAACGTTTTTCAGATAAAATCACTGAAATTGAAGAAACACATGCATATATGATGAAACAGCTGAAAACGGAGAAATATAAAGGTATATTTTTTTTCATGTTTCTAGCATATAAATTAATGAGAGGACAAATTTTGCTATAAGCAATTAAAATTCTGTTATATTTTTATTTATTTATTTTTTATTTTTTATTTATTTATTTATTTATTTATGAATTTATGTATTTGTAAATACTGATTTATGAAATGTATAACACATGTCATGGGGTTATGTTGTGGTCGAGGGCTTTTCCGCTCCTCCGCCCTCAACTATCACTTAAACTTATACAACCTTCAATACTATAAGTGTTCGTTAAAAGTATATACAGAATGGACTTGAGAAAGCTCTTGATGTAAATAGTGACTACAAAACACCAACCCAATGCATAACTAATTTTTATAATTTTCTTTTCTTAAAACCTCTATATGATATGTTGGCAGCAATCGATGGTTGAGGCGTTTAGAGAAAGGCACGTTGTGAATAGATTTCCTAGATTATTACGATATTATAGATATATCTTTTCTTTTACTGTTTTGGATTATGTAGAATTTGATTGATTACATCTAAATCGTTATTTAGCCAAAGTAAAACCCTTGCATTTTTATGAATGATCATATTAAATAAACTGGTTACAGAATATCCGACCAAGGTGTATACACTCTGAAATAACTGGTTAATGAACGCCCAACGTTTAAAATAATCTAAAGTCACTTTTTTATAAAACCCAAATTTGGTTAGGATACTGTAAAACCGCTGATTTTGAAAACCTTATTTTTGTGAACCAACTCTGAAACCACTGGTAAAAGAACGGCCGACTTTTATAACACGTCTGAAACCACTGGCTATAGAACACCCGATTATGATTAACACACTCTTAAACCCCAGGTTAAGAACACTCGATTTTGTAAACACATCTGAAACCACATGTTATATAACCCCAACTTTGTTGAACACACTTTCAAACTATTGGCTAAAGAACGCCTGACTTTTAAACACTGATTAAAGAAAGCCCGAAGTTTGTTTAACACAGTTTGACACTCATGGTTAGAGATTACCAAACTTTGATAAACGTGCTCTGAAATTATCAATGATTTTCCGAAATGTGCACGTATGGCACATCCAAATTTAGCAGGTATTTGTTATATATTTACAGTTACAGTTGGGGAAGACACTCTTAAATCAATGGCTAAATAACATCCACTTTTGTGAATTTAACTTATAATTTTTACAGCTGTAAGAGTACATTTCTGAAACTGAAAAAATTCTTTTTCACCATTTTTTTTTGTTCTTTGTTTCAGATGAACATATGAGTCCACTGCAAAGAAACATCAAAGGTTTGTCTTTTTTTCTTATAAATATTGCTGTATGCTTATTTTATTAATTTTTTAGTAACAACTCATAAATATATGAACTTGAGATGGCAATGTTAAAAAAGCATTTACTCAGTCTAATAACATTACCATTTCTCTTTTAAATGGTATTGAATTGTCAGAACAATTACCGAGGTTCTAAATATTGTATTTTATTTTTTATAAACGCGCACGCGCCTAATTTTTAAGACGGTATGCATCAATATTGAAAATACCAAATTACCTAAAAATTATTAAGATAAAAAGTTATATTTTAAATTTTTTTTTTTAGATAACACCGAAGCCATGATCAACACACACAGAAATGACAAAACCTTTTTCTCTACAAGAGGTATTACTTTAGCAATGCAAGTTTTGAATAGATTTGGAATCGTTATCTGTGAGGGAACTAGCGGAGCTGGTAAAACTACAAATGCAAAAGAGCTTATGAAGTTGAAGATTGACAATAACCCAGATTGTATATTAGTAGCACTTGATGACGTAAGAAAATGGGATGAGGTCATCAACGCCAAATGGAATATGATTGTTTTACTGGATGATTTTCTGGGGTTAAACAATGAAGCTTTTGAATTGCGAAATAATAATATTTGGTGGGAAAAGATTTACAGTTGTATTAAGCAGGGTAACGTTCAAGTAATTATGACCTCTTGCACTAACACCTTTAGACGTCATTTGCGTCATTTAAAGAAGTACAAATTGTTCAAAGATGAGTACGTTGTTAACTTTTCTTCAGAGAGTCTTAAACTTACGATCGAAGAGAAAACGGAGATTCTCAAACGACATTGTGAGAAAAACAATATTTTCTTTTGTAAAACGAACGAAAAAGAAAATATGGTATCCAAAGATATTCTGGATCCAAACGTAACCGTTTATATATCAGAAGAAAGACTAATACCAATGGCTGCTAGCGAACCAGCAATCGGATTTCTTCAGGCATGTTTTTTATTCACCACAGATAGGAAAAATACTCGGCGAGGAGTCGACTTCATCAATCATGCATCCGAGATACTGGTGTCAGAATTCACAGATTGGTTCAGCTCCAATCTTCGCACGGACAAAGTCCTATATTGTATGTTTGCCTATATGCTGTTAAAAAACGGACGAATCGAATTAGAACAGCTTGACAAAAATGTCTTAGATCAACTTTCAGATGTCTTAGGACTAGCAACACAAATCCATTCTCAAGAATTGAAACAAGAATTAGAAGAATTGAAAAACAAGTATGTCATGCAAGATGGGTGCTCTGAATCTTACATCTTTAAACACCAAAGCATTCGAGAAGCGGTGATTAATTCATTTGGTAAGATCAACACAAGAACTGTCCTTGAACTTTGTGATTTGAATCTCATTAATGAACTTATTAGAACAGAGAACTATGTTCCAAAATGTGGAGAAATTGTTCTGCATATTTTACCAAATTTGTATCCAGTGTTGGCCACACGGTTTCTTCAAGATCTTTCTTTATGTTTATGTATTCCACATCCGGCCATGGACGATCCGATATTCTTACAATATTTTATGGAAACTGTTCTTAGTTCTCACGAATATAGAACGATGATGGCACGAAGCTGTAGAGATGATTGTGGAGTATTTGTGTGGGCATGCATGTACGGAAGAATCAAGTTCATTGAATTACTATGGCAGAAGTGCAACACGTCAGTTAAAAACACCGGTATACTAACTTTTATTTGTATCGAGATGTCAAGTAGTTGTCAGACGGACGAATTTCGACTGTCTCTACACGTCTTGTCTGAAGGATTAAGTTGGGCATGCAGAGAGGGTAAAATAGAAACTGTAAAATGGCTGATGGAACACGTGAACCAGTTTGATCAAGAACATTTAGGAAGTGCATTTATCTGTTCGTGCAAGGAGAACAGGTTAAACGTCGTACAGTATTTATTAGAATATGAAACGTTCCATATAGAACATTCATATATTATAGACGGATTGAGACTTACTTGTATAAATGGACACCAAGACGTTTTCGAGTACCTCGTGGATTCCCAAAAAGCGATAAAACCTGAAAATTTATCTGAAGCATTTACAGTTGCTTGCGCTTCTAACCAAAGTTTGATGGTGGATTTGATATTGAGCAAAAGTAAAGAAAAAGACTTCAGACAGCCTGTACACCTGTCACAAAATCGCGATAATGTTACAAACTTACATATTGCAGCCTTTATTGGAAACTTCACATTATTTATGAAATTAGTAGAAATGGGTCTTTCGACATCCGACAGGACAAGACAAAATTTATCCGTCTTGCAGTATGCAATTCTAGGATATAAGCAGGCGGGAATGTTGTATGTGACGATGTCAGAATTCTCTAAGGTGAAAATTCCTTCTCTTTCTAAATATTTTGCTAGCTGTCGTAATCAGAAATTTGGTAATGTTTCAGACTACGCAAGAATTATAGAGTATTTGCTATCAGTGGACGAGATAACACTGACTGATTTAGATTTTCGCGTTGACAATATAGGAAACACATTAGCACATTATTGTGTTATTCATAACTCGACTTCATTAGTTGATTTGATATATAAAAAGTACCGTATACTACTTTCAGTTCCAAACAATAAGAACATTTTACCAATAGAATTTGGGTTATTCCTAGGAAGAAATGACATATGTAGGGTTCTTTTTTCAATCGGACAAGGTATTGAAAAGTCGAGCTCTTTTAAAAGTTTAATAAGAGAAGGACGAAAACATCACATGCGTACTTACAGCTGGGATGATAAAAGAAAACCTGGAATTCTCCACCACGTCGATGAAAAACACAATAATGTGGTATTCGGCAGCCAGACTGAATACGATTCTATGACACAAACAGAATTTTTAAATCTAGACAGTGGGTAAACGCGTTTTATGCAACATAAATAATGTAAATGACGTCAAAAAGCAAAATTTCAGTCGTCTTAATTTTTGAAACAAGTTAAAAACAAAGGTTTGTTTCCTCATTTTTTAGCTGCATTTGAATTCATATCACTTATAAGCATATGGCGCATCAAAATTAAACAGGTATTTCTGTTAGATATGTAAACATATATAGGTTATTAGTATTTATAAAATTATTTAAAAACTGCATTGTGGCAATGGAATTTCTAAAACGTTTAATTTCCTCCTTTATTTTCTTCTAATTTTTATACGATTCTTTTGTCCTATACTATTATTACTCAAAATCGAATTTGAGAATGAAAAAAAAACATTGAACTATGGGACGTCAAATGTAACCAGTATAAGTTTGGATACATCGACCTCATACTAATCATCAATATTGTTATTGGTAGCCAAATCTTGCTATGTTCCTAAGTCAACAATTAAATTGTTTGCTGCTCTCTTTCTTTTCGAAAGTACCCACAGTGGTAACAAGCTCTTCTAAAACGTATAAAATGTGAGGCAAGACACCATACACATAAGAAGCAAAAACATAACATTATTATTACAAGTTTTTTCTTTTGTTTGACACGACAGTTTTACTAACTGTTACTCCGTAAACAAAGAAATTTATTAAAGTTGGGCGCTTTTAATCATAAAACAAAAACACCTGTTAAATTTTTTTATGTGTCATATGTGCACATTTCGGAAAATCATTCATTAATGACACTAGGGGCCAAAAACTTTGATTGTTAAAAACATTAGCCAAACAGTTGAAAATAAATGAATTCCAAGTTCCAAAATTATATGAATCCAAATCCAGCTAAGGAATGCTTTGCACGAGGGAACAAACCTTAGTTTTAAGTAAATTATGAAAATGAGTTTTCATTATGAACTGGTTGTTAAAAATCTATCTATCTATAAATTGAAAAAAATTATTTCTTATGGTTAAAATTGACAGTAAAATGGTCTTTTTTTAATTGACTGTAAAATATTCAGTCTATACGAAAATATACAACATTATTTGTACGGTCATGCATTGACTATATGTTAATTTACTGTAAAAATATTTTTCTATACAGTGTAAGTTATATATTAATAAATATTAAAAACAACAATTAAAATTTTGCTTATGGTTTGAAATGGTCATTCCTATGTGGAAAACAAATGTTATATTTTAAGGCAAGTCTAAAGCAAGGAGTTAAAGTTAGGACCACTCTTAAAATGAATACGGGTTTTTTTTAACTAAACATAGAAAAAAATATTTTCTGGGCACCACGAACGCATAGAAAAACAATTCAATATTTTTATTAGATCGCCTGACCATAGGTCATTTGAGCTTATGGCATAGCGCAGCATGTGAATGTCCGTGTATACCAATGATACCTGGTTATAACCATGTATGGATCGGTGCAATTCAGATTTGTTCATAGCGTTACCATGGTTACAAAACTAGGTCAAGATGACCTGGCGGTGCAAAAATTTTCTTCTCCAAGCCAATTGTTGACGAAAAAATCCGATGTAATATTTGGCTTTTCTAAGGTCTTTAGCCAATAGTTTTTTCATTTCGTGAAACTAGGTCGAAAAATGAGTAACGCGTTCTTGTGTTTAATTTATAAAATTTCGTAAAATGCCTTCAAATGATTATTACTTGACTAGTTGAACAGATAACGGCATGGGGTTTTCAGTTTTGACTTTTTCTTGAAATAACCTTCAAAATGGGGTGATGATCAAAGATCAAGTTTATGACCTAGTTTGTGATTTGAACAGTTTTAAGATATTTTCTTAAAAACTATAAGAGATATATAAAATTAAAACATTGTTATAATGTTCAGTATGACATAATTTAACAAGATATGAAGTTTCGTAACTATATGATAATCCATGTAGGAGTTATTGCCCCTGAAATGTTATTTTTGCTTATAGAAACTTAAATAAACTTGAAAAATATATGGATGGGAGTTACTAGTAATTGTCTTGTCTCAAATACGATATGATGAAAAACCACTACATAATTAAAAGCAATATCTTACGAAAACGCCACATGTGAAATAAAAAGCCCTCCAATATTAGGACTGACACTTAATGTTGTGTATATATGTTCTATAACATAGTGGTGTAAAATTGTTGTGTGTCCCAGTCAAAATTCCTTTACCTGTGTTGAGGTCGTAATGCTATTAGCTATGTAAAATTTCATTTGGCTTTGCAAAAAAAAATCAATTTTTCTTTGTTGTATCACTTTACTAATGAATTAATATACTGACTGACTCCTCAGTATTTAATAAATTTGTTTTATAAATAAAAGTTCGACAGATTCAATTTGAGTGCTCAAGTGAATCATTCAATCATCAAAAATTAACTGGTATTTGTATTATATATTTACAACAAATCAACAATTTTAAATTATAAGTTATTATTCATTATACGATCTTCAATTTCAAATGTTGACAGTTTTAAACAGAATTTCTGATTCTAGAATTGGCGAGCATCAGGCTATTGAATTCAAATTAAGTGTATAAAACCTTTGCTGGTTCATCAACACAAAATGGTAGGTTCTTATTCACTACTTTCAATATAATTCTAATTTAACATTTCTTAACTATTTAATACTTCCATTTCATTTGATACGACAATTATTTGTTAATCTCCAAGCAGATTCATAGAGCATGCGTATTGGGTACGTAGGCACAAAGCAACTAACAACTTCGTAAAATGCATAATAACTGAAATTAAATTTGTTTACTTAGAAAAACAAGAAATGTCTACATGGAGTATCGGTATTTGTCTTTGATCTATAAAATTTCTACAATTTTTTACACTAGTATTTCAGCAACACGTTGTATGATCAACGGTAAACAACGAAATTTCTGATAAAAATATGGTGACGTAACTGCAAATCGGATGATCATCAAAATGTGAAACTATTCAAACAGACAAACCAAACCATACACTTGTATCAATTACTACACATAACAACGAGACTAGTATGGCAGTTAAATCAGACCATTTGATAGTTGATTTGACTTTCTTTTCTGTATCCAGATTGAGCGGCTTTGTTTTATTTTGTTTAGAACAATCGGATGCAGCATTTTCCACCCGGTTTTTACACGATATCGAATTCAGGCATTCTAGAACCGTTGACTCATTGTGATGAGATCGCAGTGTCAATATTGTAGCTATAACTATTGAAGAACTAAATAATAGTTTGCTCATTAAAAGATAACTAAACATTGGTACTGGATCTGAAGGCGACATCCTGTCGGAAACCATGGTAACATACACAGAAAACGACAAGAGTACAGTAAGAGCATACGACATCCTTTCTCCAGATTCAACTGGGAGTAAAAACACAAAGATGTTAATAAAACTAAGGGTTATTATAGGGAGAACAATATTCACCATGATATATCTGGGCTTTCTTTTCAAAATGAACTTGAACGAAACCGTCGATATGTATGCGTATTTAAAAGTTACCTCCCCTTTTTCTATATTCCATTGGCTGTTATGGTTTAGATGTTTCATGTCGATATAACTCAGATTTTTAATGTAAACTTCATGTATGAAATATCCCATTGGGAGAAATGCTAGTGTACAGATATGACTATCGAATGGATAATTAAATAGATTGATATCACAACTACTCTTGGTAACAATATGATTTATCTGACGCGCCAAACCCAAAGGCGTATACAATACATACGAATTTGGAATGTTGCTTGTTTGAAAAGTATCGTCCGTTGAACTTGATAAAAGTACATTTGGCGTCCATACTTTGGAAGATGAAAAACGTAGTGATCCGATTCCTAATTCTGTCTCGTTCCATTTAATGATATCGTCTTTCCATTCTGAAATTACTGAAAATGTCATTGTGACTGTTCCAGTTATGTCATCAAACTCTAAAAGTCTGAGCGGAAACAATGATATCGTGACGCCAATGGAATCCTTTTGATTTTCGATTGGCCTTATGTCTTTTGAATAATTCTGCAGTACTGTATTTTGTATGTTAAACGTTTCTGTATATGTTGATGCTTCCAATAGACTTAGATATATAATATATCCAACTACAAGTTGAAATACGCGTAATTTAAACATTGTATAAGTTATGTCCTGCAATTGTGTTTTAAATCACAGAAAACAATGAATAACAATGCCCAAATTCTTTTTATCCAAAAACTCTATAGTCAATAATATAATGTTGCTTTTCACGATAATTGTTTATAATTTAGAATCCGTGACAATAATTTCTGTTTTCATAATTTTATGTTTATGGTAAGAATAAATTTTTGTTAAATACTCAAAAGACTATATTTTAAATCTATTTGTTTGTCTTCATAGCCGTGTTTTCCTAGTAAAAGTTTTGATAAAATAAAACGGTTTTTAAAGTTTAAACCTCAAATCATTGTAGCGACTGTCTTTTGTAAAAAAAAAAGTCAAGGTATTTAAACGGTTTTATTTTTGTTTACGAAGCAAATGTGATATATACTAATTTTTACAAATTAAACTATTATCATGTTCCTTAGCAACTAATAGTCTTCTTCCGTGGTGCAAAGACAGTTCTATCAATAAACCACATTAGAGTTGTTTACTTATTGTACACAAAGATCAATAAGCTTTCATGAGGGTACATTATAAAACGTCAATGTTTTAACTGTCTATGATTTCAACAGTTATTGTTTGTATACGATCCTTGTTTTGTAGACCTTGCCTTTGGTAAGTTTACTCGCATTTGCAATAACATTGCGGACTTAATTTCAATTATAATTTAATTCATTATCGTAAATATTAAAACATGTCATGGAAATATGAAAAACATTTAAGTACTCAACTTAAATATAATAACTAAAATGATTTTTTCTCTTCCAGGATATATATATATATATCACAAATACCTGTTAAATTTCGATGTGCCATATGTGTCATATGTGCACATTTCGGAAAATCATTCCTCATTAGTGACACTAGGGGCCGAAAAGTTTGATAGTTAAAAAAAACATGAGCCAAACATTTGAAAATTAATAAATTCCAAGTTCCAAAATCGTATGAATCCAAATCCAGCTAATGAATTTTTTGCATGGGGGAGCAAACCTTAGTTTTAAATAAATTTCAAAATATTAAAACGGCTGAAAATTTTGCTAAATGGTATATTTTCTGACAGCACAAAGTACTGCCTACTGAGTTTTGGATACCCTCGTGGAGGGTATTATTCTCTTGCAATAATGGTCATGCATACAACTGTCTCAATCACATTCCATATGAAAAAAATAAACAATGCGATAAAGTCAAATCAGTCACTGGTACAGAAATGTGTTTTACTTTTTGAAGATTCTTCTCTATTTTCCCTACTTTCTTCTGCATTGTTAAAGGTGTGATCATCGATAACGTTAGCGTTTTCGCCGCCTTTTATATCATTTACTTTAGACTCCGAACAACTAAATCTGCGTCTTTGGCAAAAGGTATAAAATATATGAAATAGTATACCCTCTTTGTGAAAGATCTGTAATCCAACTGTTACAGCTGTGACAATGACGCAACTGCATACGAGTTTACTAAGTAAGTAGAAACTAAATATTGGCACTGGGTCCGATGATGGCATCTTTTCTGAGACAATCGTAACGTAAACAGCTAATGATAACAAGACGGTTATAGCAAAAGACATCCGTTCTCCAGATGCAGCCGGAAGTAGAAAAACAGAAATGTTTATAAGGCTAAGAAATGCTATCGGAAGTAGCAAATTAATAATAATAAATGTAGATTTTCTTCTAAGTATGAGATAAAATGTAGCAGACGATACATGTCCAAGAAGTTCAGTCTTTGGCCCATAACCAAATATCTCCCATTGGTTGTTTGGAGACATGAACAGTGAATTTATGTAGCTTTGATTGTTAATGTACACGTCATAATAGGAATAATCAACAGGATGGAAATCCAGGGTACAGTTTTGAGAATCGAAAGGAAACTTGAACAAAGTTATGTCACAAATTGTTGATACAATAGATTCTTCCATGAAGAAACCAGTTCCATTGGAAAAATACGTGACATATCGAGTGATATCCATGTTTTCTGCTTTATGTGCTAAAGCTTTGTTTGTAATCACTATCTTAGGTATCCACACACTTGTCGATGGAATCAAAGTCATTTCGACTGGGTATTCTGAAGCGTTCCAAGTTAATAAATCATCTGTCCATTCTATTAATAAACCTAGATTTATTGTTAACGTTCCTGAAACTTCATTTAAATCATGAACCATGTACGGAAACACGCCTAATTTAACATTCACTGATTCGGTCTGATCATGTCTTGGTTTAACAGTTTTTGAATAGTTTCGTAATAAATAATTATCCAATTCAATAGCATCTTGGTACGATATCGCAACAATTTGAGCAATACAGAAAGCAAGACAAAAAACAACATTTAACCTCAGAAACATGTTTAACTATGGTATTCAGAAATTAATGTTATTAACTAGGTGTTCAGTAAATCTGGAAAAAAAAGTATATATTGTATAAGGAACTTAACACCAAATTGATTTGACGTTTTTGTTTGACAAACGTATTGAATAATATATTGTCTAATACTAATTTTAATACATTTATTTTAGCAATGTTAGTGCAGAATTCAAAACGTTTATTTAATAGTTCTATCAATACTCTGAATAAAATGTTTTTTCTATTATGGTGTCATTTTCTAATGGATTATGTGTTATCCATGTCTTTAAAGTTAGAAAAAAACAAATAACTATGTCCCATTTATAGCGTAGAAAGGTGAGTATTCGTAAATATCAAAGACAGGTAGAACTGTAAGGTTATTTGCGCTTGAAACCGGTGATGGTGATTAAGAGAGAGAGAGAGAGAGAGAGAGAGAGAGAGAGAGAGAGTGTGTGTGTGTGTGTGTGTGTGTGTGTGTTTATCTAAATATAAAAAATAATCAAACATTAAACAATTAATGTTGTAAACTTATTTTTTGGTTTCTAATCCATATCTAACAAACACACCAGTTAATTATGCGAGCCATGTGTGAACATTTAGGAAAGTCATTACTTCCTTATCAGTGACATTAGGGACCGAAAAAGTTTGAAGATGCAAAAAACATAAACCAAACCTATAAATTTAATTAATTGAAAGCTCCAAAATTATTTGATTCCAAAACCAGATACTTTCATTTTTGAAAAAAAATTGATAGACTGTATCCTACTTTTGAAGAAAGCTTGCTAGTTTAAATTTGTCCGACCTATATACATCATGTTGCATTTTTAAATACGAATTGTACACTATTCATTCAAAATCCTTAATTTATTCTAATTTCATCTGGACTTCCAAGTTCCGTCAATATAATTTTTAAGGTACTTATCACCTTTCATACAATTTCATTTTTAATTTTTTGTCTTTTTTAAAATTTTATTTCCAATTTATTGAATTAAAATTATAAATTATAAACAATTATCACTTGAAAAATCTCAAACAATTAGACTATCTGTTATTAAGACCAACTCCTAAAACTGTTGAAATTCGTATTGATAATTTTTCAAAATTTGAAAAAAATCAATCTGTTTGATAGCTGTGGTTAAACTGAAGATATAATAAAAGAAAGAAATGTAACAGACATACTAGTAATTGGCAACAGCAAACGTAACAAGGAACATGACGCAATGCAAAATGATATAAAGGGTCGAACAACACAAGAAGAGATAAAAAAATGAATAATTTGCAAAGGGCCATAACAGAAGCCTCAAACAAATAAAAGGAATAAAGAGAAAAGAGAAATTTTAAACATAATATCTACCGAAATTCAGTATAATGTTTAGATATCGCAAAGCGTACATTACTGTCACAAAATGACTATTTTTTCGATAATATCGAGGTAAAATGAAAACATATGAAATTACAAACTCAATATAAATCAAGTTTATAATTGTTTTATCATAATAAAAATTTTTTCTTTATCTTTCTTTCTTTCCTTCTCCCTCCCTACTTTTTTTTGTTGTTAAATTAACCTTCGTTCACAGTGTCATCTGAGACATTGAATATAACAATAAATGTTTCAATGAAATTTAAACAACAAATGCCATCAAATGATATCATAAGATACTACAAAACTTTAAATTATCAAATTTATAAATTTTATAACATATAAAAGAATTCAGAAAAAAAACGTTCTCCCCCAAAATTATCAAAACCTTCATAATCCCTGGTTTTATTAAAGATTTATATATATTCTTGACAGGTTGTATCATTCTGTTGCATTTGCAGCTTTAAATATATAACATTCTATGTGAAGATAATAAATAATGGGCAAAATCAAACCAATTACTTGTACAATAATGTTTTTGTTGTCCAAGAATCCTTCTCTATTTTTTTTACTTCTGCATTGTTTATGCAATTATCGTCGAGAAAGCCTTCACTTTGCGAGTGATTTGATAATGTAGACCTCGAAACTACGCCTTACATTAAATATGATACCCTCTTACAGAGCATTAATCCAAATGATAAGGCGATAAATTGAACAACTACAAACGAGTTTACTGAGCAAACTGGAAAAAAGACTTATTATTGATACTTGATCTGATAATGGCATCTTTTTAGCCGACTGGGGCTGTAACACACAAAGAAAATGCCATAGCAAACAACATCTGTTCCTCTGCAGTTGGATTATTGCTAACCCAACTATTGATCAGGCTAGGAATTGCTATGGGAAGTAGCAAATTAGGTGTCTTTTTCTTTTGAGTGTTGGTAAAATCTAGCAGAAAACACATAAGCGATCATTTTAGTTTTTGACCTGTAATCAAAAATGTTAGGTTCAGCTTAATAAGCACTAACAAGGCAAAATACAGCGTTAAATCGCAAGAACTAGATTGTCTGAAATACACTAAACATTGAAGTGTTTAATCGTTAGAACACGATTGTTTGAAATAAACTAAAAATATGTAGCGTTTGATCGTTGGAACAAGATTGCCTGAAATACATTGAAAATTGTAGCGTTTAATCGTTAGAACAAGATTGTCTGAAATACACTGAAAATTGTAGTGTTTAATCATTAGAACATGATTTTCTAAAAATACACTGAAAATTGAAGTGTTTAATTGTTAAAACAAGCTTGTTTGAAATACACTGAAAATTGTAGTGTTTAATCGTTAGAACAAGATTGTCTGAAATACACTGAAAATTGAAGTGTTTAATCGTTAGAACAAGATTGTTTAAAATACACTGAAAATTTTAGTGTTTAATCGTTAGAACACGATTGTTTGAAATAAACTAAAAAATGTAGCGTTTGATCGTTGGAACAAGATTGCCTGAAATACATTGAAAATTGTAGCGTTTAATTGTTAGAACAAGATTGTCTGAAATACACTGAAAATTGTAGTGTTTAATCATTAGAACAAGATTTTCTAAAAATACACTGAAAATTGAAGTGTTTAATTGTTAAAACAAGCTTGTTTAAAATACACTGAAAATTGTAGTGTTTAATCGTTAGAACAAGATTGTCTGAAATACACTGAAAATTGAAGTGTTTAATCGTTAGAACAAGATTGTTTAAAATACACTGAAAATTTTAGTGTTTAATCGTTAGAACAAGATTGTTTGAAATATACTGAAAATTGTAGTGTTTAATCGTTAAAACAAGATTGTTTGAAATACACTGAAAATTGTAATTTTTAATCGTTAGAACAAAATTGTCTGAAATACACTGAAAATTGTAGCGTTTAATCCTTAAAACAAGATTGTTTGAAATACACTGAAAATTGTAGTGTTTAATCGTTAGAACAAGATTGTCCGAAATACACTAAAAATTGCAGCATGTAATCGTTAGAACAAGATTGTCTGAAATACATTGAAAATTGTAGTGTTTAATCGTTAGAACAAGATTGTTTGAAATACACTGAAAGTTGTAGTGTTTAATCGATAGAATATGAATGTCTGAAATACATTGAAAATTGTAGTGTTTAATCGTTAAAACAAGATTGTTTGAAATACACTAAAATTGTAGTGTTTAATCGTAAGAACAAGATTGTCTCAAATACACTGAAAATTGTAGTGTTTAATCGTAAGAACAAGATTGTCTGAAATACACTGAAAATTGTAGCGTTTAATCGTTAGGGCAAGATTGTCTGAAATACACTGAAAATTGTAGTGTTTAATCGTTAGAACAAGATTGTTTGAAAAACACTGAAAATTGTAGTGTTTAATCGTTAAAACAAGATTGTTTGAAATGCACTGAAAATTGCAGCGTTTAATCGTAAGAACTGGATTGTCTGAAATACACTGAAAATTGCAGTGTTTAATCGTTAGAACTAGATTGTCTGAAATACACTGAAAATGGTAGTGTTCAATCGTTAGAACAAGTTGTTTTGAAATGCACTGAAAATTGTTGCGTTTAATCGTTAGAACAAGATTGTCTGAAATACATTGACAAGTGTAGCGTTTAATCGTTAGAACAAGATTGTTTGAAATACACTGAAAATTGAAGTGTTTAATCGGTAGAACAATATTGTCTGAAATACATTGAAAATTCCAGCGTTTAATCGTTAGAACAAGATTGTTTGAAATACACTGTAAGTTGTAGTGTTTAATCGATAGAACAATATTGTCTGAAATACATTGAAAATTGTAGTGTTTAATCGTTAGAACAATATTGTTTGAAATACATTTAAAATTTAAGTGTTAAATGTTAGAACAAAATTGTTTGAAATACACTGAAAATTGTAGTGTTTAATCGTTAGAGCAAGATTGTTTGAAATACACTGAAAATTGTAGTGTTTAATAGTTAGAACAAGATTGTCTGAGATACACTGAAAATAGTAGTCTTTATTCGTTAGAACAAGATTGTCCGAAATACACTGAAAATTGTAATGTTTAATCGTTAGAACAAGATTGTTTCAAATACACTGAAAATTGTAGCGTATAATCGTTAGAACATGAGTGTCTGAAATACACTGAAAATCGAAGCGTTTAATCGTTAAAACAAGATTGTCTGAAATACACTGAAAATTGTAGCGTTTAATCGTTAGAACATGATTGTCTGAAATACACTGAAAATTGCAGTGTTTAATCGTTAGAACAAGATTGTTTAAAATACACTGAAAATTGTAGTGTTTAATCGTTAGAACAAGATTGTTTGAAATATACTGAAAATTGTAGTGTTTAATCGTTTAAAACAAGATTGTTTGAAATACACTGAAAATTGTAGTTTTTAATCGTTAGAACAAGATTGTCTGAAATACACTGAAAATTGTAGCGTTTAATCCCTAAAACAAGATTGTTTGAAATACACTGAAAATTGTAGTGTTTAATCGTTAGAACAAGATTGTCCGAAATACACTAAAAATTGCAGCATGTAATCGTTAGAACAAGATTTCCTGAAATACATTGAAAATTGTAGTGTTTAATCGTTAGAACAAGATTGTTTGAAATACACTGAAAGTTGTAGTGTTTAATCGATAGAATATGAATGTCTGAAATACATTGAAAATTGTAGTGTTTGATCGTTAAAACAAGATTGTTTGAAATACACTAAAATTGTAGTGTTTAATAGTAAGAACAAGATTGTCTCAAATACACTGAAAATTGTAGTGTTTAATCGTAAGAACAAGATTGTCTGAAATACACTGAAAATTGTAGCGTTTAATCGTTAGGGCAAGATTGTCTGAAATACACTGAAAATTGTAGTGTTTAATCGTTAGAACAAGATTGTTTGAAAAACACTGAAAATTGTAGTGTTTAATCGTTAAAACAAGATTGTTTGAAATACACTGAAAATTGCAGCGTTTAATCGTAAGAACTAGATTGTCTAAAATACACTGAAAATTGCAGTGTTTAATCGTTAGAACTAGATTGTCTGAAATACACTGAAAATGGTAGTGTTCAATCGTTAGAACAAGATGTTTTGAAATGCACTGAAAATTGTTGCGTTTAATCGTTAGAACAAGATTCTCTGAAATACATTGACAAGTGTAGCGTTTAATTGTTAGAACAAGATTGTTTGAAATACACTGTAAGTTGTAGTGTTTAATCGGTAGAACAATATTGTCTGAAATACATTGAAAATTCCAGCGTTTAATCGTTAGAACAAGATTGTTTGAAATACACTGTAAGTTGTAGTGTTTAATCGATAGAACAATATTGTCTGAAATACATTGAAAATTGTAGTGTTTAATCGTTAGAACAATATTGTTTGAAATACATTGAAAATTTAAGTGTTAAATGTTAGAACAAAATTGTTTGAAATACACTGAAAATTGTAGTGTTTAATCGTTAGAGCAAGATTGTTTGAAATACACTGAAAATTGTAGTATTTAATAGTTAGAACAAGATTGTCTGAGATACACTGAAAATAGTAGTCTTTATTCGTTAGAACAAGATTGTCTAAAATACACTGAAAATTGTAGCGTTTAATCGTTAGAACATGATTGTCTGAAATACACTGAAATTTGCAGCGTTTAATCGTTAGAACAAGATTGTTTGAAATACATTTAAATTTTTAGTGTTAAACGTTAGAACAAGCTTGTTTGAAATACACTGAAAATTGTAGTGTTTAATCGTTAGAACAAGATTGTTTAAAATACACTAAAAGTTGTAGTGTATAATCGTTAGAACAAGATTGTTTGAAATACACTGAAAATTGTTGTGTTTAATCGTTAGAACAAGATTTATTGAAATACACTGAAATTTGTTGTGTTTAATCGTTAGAACAAGATTGTCTGAAATACACTGAAAATTGCAGCGTTTAATCGTTAGAACAAGATTGTTTGAAATACACTGAAATTTGTTGTGTTTAATCGTTAAAACAAGATTGTCTGAAATACACTGAAAATTTCAGCGTTTAATCGTTAGAACAAGATTCTCTGAAATACACTGAAATTTGTTGTGTTTAATCGTTAGAACAAGATTGTCTGAAATACACTGAAAGTTGTAGTGTTTAATCGATAGAATATGATTGTCTGAAATACATTGAAAATTTTAGTGTTAAACGTTAGAACAAGATTGTTTGAAATACACTAAAAATTGTTGTGTTTAATCGTTAGAACAAGATTGTTTGAAATACACTGAAATTTGTTGTGTTTAATCGTTAAAACAAGATTGTCTGAAATACACTGAAAATTTCAGCGTTTAATCGTTAGAACAAGATTCTCTGAAATACACTGAAATTTGTTGTGTTTAATCGTTAGAACAAGATTGTCTGAAATACACTGAAAGTTGTAGTGTTCAATCGATAGAATATGATTGTCTGAAATACATTGAAAATTGTAGTGTTTAATCGTTAAAACAAGATTGTTTGAAATACACTAAAATTGTAGTGTTTAATCGTAAGAACAAGATTGTCTCAAATACACTGAAAATTGTAGTGTTTAATCGTAAGAACAAGATTGTCTGAAATACACTGAAAATTGTAGCGTTTAATCGTTAGGGCAAGATTGTCTGAAATACACTGAAAATTGTAGTGTTTAATCGTTAGAACAAGATTGTTTGAAAAACACTGAAAATTGTAGTGTTTAATCGTTAAAACAAGATTGTTTGAAATGCACTGAAAATTGCAGCGTTTAATCGTAAGAACTGGATTGTCTGAAATACACTGAAAATTGCAGTGTTTAATCGTTAGAACTAGATTGTCTGAAATACACTGAAAATGGTAGTGTTCAATCGTTAGAACAAGTTGTTTTGAAATGCACTGAAAATTGTTGCGTTTAATCGTTAGAACAAGATTGTCTGAAATACATTGACAAGTGTAGCGTTTAATCGTTAGAACAAGATTGTTTGAAATACACTGAAAATTGAAGTGTTTAATCGGTAGAACAATATTGTCTGAAATACATTGAAAATTCCAGCGTTTAATCGTTAGAACAAGATTGTTTGAAATACACTGTAAGTTGTAGTGTTTAATTGATAGAACAATATTGTCTGAAATACATTGAAAATTGTAGTGTTTAATCGTTAGAACAATATTGTTTGAAATACATTTAAAATTTAAGTGTTAAATGTTAGAACAAAATTGTTTGAAATACACTGAAAATTGTAGTGTTTAATCGTTAGAGCAAGATTGTTTGAAATACACTGAAAATTGTAGTGTTTAATAGTTAGAACAAGATTGTCTGAGATACACTGAAAATAGTAGTCTTTATTCGTTAGAACAAGATTGTCCGAAATACACTGAAAATTGTAATGTTTAATCGTTAGAACAAGATTGTTTCAAATACACTGAAAATTGTAGCGTATAATCGTTAGAACATGAGTGTCTGAAATACACTGAAAATCGAAGCGTTTAATCGTTAAAACAAGATTGTCTGAAATACACTGAAAATTGTAGCGTTTAATCGTTAGAACATGATTGTCTGAAATACACTGAAAATTGCAGTGTTTAATCGTTAGAACAAGATTGTTTAAAATACACTGAAAATTTTAGTGTTTAATCGTTAGAACAAGATTGTTTGAAATATACTGAAAATTGTAGTGTTTAATCGTTAAAACAAGATTGTTTGAAATACACTGAAAATTGTAGTTTTTAATCGTTAGAACAAGATTGTCTGAAATACACTGAAAATTGTAGCGTTTAATCCCTAAAACAAGATTGTTTGAAATACACTGAAAATTGTAGTGTTTAATCGTTAGAACAAGATTGTCCGAAATACACTAAAAATTGCAGCATGTAATCGTTAGAACAAGATTTCCTGAAATACATTGAAAATTGTAGTGTTTAATCGTTAGAACAAGATTGTTTGAAATACACTGAAAGTTGTAGTGTTTAATCGATAGAATATGAATGTCTGAAATACATTGAAAATTGTAGTGTTTAATCGTTAAAACAAGATTGTTTGAAATACACTAAAATTGTAGTGTTTAATAGTAAGAACAAGATTGTCTGAAATACACTGAAAATTGTAGTGTTTAATCGTAAGAACAAGATTGTCTGAAATACACTGAAAATTGTAGCGTTTAATCGTTAGGGCAAGATTGTCTGAAATACACTGAAAATTGTAGTGTTTAATCGTTAGAACAAGATTGTTTGAAAAACACTGAAAATTGTAGTGTTTAATCGTTAAAACAAGATTGTTTGAAATACACTGAAAATTGCAGCGTTTAATCGTAAGAACTAGATTGTCTAAAATACACTGAAAATTGCAGTGTTTAATCGTTAGAACTAGATTGTCTGAAATACACTGAAAATGGTAGTGTTCAATCGTTAGAACAAGATGTTTTGAAATGCACTGAAAATTGTTGCGTTTAATCGTTAGAACAAGATTGTCTGAAATACATTGACAAGTGTAGCGTTTAATTGTTAGAACAAGATTGTTTGAAATACACTGTAAGTTGTAGTGTTTAATCGGTAGAACAATATTGTCTGAAATACATTGAAAATTCCAGCGTTTAATCGTTAGAACAAGATTGTTTGAAATACACTGTAAGTTGTAGTGTTTAATCGATAGAACAATATTGTCTGAAATACATTGAAAATTGTAGTGTTTAATCGTTAGAACAATATTGTTTGAAATACATTGAAAATTTAAGTGTTAAATGTTAAAACAAAATTGTTTGAAATACACTGAAAATTGTAGTGTTTAATCGTTAGAGCAAGATTGTTTGAAATACACTGAAAATTGTAGTATTTAATAGTTAGAACAAGATTGTCTGAGATACACTGAAAATAGTAGTCTTTATTCGTTAGAACAAGATTGTCTAAAATACACTGAAAATTGTAGCGTTTAATCGTTAGAACATGATTGTCTGAAATACACTGAAATTTGCAGCGTTTAATCGTTAGAACAAGATTGTTTGAAATACATTTAAATTTTTAGTGTTAAACGTTAGAACAAGCTTGTTTGAAATACACTGAAAATTGTAGTGTTTAATCGTTAGAACAAGATTGTTTAAAATACACTAAAAGTTGTAGTGTATAATCGTTAGAACAAGATTGTTTGAAATACACTGAAAATTGTTGTGTTTAATCGTTAGAACAAGATTTATTGAAATACACTGAAATTTGTTGTGTTTAATCGTTAGAACAAGATTGTCTGAAATACACTGAAAATTGCAGCGTTTAATCGTTAGAACAAGATTGTTTGAAATACACTGAAATTTGTTGTGTTTAATCGTTAAAACAAGATTGTCTGAAATACACTGAAAATTTCAGCGTTTAATCGTTAGAACAAGATTCTCTGAAATACACTGAAATTTGTTGTGTTTAATCGTTAGAACAAGATTGTCTGAAATACACTGAAAGTTGTAGTGTTTAATCGATAGAATATGATTGTCTGAAAAACATTGAAAATTTTAGTGTTAAACGTTAGAACAAGATTGTTTGAAATACACTAAAAATTGTTGTGTTTAATCGTTAGAACAAGATTGTTTGAAATACACTGAAATTTGTTGTGTTTAATCGTTAAAACAAGATTGTCTGAAATACACTGAAAATTTCAGCGTTTAATCGTTAGAACAAGATTCTCTGAAATACACTGAAATTTGTTGTGTTTAATCGTTAGAACAAGATTGTCTGAAATACACTGAAAGTTGTAGTGTTTAATCGATAGAATATGATTGTCTGAAATACATTGAAAATTGTAGTGTTTAATCGTTAAAACAAGATTGTTTGAAATACACTAAAATTGTAGTGTTTAATCGTAAGAACAAGATTCTCTGAAATACACTGTAAGTTGTAGTGTTTAATCGATAGAACAATATTGTCTGAAATACATTGAAAATTGTAGTGTTTAATCGTTAGAACAATATTGTTTGAAATACATTGAAAATTTAAGTGTTAAATGTTAGAACAAAATTGTTTGAAATACACTGAAAATTGTAGTGTTTAATCGTTAGAGCAAGATTGTTTGAAATACACTGAAAATTGTAGTATTTAATAGTTAGAACAAGATTGTCTGAGATACACTGAAAATAGTAGTCTTTATTCGTTAGAACAAGATTGTCTAAAATACACTGAAAATTGTAGCGTTTAATCGTTAGAACATGATTGTCTGAAATACACTGAAATTTGCAGCGTTTAATCGTTAGAACAAGATTGTTTAAAATACATTTAAATTTTTAGTGTTAAACGTTAGAACAAGCTTGTTTGAAATACACTGAAAATTGTAGTGTTTAATCGTTAGAACAAGATTGTTTAAAATACACTAAAAGTTGTAGTGTATAATCGTTAGAACAAGATTGTTTGAAATACACTGAAAATTGTTGTGTTTAATCGTTAGAACAAGATTTATTGAAATACACTGAAATTTGTTGTGTTTAATCGTTAGAACAAGATTGTCTGAAATACACTGAAAATTGCAGCGTTTAATCGTTAGAACAAGATTGTTTGAAATACATTGAAAATTTTAGTGTTAAACGTTAGAACAAGATTGTTTGAAATACACTAAAATTGTTGTGTTTAATCGTTAGAACAAGATTGTTTGAAATACACTGAAATTTGTTGTGTTTAATCGTTAAAACAAGATTGTCTGAAATACACTGAAAATTTCAGCGTTTAATCGTTAGAACAAGATTCTCTGAAATACACTGAAATTTGTTGTGTTTAATCGTTAGAACAAGATTGTCTGAAATACACTGAAAGTTGTAGTGTTTAATCGATAGAATATGATTGTCTGAAATACATTGAAAATTATAGTGTTTAATCGTTAAAACAAGATTGTTTGAAATACACTAAAATTGTAGTGTTTAATCGTAAGAACAAGATTGTCTGAAATACACTGAAAATTGAAGTGTTTAATTGTAAGAACAAGATTGTCTGAAATACACTGAAAATTGTAGCGTTTAATCGTTAGGGCAAGATTGTCTGAAATACACTGAAAATTGTAGTGTTTAATCGTTAGAACAAGATTGTTTGAAATACACTGAAAATTGTTGTGTTTAATCGTTAGAGCAAGATTGTTTGAAATACACTGAAATTTGTTGTGTTTAATCGTTAGAACAAGAGTGTCTGAAATACACTGAAAATTGCAGCGTTTAATCGTTAGAACAAGATTGTTTGAAATACACTGAAAATTGAAGCGTTTAATCGTTAAAACAAGATTGTCTGAAATACACTGAAAATTGTAGCGTTTAATCGTTAGAACATGATTGTATGAAATACACCGAAAATTGCAGCGTTTAATCGTCAAAACAAGATTGTCTGATACACACTGGAAATTGCAGTGTTTAATCGTTAGAACTAGATTGTCTGAAATACACTGAAAATGGTAGTGTTTGATCGATAGAACAAGATGTTTTGAAATGCACTGAAAATTGTTGCGTTTAATCGTTAGAACAAGATTGTCTGAAATACATTGACAAGTGTAGCGTTTAATCGTTAGAACAAGATTGTTTGAAAAACACTGTAAGTTGTAGTGTTTAATCGGTAGAACAATATTGTGTGAAATGCATTGAAAATTCCAGCGTTTAATCGTTAGAACAAGATTGTTTAAAATACACTGTAAGTGTAGTGTTTAATCGATAGAACAATATTGTCTGAAATACACTGAAAATTGTAATGTTTAATCGTTAGAACAATATTGTTTGAAATACATTGAATATTTTAGTGTTAAATTTTAGAACAAAATTGTTTGAAATACACTGAAAATTGTGGTGTTTAATCCTTAGAGCAAGATTGTTTGAAATACACTAAAAATTGTAATGTTTAATAGTTAGAACAAGATTGTCTGAGATACACTGAAAATTGTAGTCTTTATTCGTTAGAACAAGATTGTTTGAAAAACACTGAAAATTGTAATGTTTAATCGTTAGAACAAGATTGTTTAAAATACACTGAAAATTGTAGCGGATAATCGTTAGAACATGACTGTCTGAAATACACTGAAAATTGAAGCGTTTAATCGTTAAAACAAGATTGTCTGAAATACACTGAAAATTGTAGCGTTTAATCGTTAGAACATGATTGTCTGAAATACACTGAAAATTGCAGTGTTTAATCGTTAGAACTAGATTGTCTGAAATACACTGAAAATGATAGTGTTTGATCGATAGAACAAGATGTTTTGAAATGCACTGAAAATTGTTGCGTTTAATCGTTAGAACAAGATTGTCTGAAATACATTGACAAGTGTAGCGTTTAATCGTTAGAACAAGATTGTTTGAAAAACACTGTAAGTTGTAGTGTTTAATCGGTAGAACAATATTGTGTGAAATGCATTGAAAATTCCAGCGTTTAATCGTTAGAACAAGATTGTTTAAAATACACTGTAAGTGTAGTGTTTAATCGATAGAACAATATTGTCTGAAATACACTGAAAATTGTAATGTTTAATCGTTAGAACAATATTGTTTGAAATACATTGAATATTTTAGTGTTAAATGTTAGAACAAAATTGTTTGAAATACACTGAAAATTGTGGTGTTTAATCCTTAGAGCAAGATTGTTTGAAATACACTAAAAATTGTAATGTTTAATAGTTAGAACAAGATTGTCTGAGATACACTGAAAATTGTAGTCTTTATTCGTTAGAACAAGATTGTTTGAAATACACTGAAAATTGTAATGTTTAATCGTTAGAACAAGATTGTTTAAAATACACTGAAAATTGTAGCGGATAATCGTTAGAACATGATTGTCTGAAATACACTGAAAATTGAAGCGTTTAATCGTTAAAACAAGATTGTCTGAAATACACTGAAAATTGTAGCGTTTAATCGTTAGAACATGATTGTCTGAAATACACTGAAAATTGCAGCGTTTAATCGTTAGAACAAGATTGTTTGAAATACATTTAAATTTTAAGTGTTAAACGTTAGAACAAGCTTGTTTGAAATACATTGAAAATTGTAATGTTTAATCGTTAGAACAAGATTGTTTGAAATACACTGAAAGTTGTAGTGTTTAATCGTGAGAACAAGATTGTTTGAAATACACTGAAAATAGTTGTGTTTAATCGTTAGAACAAGATTGTTTGAAATACACTGAAAATTGTTGTGTTTAATCGTTAGAACAAGATTGTTTGAAATACATTGAAAATTGTTGTGTTTAATCGTTAGAACAAGATTGTCTGAAATACATTGAAAATTGTAAGTGTTTAATCGTTAGAACAAGATTGTTTGAAATGCTCTGAAAATTGTAGTGTTTAATTGATAGAACAAGATTTCTGAAATACATTGAAAATTTTAGTGTTAAACGTTAGAACAAGCTTGTTTGAAATACATTGAAAATTGTTGTGTTTAATAGTTAGAACAAGATTGTTTGATATACATTGAAAATTGTTGTGTTTAATTGTTAGAACAAGATTGTTTGAAATACACTTAAACTGTAGTGTTTAATCGCTAAAACAAAATTGTCTCGAATTCACTGAAAATTGCAGCGTTTAATTGTTAGAACAAGATTGTCTGAAATACATTGAAAATTTTAGTGTTAAACGTTAGAACAAGCTTGTTTGAAATACACTGAAAATTGTAGTGTTTAATAGTTAGAACAAGATTGTTTAAAATACACTAAAAGTTGTAGTGTATAATCGTTAGAACAAGATTGTTTGAAATACACTGAAAATTGTTGTGTTTAATCGTTAGAACAAGATTGTTTGAAATACACTGAAATTTGTTGTGTTTAATCGTTAGAACAAGAGTGTCTGAAATACACTGAAAATTGCAGCGTTTAATCGTTAGAACAAGATTGTTTGAAATACACTGAAAATTGAAGCGTTTAATCGTTAAAACAAGATTGTCTGAAATACACTGAAAATTTCAGCGTTTAATCGTTAGAACAAGATTGTCTGAAATACACTGAAAATTGCAGCGTTTAATCGTTAGAACAAGATTGTTTGAAATACACTAAAAGTTGTAGTGTATAATCGTTAGAACAAGATTGTTTGAAATACACTGAAAATTGTTGTGTTTAATCGTTAGAACAAGATTGTTTGAAATACACTGAAATTTGTTGTGTTTAATCGTTAGAACAAGAGTGTCTGAAATACACTGAAAATTGCAGCGTTTAATCGTTAGAACAAGATTGTTTGAAATACACTGAAAATTGAAGCGTTTAATCGTTAAAACAAGATTGTCTGAAATACACTGAAAATTTCAGCGTTTAATCGTTAGAACAAGATTGTCTGAAATACACTGAAAATTGCAGCGTTTAATCGTTAGAACAAGATTGTTTGAAATACACTGAAAATTGAAGCGTTTAATCGTTAAAACAAGATTGTCTGAAATACACTGAAAATTTCAGCGTTTAATCGTTAGAACAAGATTGTCTGAAATACACTGAAAATTGTAGCGTTAATCGTTAGAACAAGATGTTTGAAATACATTGAAAATTTTAGTGTTAACGTTAGAACAAGCTTGTTTGAAATACATTGAAAATTGTTGTGTTTAATCGTTAGAACAAAATTGTCTGAAATACACTTAAACTGTAGTGTTTAATCGTTTAAAACAGATTGTCTGAAATACACTGAAAATTGCAGCGTTTAATCGTTAGAACAAGATTGTTTGAAATACATTGAAAATTTTAGTGTTGAAAGTTAGAACAAGCTTGTTTGAAATACACTGAAAATTGTAGTGTTTAATCGTTAGAACAAGATTGTTGAAATACACTGAAAGTTGTAGTGTATAATCGTTAGAACAAGATTGTTTGAAATACACTGAAAATTCTTGTGTTTAATCGTTAGAACAAGATTGTTTGAAATACACTGAAATTTGTTGTGTTTAATCGTTAGAACAAGATTGTCTGAAATACACTGAAAATTGCAGCGTTTAATCGTTAGAACAAGATTGTTTCAAATACATTGAAAATTTTAGTGTTAAACGTTAGAACAAGCTTGTTTGAAATACACTGAAAATTGTTGTGTTTAATCGTTTGAACAAGATTGTTTGAAATACACTGAAAGTTGTAGTGTTTAATCGTTAGAACAAGATTGTTTGAAATACACTGAAAATTGTTGTGTTTAATCGTTAGAACAAGCTTGTCTGAAATACATCAAAATAGGAGTGTTTAAAAGTTAGAACAAGATTGTCTGAAATACACTGAAAGTTGTAGTCTTTAATCGTTAGAACAAGATTGTCTGAAATACACTGAAAATCAAAATTCCTTTTGTGTAGATGTTATCAATTTTAAAATAACAATCAATGTTGCTGTTTAGGAACTTAAAACATCATTTATATGTCTTTGGTAATTAAAATCAAAGAGAAAAAGCTTTATTGAAAGTATATTGTTGTAAATGCATTTATTGAAGTGCGGAATATAAACATCAATTAGTTCTTTCAACATCATGATTTACATTTTTCTATACTTTTTGCATTTACATATTTTTGCACGCATAATGGGTCAATAAAAGAACAATAGCCATGACGTTATACCCACTCCATTACTTAATACAACATACATAAACAACGCATTTATATTAACAATCGTTGCACAAACAAGTATATTGTAATGTACTTTAATATTTAAAAAAATCTACTTTTGTTGGTAATCAATACCAAAACTAATGATAGGAAACTTCTGATACAATTATCCTAAAGACAACAGAAAACATCAAATGGCGTCGACCATTTAGCTATCGAGGTCCAAGGTTCAATAAAGAGGTACTGTATGTGCAATTTTCTCGCTTATGTGATAGATTTATTTCATCGCACCCCGCGTGAGCACGTAAAGCCCATCTCAATTGAACGGGGATTTCTTTTTTTCAATTGGTAAGTGTCATGATTTAGTAGGAAAAAATTATATGAAAACAACCAAAACAATCTCATGATGAATAATATTACTTTTACTGAAATATATATATATATATATATATATATATATATATATATATATATATATATATATATATAAAGAAAAAAAATTGTTGGTTTTGTCGCGAACGTTTACATTCTGCTGTGAGTGAAACGTTATTTGTTATTGTTACATGTCTTGTATTCATCCGCTAGCAATCTTGCAGCGTTATATAGTAGTGATTCCGGAATTTTGTCGTAAATTATATGCGTGAAAATAATCAATTAATCGACCGAGGTCGAGATGGGGAAATTCCGACCTCGTGGTGAAATTTTTTTCGCCAAAGCTTTGTTTGAGATGAAAATTCTTCCAACTCGATCGATACACTGAAAATAGTTGTGTTTAATCGTTAGAACAAGATTGTTTGAAATACACTGAAAATTGTTGTGTTTAATCGTTAGAACAAGATTGTTTGAAATACATTGAAAATTGTTGTGTTTAATCGTTAGAACAAGATTGTCTGAAATACATTGAAAATTGTAGTGTTTAATCGTTAGAACAAGATTGTTTGAAATGCTCTGAAAATTGTAGTGTTTAATTGATAGAACAAGATTTCTGAAATACATTGAAAATTTTAGTGTTAAACGTTAGAACAAGCTTGTTTGAAATACATTGAAAATTGTTGTGTTTAATAGTTAGAACAAGATTGTTTGATAACATTGAAAATTGTTGTGTTTAATTGTTAGAACAAGATTGTTTGAAATACACTTAAACTGTAGTGTTTAATCGCTAAAACAAAATTGTCTCGAATTCACTGAAAATTGCAGCGTTTAATTGTTAGAACAAGATTGTCTGAAATACATTGAAAATTTTAGTGTTAAACGTTAGAACAAGCTTGTTTGAAATACACTGAAAATTGTAGTGTTTAATAGTTAGAACAAGATTGTTTAAAATACACTAAAAGTTGTAGTGTATAATCGTTAGAACAAGATTGTTTGAAATACACTGAAAATTGTTGTGTTTAATCGTTAGAACAAGATTGTTTGAAATACACTGAAATTTGTTGTGTTTAATCGTTAGAACAAGAGTGTCTGAAATACACTGAAAATTGCAGCGTTTAATCGTTAGAACAAGATTGTTTGAAATACACTGAAAATTGAAGCGTTTAATCGTTAAAACAAGATTGTCTGAAATACACTGAAAATTTCAGCGTTTAATCGTTAGAACAAGATTGTCTGAAATACACTGAAAATTGCAGCGTTTAATCGTTAGAACAAGATTGTTTGAAATACACTGAAAATTGTTGTGTTTAATCGTTAGAACAAGATTGTTTGAAATACATTGAAAATTGTTGTGTTTAATCGTTAGAACAAAATTGTCTGAAATACACTTAAACTGTAGTGTTTAATCGTTAAAACAAGATTGTCTGAAATACACTGAAAATTGTAGCGTTTAATCGTTAGAACAAAATTGTTTGAAATACATTGAAAATTTTAGTGTTAAACGTTAGAACAAGCTTGTTTGAAATACATTGAAAATTGTTGTGTTTAATCGTTAGAACAAAATTGTCTGAAATACACTTAAACTGTAGTGTTTAATCGTTAAAACAAGATTGTCTGAAATACACTGAAAATTGCAGCGTTTAATCGTTAGAACAAGATTGTTTGAAATACATTGAAAATTTTAGTGTTGAAAGTTAGAACAAGCTTGTTTGAAATACACTGAAAATTGTAGTGTTTAATCGTTAGAACAAGATTGTTTGAAATACACTGAAAGTTGTAGTGTATAATCGTTAGAACAAGATTGTTTGAAATACACTGAAAATTCTTGTGTTTAATCGTTAGAACAAGATTGTTTGAAATACACTGAAATTTGTTGTGTTTAATCGTTAGAACAAGATTGTCTGAAATACACTGAAAATTGCAGCGTTTAATCGTTAGAACAAGATTGTTTCAAATACATTGAAAATTTTAGTGTTAAACGTTAGAACAAGCTTGTTTGAAATACACTGAAAATTGTTGTGTTTAATCGTTTGAACAAGATTGTTTGAAATACACTGAAAGTTGTAGTGTTTAATCGTTAGAACAAGATTGTTTGAAATACACTGAAAATTGTTGTGTTTAATCGTTAGAACAAGCTTGTCTGAAATACATCAAAATAGGAGTGTTTAAAAGTTAGAACAAGATTGTCTGAAATACACTGAAAGTTGTAGTCTTTAATCGTTAGAACAAGATTGTCTGAAATACACTGAAAATCAAAATTCCTTTTGTGTAGATGTTATCAATTTTAAAATAACAATCAATGTTGCTGTTTAGGAACTTAAAACATCATTTATATGTCTTTGGTAATTAAAATCAAAGAGAAAAAGCTTTATTGAAAGTATATTGTTGTAAATGCATTTATTGAAGTGCGGAATATAAACATCAATTAGTTCTTTCAACATCATGATTTACATTTTTCTATACTTTTTGCATTTACATATTTTTGCACGCATAATGGGTCAATAAAAGAACAATAGCCATGACGTTATACCCACTCCATTACTTAATACAACATACATAAACAACGCATTTATATTAACAATCGTTGCACAAACAAGTATATTGTAATGTACTTTAATATTTAAAAAAATCTACTTTTGTTGGTAATCAATACCAAAACTAATGATAGGAAACTTCTGATACAATTATCCTAAAGACAACAGAAAACATCAAATGGCGTCGACCATTTAGCTATCGAGGTCCAAGGTTCAATAAAGAGGTACTGTATGTGCAATTTTCTCGCTTATGTGATAGATTTATTTCATCGCACCCCGCGTGAGCACGTAAAGCCCATCTCAATTGAACGGGGATTTCTTTTTTTCAATTGGTAAGTGTCATGATTTAGTAGGAAAAAATTATATGAAAACAACCAAAACAATCTCATGATGAATAATATTACTTTTACTGAAATATATATATATATATATATATATATATATATATATATATATATATATATATATATATAAAGAAAAAAAATTGTTGGTTTTGTCGCGAACGTTTACATTCTGCTGTGAGTGAAACGTTATTTGTTATTGTTACATGTCTTGTATTCATCCGCTAGCAATCTTGCAGCGTTATATAGTAGTGATTCCGGAATTTTGTCGTAAATTATATGCGTGAAAATAATCAATTAATCGACCGAGGTCGAGATGGGGAAATTCCGACCTCGTGGTGAAATTTTTTTCGCCAAAGCTTTGTTTGAGATGAAAATTCTTCCAACTCGATCGATACACCGAAAATAGTTGTGTTTAATCGTTAGAACAAGATTGTTTGAAATACACTGAAAATTGTTGTGTTTAATCGTTAGAACAAGATTGTTTGAAATACATTGAAAAATTGTTGTGTTTAATCGTTAGAACAAGATTGTCTGAAATACATTGAAAATTGTAGTGTTTAATCGTTAGAACAAGATTGTTTGAAATGCTCTGAAAATTGTAGTGTTTAATTGATAGAACAAGATTTCTGAAATACATTGAAAATTTTAGTGTTAAACGTTAGAACAAGCTTGTTTGAAATACATTGAAAATTGTTGTGTTTAATAGTTAGAACAAGATTGTTTGATATACATTGAAAATTGTTGTGTTTAATTGTTAGAACAAGATTGTTTGAAATACACTTAAACTGTAGTGTTTAATCGCTAAAACAAAATTGTCTCGAATTCACTGAAAATTGCAGCGTTTAATTGTTAGAACAAGATTGTCTGAAATACATTGAAAATTTTAGTGTTAAACGTTAGAACAAGCTTGTTTGAAATACACTGAAAATTGTAGTGTTTGAATAGTTAGAACAAGATTGTTTAAAATACACTAAAAGTTGTAGTGTATAATCGTTAGAACAAGATTGTTTGAAATACACTGAAAATTGTTGTGTTTAATCGTTAGAACAAGATTGTTTGAAATACACTGAAATTTGTTGTGTTTAATCGTTAGAACAAGAGTGTCTGAAATACACTGAAAATTGCAGCGTTTAATCGTTAGAACAAGATTGTTTGAAATACACTGAAAATTGAAGCGTTTAATCGTTAAAACAAGATTGTCTGAAATACACTGAAAATTTCAGCGTTTAATCGTTAGAACAAGATTGTCTGAAATACACTGAAAATTGCAGCGTTTAATCGTTAGAACAAGATTGTTTGAAATACACTGAAAATTGTTGTGTTTAATCGTTAGAACAAGATTGTTTGAAATACATTGAAAATTGTTGTGTTTAATCGTTAGAACAAAATTGTCTGAAATACACTTAAACTGTAGTGTTTAATCGTTAAAACAAGATTGTCTGAAATACACTGAAAATTGTAGCGTTTAATCGTTAGAACAAGATTGTTTGAAATACATTGAAAATTTTAGTGTTAAACGTTAGAACAAGCTTGTTTGAAATACATTGAAAATTGTTGTGTTTAATCGTTAGAACAAAATTGTCTGAAATACACTTAAACTGTAGTGTTTAATCGTTAAAACAAGATTGTCTGAAATACACTGAAAATTGCAGCGTTTAATCGTTAGAACAAGATTGTTTGAAATACATTGAAAATTTTAGTGTTGAAAGTTAGAACAAGCTTGTTTGAAATACACTGAAAATTGTAGTGTTTAATCGTTAGAACAAGATTGTTTGAAATACACTGAAAGTTGTAGTGTATAATCGTTAGAACAAGATTGTTTGAAATACACTGAAAATTCTTGTGTTTAATCGTTAGAACAAGATTGTTTGAAATACACTGAAATTTGTTGTGTTTAATCGTTAGAACAAGATTGTCTGAAATACACTGAAAATTGCAGCGTTTAATCGTTAGAACAAGATTGTTTCAAATACATTGAAAATTTTAGTGTTAAACGTTAGAACAAGCTTGTTTGAAATACACTGAAAATTGTTGTGTTTAATCGTTTGAACAAGATTGTTTGAAATACACTGAAAGTTGTAGTGTTTAATCGTTAGAACAAGATTGTTTGAAATACACTGAAAATTGTTGTGTTTAATCGTTAGAACAAGCTTGTCTGAAATACATCAAAATAGGAGTGTTTAAAAGTTAGAACAAGATTGTCTGAAATACACTGAAAGTTGTAGTCTTTAATCGTTAGAACAAGATTGTCTGAAATACACTGAAAATCAAAATTCCTTTTGTGTAGATGTTATCAATTTTAAAATAACAATCAATGTTGCTGTTTAGGAACTTAAAACATCATTTATATGTCTTTGGTAATTAAAATCAAAGAGAAAAAGCTTTATTGAAAGTATATTGTTGTAAATGCATTTATTGAAGTGCGGAATATAAACATCAATTAGTTCTTTCAACATCATGATTTACATTTTTCTATACTTTTTGCATTTACATATTTTTGCACGCATAATGGGTCAATAAAAGAACAATAGCCATGACGTTATACCCACTCCATTACTTAATACAACATACATAAACAACGCATTTATATTAACAATCGTTGCACAAACAAGTATATTGTAATGTACTTTAATATTTAAAAAAATCTACTTTTGTTGGTAATCAATACCAAAACTAATGATAGGAAACTTCTGATACAATTATCCTAAAGACAACAGAAAACATCAAATGGCGTCGACCATTTAGCTATCGAGGTCCAAGGTTCAATAAAGAGGTACTGTATGTGCAATTTTCTCGCTTATGTGATAGATTTATTTCATCGCACCCCGCGTGAGCACGTAAAGCCCATCTCAATTGAACGGGGATTTCTTTTTTTCAATTGGTAAGTGTCATGATTTAGTAGGAAAAAATTATATGAAAACAACCAAAACAATCTCATGATGAATAATATTACTTTTACTGAAATATATATATATATATATATATATATATATATATATATATATATATATATATATATATATATAAAGAAAAAAAATTGTTGGTTTTGTCGCGAACGTTTACATTCTGCTGTGAGTGAAACGTTATTTGTTATTGTTACATGTCTTGTATTCATCCGCTAGCAATCTTGCAGCGTTATATAGTAGTGATTCCGGAATTTTGTCGTAAATTATATGCGTGAAAATAATCAATTAATCGACCGAGGTCGAGATGGGGAAATTCCGACCTCGTGGTGAAATTTTTTTCGCCAAAGCTTTGTTTGAGATGAAAATTCTTCCAACTCGATCGATACACCGAAAATAGTTGTGTTTAATCGTTAGAACAAGATTGTTTGAAATACACTGAAAATTGTTGTGTTTAATCGTTAGAACAAGATTGTTTGAAATACATTAAAATTGTTGTGTTTAATCGTTAGAACAAGATTGTCTGAAATACATTGAAAATTGTAGTGTTTAATCGTTAGAACAAGATTGTTTGAAATGCTCTGAAAATTGTAGTGTTTAATTGATAGAACAAGATTTCTGAAATACATTGAAAATTTTAGTGTTAAACGTTAGAACAAGCTTGTTTGAAATACATTGAAAATTGTTGTGTTTAATAGTTAGAACAAGATTGTTTGATATACATTGAAAATTGTTGTGTTTAATTGTTAGAACAAGATTGTTTGAAATACACTTAAACTGTAGTGTTTAATCGCTAAAACAAAATTGTCTCGAATTCACTGAAAATTGCAGCGTTTAATTGTTAGAACAAGATTGTCTGAAATACATTGAAAATTTTAGTGTTAAACGTTAGAACAAGCTTGTTTGAAATACACTGAAAATTGTAGTGTTTGATAGTTAGAACAAGATTGTTTAAAATACACTAAAAGTTGTAGTGTATAATCGTTAGAACAAGATTGTTTGAAATACACTGAAAATTGTTGTGTTTAATCGTTAGAACAAGATTGTTTGAAATACACTGAAATTTGTTGTGTTTAATCGTTAGAACAAGAGTGTCTGAAATACACTGAAAATTGCAGCGTTTAATCGTTAGAACAAGATTGTTTGAAATACACTGAAAATTGAAGCGTTTAATCGTTAAAACAAGATTGTCTGAAATACACTGAAAATTTCAGCGTTTAATCGTTAGAACAAGATTGTCTGAAATACACTGAAAATTGCAGCGTTTAATCGTTAGAACAAGATTGTCTGAAATACACTGAAAATTGCAGCGTTTAATCGTTAGAACAAGATTGTTTGAAATACACTGAAAATTGTTGTGTTTAATCGTTAGAACAAGATTGTTTGAAATACATTGAAAATTGTTGTGTTTAATCGTTAGAACAAAATTGTCTGAAATACACTTAAACTGTAGTGTTTAATCGTTAAAACAAGATTGTCTGAAATACACTGAAAATTGTAGCGTTTAATCGTTAGAACAAGATTGTTTGAAATACATTGAAAATTTTAGTGTTAAACGTTAGAACAAGCTTGTTTGAAATACATTGAAAATTGTTGTGTTTAATCGTTAGAACAAAATTGTCTGAAATACACTTAAACTGTAGTGTTTAATCGTTAAAACAAGATTGTCTGAAATACACTGAAAATTGCAGCGTTTAATCGTTAGAACAAGATTGTTTGAAATACATTGAAAATTTTAGTGTTGAAAGTTAGAACAAGCTTGTTTGAAATACACTGAAAATTGTAGTGTTTAATCGTTAGAACAAGATTGTTTGAAATACACTGAAAGTTGTAGTGTATAATCGTTAGAACAAGATTGTTTGAAATACACTGAAAATTCTTGTGTTTAATCGTTAGAACAAGATTGTTTGAAATACACTGAAATTTGTTGTGTTTAATCGTTAGAACAAGATTGTCTGAAATACACTGAAAATATGCAGCGTTTAATCGTTAGAACAAGATTGTTTCAAATACATTGAAAATTTTAGTGTTAAACGTTAGAACAAGCTTGTTTGAAATACACTGAAAATTGTTGTGTTTAATCGTTTGAACAAGATTGTTTGAAATACACTGAAACTTGTAGTGTTTAATCGTTAGAACAAGATTGTTTGAAATACACTGAAAATTGTTGTGTTTAATCGTTAGAACAAGCTTGTCTGAAATACATCAAAATAGGAGTGTTTAAAAGTTAGAACAAGATTGTCTGAAATACACTGAAAGTTGTAGTCTTTAATCGTTAGAACAAGATTGTCTGAAATACACTGAAAATCAAAATTCCTTTTGTGTAGATGTTATCAATTTTAAAATAACAATCAATGTTGCTGTTTAGGAACTTAAAACATCATTTATATGTCTTTGGTAATTAAAATCAAAGAGAAAAAGCTTTATTGAAAGTATATTGTTGTAAATGCATTTATTGAAGTGCGGAATATAAACATCAATTAGTTCTTTCAACATCATGATTTACATTTTTCTATACTTTTTGCATTTACATATTTTTGCACGCATAATGGGTCAATAAAAGAACAATAGCCATGACGTTATACCCACTCCATTACTTAATACAACATACATAAACAACGCATTTATATTAACAATCGTTGCACAAACAAGTATATTGTAATGTACTTTAATATTTAAAAAAATCTACTTTTGTTGGTAATCAATACCAAAACTAATGATAGGAAACTTCTGATACAATTATCCTAAAGACAACAGAAAACATCAAATGGCGTCGACCATTTAGCTATCGAGGTCCAAGGTTCAATAAAGAGGTACTGTATGTGCAATTTTCTCGCTTATGTGATAGATTTATTTCATCGCACCCCGCGTGAGCACGTAAAGCCCATCTCAATTGAACGGGGATTTCTTTTTTTCAATTGGTAAGTGTCATGATTTAGTAGGAAAAAATTATATGAAAACAACCAAAACAATCTCATGATGAATAATATTACTTTTACTGAAATATATATATATATATATATATATATATATATATATATATATATATATATATATATATAAAGAAAAAAAATTGTTGGTTTTGTCGCGAACGTTTACATTCTGCTGTGAGTGAAACGTTATTTGTTATTGTTACATGTCTTGTATTCATCCGCTAGCAATCTTGCAGCGTTATATAGTAGTGATTCCGGAATTTTGTCGTAAATTATATGCGTGAAAATAATCAATTAATCGACCGAGGTCGAGATGGGGAAATTCCGACCTCGTGGTGAAATTTTTTTCGCCAAAGCTTTGTTTGAGATGAAAATTCTTCCAACTCGATCGATACACTGAAAATAGTTGTGTTTAATCGTTAGAACAAGATTGTTTGAAATACACTGAAAATTGTTGTGTTTAATCGTTAGAACAAGATTGTTTGAAATACATTGAAAATTGTTGTGTTTAATCGTTAGAACAAGATTGTCTGAAATACATTGAAAATTGTAGTGTTTAATCGTTAGAACAAGATTGTTTGAAATGCTCTGAAAATTGTAGTGTTTAATTGATAGAACAAGATTTCTGAAATACATTGAAAATTTTAGTGTTAAACGTTAGAACAAGCTTGTTTGAAATACATTGAAAATTGTTGTGTTTAATAGTTAGAACAAGATTGTTTGATATACATTGAAAATTGTTGTGTTTAATTGTTAGAACAAGATTGTTTGAAATACACTTAAACTGTAGTGTTTAATCGCTAAAACAAAATTGTCTCGAATTCACTGAAAATTGCAGCGTTTAATTGTTAGAACAAGATTGTCTGAAATACATTGAAAATTTTAGTGTTAAACGTTAGAACAAGCTTGTTTGAAATACACTGAAAATTGTAGTGTTTAATAGTTAGAACAAGATTGTTTAAAATACACTAAAAGTTGTAGTGTATAATCGTTAGAACAAGATTGTTTGAAATACACTGAAAATTGTTGTGTTTAATCGTTAGAACAAGATTGTTTGAAATACACTGAAATTTGTTGTGTTTAATCGTTAGAACAAGAGTGTCTGAAATACACTGAAAATTGCAGCGTTTAATCGTTAGAACAAGATTGTTTGAAATACACTGAAAATTGAAGCGTTTAATCGTTAAAACAAGATTGTCTGAAATACACTGAAAATTTCAGCGTTTAATCGTTAGAACAAGATTGTCTGAAATACACTGAAAATTGCAGCGTTTAATCGTTAGAACAAGATTGTTTGAAATACACTGAAAATTGTTGTGTTTAATCGTTAGAACAAGATTGTTTGAAATACATTGAAAATTGTTGTGTTTAATCGTTAGAACAAAATTGTCTGAAATACACTTAAACTGTAGTGTTTAATCGATAAAACAAGATTGTCTGAAATACACTGAAAATTGTAGCGTTTAATCGTTAGAACAAGATTGTTTGAAATACATTGAAAATTTTAGTGTTAAACGTTAGAACAAGCTTGTTTGAAATACATTGAAAATTGTTGTGTTTAATCGTTAGAACAAAATTGTCTGAAATACACTTAAACTGTAGTGTTTAATCGTTAAAACAAGATTGTCTGAAATACACTGAAAATTGCAGCGTTTAATCGTTAGAACAAGATTGTTTGAAATACATTGAAAATTTTAGTGTTGAAAGTTAGAACAAGCTTGTTTGAAATACACTGAAAATTGTAGTGTTTAATCGTTAGAACAAGATTGTTTGAAATACACTGAAAGTTGTAGTGTATAATCGTTAGAACAAGATTGTTTGAAATACACTGAAAATTCTTGTGTTTAATCGTTAGAACAAGATTGTTTGAAATACACTGAAATTTGTTGTGTTTAATCGTTAGAACAAGATTGTCTGAAATACACTGAAAATATGCAGCGTTTAATCGTTAGAACAAGATTGTTTCAAATACATTGAAAATTTTAGTGTTAAACGTTAGAACAAGCTTGTTTGAAATACACTGAAAATTGTTGTGTTTAATCGTTTGAACAAGATTGTTTGAAATACACTTAAACTGTAGTGTTTAATCGTTAGAACAAGATTGTTTGAAATACACTGAAAATTGTTGTGTTTAATCGTTAGAACAAGCTTGTCTGAAATACATCAAAATAGGAGTGTTTAAAAGTTAGAACAAGATTGTCTGAAATACACTGAAAGTTGTAGTCTTTAATCGTTAGAACAAGATTGTCTGAAATACACTGAAAATCAAAATTCCTTTTGTGTAGATGTTATCAATTTTAAAATAACAATCAATGTTGCTGTTTAGGAACTTAAAACATCATTTATATGTCTTTGGTAATTAAAATCAAAGAGAAAAAGCTTTATTGAAAGTATATTGTTGTAAATGCATTTATTGAAGTGCGGAATATAAACATCAATTAGTTCTTTCAACATCATGATTTACATTTTTCTATACTTTTTGCATTTACATATTTTTGCACGCATAATGGGTCAATAAAAGAACAATAGCCATGACGTTATACCCACTCCATTACTTAATACAACATACATAAACAACGCATTTATATTAACAATCGTTGCACAAACAAGTATATTGTAATGTACTTTAATATTTAAAAAAATCTACTTTTGTTGGTAATCAATACCAAAACTAATGATAGGAAACTTCTGATACAATTATCCTAAAGACAACAGAAAACATCAAATGGCGTCGACCATTTAGCTATCGAGGTCCAAGGTTCAATAAAGAGGTACTGTATGTGCAATTTTCTCGCTTATGTGATAGATTTATTTCATCGCACCCCGCGTGAGCACGTAAAGCCCATCTCAATTGAACGGGGATTTCTTTTTTTCAATTGGTAAGTGTCATGATTTAGTAGGAAAAAATTATATGAAACAACCAAAACAATCTCATGATGAATAATATTACTTTTACTGAAATATATATATATATATATATAATATATATATATATATATATATCTATATATATATATATAAAGAAAAAAAATTGTTGGTTTTGTCGCGAACGTTTTACATTCTGCTGTGAGTGAAACGTTATTTGTTATTGTTACATGTCTTGTATTCATCCGCTAGCAATCTTGCAGCGTTATATAGTAGTGATTCCGAATTTTGTCGTAAATTATATGCGTGAAAATAATCAATTAATCGACCGAGGGTCGAGATGGGGAAATTCCGACCTCGTGGTGAAATTTTTTTCGCCAAGCTTTGTTTGAGATGAAAATTCTTCCAACTCGATCGTATACACTGAAACATGTTGTGTTTTAATCGTTAGAACAAGATTGTTTGAAATACATTGAAAATTGTTGTGTTTAATCGTTAGAACAAGATTGTCTGAAATACATTGAAAATTGTAGTGTTTAATCGTTAGAACAAGATTGTTTGAAATGCTCTGAAAATTGTAGTGTTTAATTGGATAGAACAAGATTTCTGAAATACATTGAAAATTTTAGTGTTAAACGTTAGAACAAGCTTGTTTGAAATACATTGAAAATTGTTGTGTTTAATAGTTAGAACAAGATTGTTTGATATACATTGAAAATTGTTGTGTTTAATTGTTAGAACAAGATGTTTGAAATACACTTAAACTGTAGTGTTTAATCGCTAAAAACCAAATTGTCTCGAATTCACTGAAAATTGCAGCGTTTAATTGTTAGAACAAGATTGTCTGAAATACATTGAAATTTTAGTGTTAAACGTTAGAACAAGCTTGTTTGAAATACACTGAAAATTGTAGTGTTTAATAGTTAGAACAAGATTGTTTAAAATACACTAAAAGTTGTAGTGTATAATCGTTAGAACAAGATTGTTTGAAATACACTGAAAATTGTTGTGTTTAATCGTTAAACAAGATTGTCTGAAATACACTGAAAATTCAGCGTTTAATCGTTAGAACAAGATTGTCTGAAATACACTGAAAATTGCAGCGTTTAATCGTTAGAACAAGATTGTTGAAATACACTAAAAGTTGTAGTGTATAATCGTTAGACAAGATTGTTGAAATACACTGAAAATTGTGTTAATCGTTAGAACAAGATTGTTTGAAATACACTGAAATTGTTGTGTTTAATCGTTAGAACAAGAGTGTCTGAAATACACTGAAAATTGCAGCGTTTAATCGTTAGAACAAGATTGTTTGAAATACTGAAAATTGAAGCGTTTAATCGTTAAACAAATTGTCTGAAATACACTTAAACTGTAGCGTTTAATCGTTAAAACAAGATTGTCTGAAATACACTGAAAATTGTAGCGTTTAATCGTTAGAACAAGATTGTTTGAAATACATTGAAAATTTTAGTGTTAAACGTTAGAACAAGCTTGTTTGAAATACATTGAAAATTGTTGTGTTTAATCGTTAGAACAAAATTGTCTGAAATACACTTAACTGTAGTGTTTAATCGTTAAAACAAGATTGTCTGAAATACACTGAAAATTGCAGCGTTTAATCGTTAGAACAAGATTGTTTGAAATACATTGAAAATTTTAGTGTTGAAAGTTAGAACAAGCTTGTTTGAAATACACTGAAAATTGTAGTGTTTAATCGTTAGAACAAGATTGTTTGAAATACACTGAAAGTTGTAGTGTATAATCGTTAGAACAAGATTGTTTGAAATACACTGAAAATTCTTGTGTTTAATCGTTAGAACAAGATTGTTTGAAATACACTGAAATTTGTTGTGTTTAATCGTTAGAACAAGATTGTCTGAAATACACTGAAAATTGCAGCGTTTAATCGTTAGAACAAGATTGTTTCAAATACATTGAAAATTTTAGTGTTAAACGTTAGAACAAGCTTGTTTGAAATACACTGAAAATTGTTGTGTTTAATCGTTTGAACAAGATTGTTTGAAATACACTGAAAGTTGTAGTGTTTAATCGTTAGAACAAGATTGTTTGAAATACACTGAAAATTGTTGTGTTTAATCGTTAGAACAAGCTTGTCTGAAATACATCAAAATAGGAGTGTTTAAAAGTTAGAACAAGATTGTCTGAAATACACTGAAAGTTGTAGTCTTTAATCGTTAGAACAAGATTGTCTGAAATACACTGAAAATCAAAATTCCTTTTGTGTAGATGTTATCAATTTTAAAATAACAATCAATGTTGCTGTTTAGGAACTTAAAACATCATTTATATGTCTTTGGTAATTAAAATCAAAGAGAAAAAGCTTTATTGAAAGTATATTGTTGTAAATGCATTTATTGAAGTGCGGAATATAAACATCAATTAGTTCTTTCAACATCATGATTTACATTTTTCTATACTTTTTGCATTTACATATTTTTGCACGCATAATGGGTCAATAAAAGAAACAATAGCCATGACGTTATACCCACTCCATTACTTAATACAACATACATAAACAACGCATTTATATTAACAATCGTTGCACAAACAAGTATATTGTAATGTACTTTAATATTTAAAAAAAATCTACTTTTGTTGGTAATCAATACCAAAACTAATGATAGGAAACTTCTGATACAATTATCCTAAAGACAACAGAAAACATCAAATGGCGTCGACCATTTAGCTATCGAGGTCCAAGGTTCAATAAAGAGGTACTGTATGTGCAATTTTCTCGCTTATGTGATAGATTATTTCATCGCACCCCGCGTGAGCACGTAAAGCCCATCTCAATTGAACGGGGATTTCTTTTTTTCAATTGGTAAGTGTCATGATTTAGTAGGAAAAAAATTATATGAAAACAACCAAAACAATCTCATGATGAATAATATTACTTTTACTGAATATATATATATATATATATATATATATATATATATATATATATATATATATATATATTATAAAGAAAAAAAATTGTTGGTTTTGTCGCGAACGTTTACATTCTGCTGTGAGTGAAACGTTATTTGTTATTGTTACATGTCTTGTATTCATCGCTAGCAATCTTGCAGCGTTATATAGTAGTGATTCCGGAATTTTGTCGTAAATTATATGCGTGAAAATAATCAATTAATCGACCGAGGTCGAGATGGGGAAATTCCGACCTCGTGGTGAAATTTTTTTCGCCAAAGCTTTGTTTGAGATGAAAATTCTTCCAACTCGATCGATACACTGAAAATAGTTGTGTTTAATCGTTAGAACAAGATTGTTTGAAATACACTGAAAATTGTTGTGTTTAATCGTTAGAACAAGATTGTTTGAAATACATTGAAAATTGTTGTGTTTAATCGTTAGAACAAGATTGTCTGAAATACATTGAAAATTGTAGTGTTTAATCGTTAGAACAAGATTGTTTGAAATGCTCTGAAAATTGTAGTGTTTAATTGATAGAACAAGATTTCTGAAATACATTGAAAATTTTAGTGTTAAACGTTAGAACAAGCTTGTTTGAAATACATTGAAAATTGTTGTGTTTAATAGTTAGAACAAGATTGTTTGATAAACATTGAAAATTGTTGTGTTTAATTGTTAGAACAAGATTGTTTGAAATACACTTAAACTGTAGTGTTTAATCGCTAAAACAAATTGTCTCGAATTCACTGAAAATTGCAGCGTTTAATTGTTAGAACAAGATTGTCTGAAATACATTGAAAATTTTAGTGTTAAACGTTAGAACAAGCTTGTTTGAAATACACTGAAAATTGTAGTGTTTAATAGTTAGAACAAGATTGTTTAAAATACACTAAAAGTTGTAGTGTATAATCGTTAGAACAAGATTGTTTGAAATACACTGAAAATTGTTGTGTTTAATCGTTAGAACAAGATTGTTTGAAATACACTGAAATTTGTTGTGTTTAATCGTTAGAACAAGAGTGTCTGAAATACACTGAAAATTGCAGCGTTTAATCGTTAGAACAAGATTGTTTGAAATACACTGAAAATTGAAGCGTTTAATCGTTAAAACAAGATTGTCTGAAATACACTGAAAATTTCAGCGTTTAATCGTTAGAACAAGATTGTCTGAAATACACTGAAAATTGCAGCGTTTAATCGTTAGAACAAGATTGTTTGAAATACACTGAAAATTGTTGTGTTTAATCGTTAGAACAAGATTGTTTGAAATACATTGAAAATTGTTGTGTTTAATCGTTAGAACAAAATTGTCTGAAATACACTTAAACTGTAGTGTTTAATCGTTAAAACAAGATTGTCTGAAATACACTGAAAATTGTAGCGTTTAAATCGTTAGAACAAGATTGTTTGAAATACATTGAAAATTTTAGTGTTAAACGTTAGAACAAGCTTGTTTGAAATACATTGAAAATTGTTGTGTTTAATCGTTAGAACAAAATTGTCTGAAATACACTTAAACTGTAGTGTTTAATCGTTAAAACAAGATTGTCTGAAATACACTGAAAATTGCAGCGTTTAATCGTTAGAACAAGATTGTTTGAAATACATTGAAAATTTTAGTGTTGAAAGTTAGAACAAGCTTGTTTGAAATACACTGAAAATTGTAGTGTTTAATCGTTAGAACAAGATTGTTTGAAATACACTGAAAGTTGTAGTGTATAATCGTTAGAACAAGATTGTTTGAAATACACTGAAAATTCTTGTGTTTAATCGTTAGAACAAGATTGTTTGAAATACACTGAAATTTGTTGTGTTTAATCGTTAGAACAAGATTGTCTGAAATACACTGAAAATTGCAGCGTTTAATCGTTAGAACAAGATTGTTTCAAATACATTGAAAATTTTAGTGTTAAACGTTAGAACAAGCTTGTTTGAAATACACTGAAAATTGTTGTGTTTAATCGTTTGAACAAGATTGTTTGAAATACACTGAAAGTTGTAGTGTTTAATCGTTAGAACAAGATTGTTTGAAATACACTGAAAATTGTTGTGTTTAATCGTTAGAACAAGCTTGTCTGAAATACATCAAAATAGGAGTGTTTAAAAGTTAGAACAAGATTGTCTGAAATACACTGAAAGTTGTAGTCTTTAATCGTTAGAACAAGATTGTCTGAAATACACTGAAAATCAAAATTCCTTTTGTGTAGATGTTATCAATTTTAAAATAACAATCAATGTTGCTGTTTAGGAACTTAAAACATCATTTATATGTCTTTGGTAATTAAAATCAAAGAGAAAAAGCTTTATTGAAAGTATATTGTTGTAAATGCATTTATTGAAGTGCGGAATATAAACATCAATTAGTTCTTTCAACATCATGATTTACATTTTTCTATACTTTTTGCATTTACATATTTTTGCACGCATAATGGGTCAATAAAAGAACAATAGCCATGACGTTATACCCACTCCATTACTTAATACAACATACATAAACAACGCATTTATATTAACAATCGTTGCACAAACAAGTATATTGTAATGTACTTTAATATTTAAAAAAATCTACTTTTGTTGGTAATCAATACCAAAACTAATGATAGGAAACTTCTGATACAATTATCCTAAAGACAACAGAAAACATCAAATGGCGTCGACCATTTAGCTATCGAGGTCCAAGGTTCAATAAAGAGGTACTGTATGTGCAATTTTCTCGCTTATGTGATAGATTTATTTCATCGCACCCCGCGTGAGCACGTAAAGCCCATCTCAATTGAACGGGGATTTCTTTTTTTCAATTGGTAAGTGTCATGATTTAGTAGGAAAAAATTATATGAAAACAACCAAAACAATCTCATGATGAATAATATTACTTTTACTGAAATATATATATATATATATATATATATATATATATATATATATATATATATATATATATATATAAAGAAAAAAAATTGTTGGTTTTGTCGCGAACGTTTACATTCTGCTGTGAGTGAAACGTTATTTGTTATTGTTACATGTCTTGTATTCATCCGCTAGCAATCTTGCAGCGTTATATAGTAGTGATTCCGGAATTTTGTCGTAAATTATATGCGTGAAAATAATCAATTAATCGACCGAGGTCGAGATGGGGAAATTCCGACCTCGTGGTGAAATTTTTTTCGCCAAAGCTTTGTTTGAGATGAAAATTCTTCCAACTCGATCGATACACCGAAAATAGTTGTGTTTAATCGTTAGAACAAGATTGTTTGAAATACACTGAAAATTGTTGTGTTTAATCGTTAGAACAAGATTGTTTGAAATACATTAAAAATTGTTGTGTTTAATCGTTAGAACAAGATTGTCTGAAATACATTGAAAATTGTAGTGTTTAATCGTTAGAACAAGATTGTTTGAAATGCTCTGAAAATTGTAGTGTTTAATTGATAGAACAAGATTTCTGAAATACATTGAAAATTTTAGTGTTAAACGTTAGAACAAGCTTGTTTGAAATACATTGAAAATTGTTGTGTTTAATAGTTAGAACAAGATTGTTTGATATACATTGAAAATGGTTGTGTTTAATTGTTAGAACAAGATTGTTTGAAATACACTTAAACTGTAGTGTTTAATCGCTAAAACAAAATTGTCTCGAATTCACTGAAAATTGCAGCGTTTAATTGTTAGAACAAGATTGTCTGAAATACATTGAAAATTTAGTGTTAAACGTTAGAACAAGCTTGTTTGAAATACACTGAAAATTGTAGTGTTTGATAGTTAGAACAAGATTGTTTAAAATACACTAAAAGTTGTAGTGTATAATCGTTAGAACAAGATTGTTTGAAATACACTGAAAATTGTTGTGTTTAATCGTTAGAACAAGATTGTTTGAAATACACTGAAATTTGTTGTGTTAATCGTTAGAACAAGAGTGTCCTGAAATACACTGAAAATTGCAGCGTTTAATCGTTAGAACAAGATTGTTTGAAATACACTGAAAATTGAAGCGTTTAATCGTTAAAACAAGATTGTCTGAAATACACTGAAAATTTCAGCGTTTAATCGTTAGAACAAGATTGTCTGAAATACACTGAAAATTGCAGCGTATTAGAACAAGATGTCTAAAAGTATGCAGGTTACGTAGAACAAGATTGTTTGAAATACACTGAAAATTGTTGTGTTTAATCGTTAGAACAAGATTGTTTGAAATACATTGAAAATTGTTGTGTTTAATCGTTAGAACAAAATTGTCTGAAATACACTTAAACTGTAGTGTTTAATCGTTAAACAAGATTGTCTGAAATACACTGAAAATTGTAGCGTTTAATCGTTAGAACAAGATTGTTTGAAATACATTGAAAATTTTAGTGTTAAACGTTAGAACAAGCTTGTTTGAAATACATTGAAAATTGTTGTGTTTAATCGTTAGAACAAAATTGTCTGAAATACACTTAAACTGTAGTGTTTAATCGTTAAAACAAGATTGTCTGAAATACACTGAAAATTGCAGCGTTTAATCGTTAGAACAAGATTGTTTCAAATACATTGAAAATTTTAGTGTTGAAAGTTAGAACAAGCTTGTTTGAAATACACTGAAAATTGTAGTGTTTAATCGTTAGAACAAGATTGTTTGAAATACACTGAAAGTTGTAGTGTATAATCGTTAGAACAAGATTGTTTGAAATACACTGAAAATTCTTGTGTTTAATCGTTAGAACAAGATTGTTTGAAATACACTGAAATTTGTTGTGTTTAATCGTTAGAACAAGATTGTCTGAAATACACTGAAAATTGCAGCGTTTAATCGTTAGAACAAGATTGTTTCAAATACATTGAAAATTTTAGTGTTAAACGTTAGAACAAGCTTGTTTGAAATACACTGAAAATTGTTGTGTTTAATCGTTTGAACAAGATTGTTTGAAATACACTGAAAGTTGTAGTGTTTAATCGTTAGAACAAGATTGTTTGAAATACACTGAAAATTGTTGTGTTTAATCGTTAGAACAAGCTTGTCTGAAATACATCAAAATAGGAGTGTTTAAAAGTTAGAACAAGATTGTCTGAAATACACTGAAAGTTGTAGTCTTTAATCGTTAGAACAAGATTGTCTGAAATACACTGAAAATCAAAATTCCTTTTGTGTAGATGTTATCAATTTTAAAATAACAATCAATGTTGCTGTTTAGGAACTTAAAACATCATTTATATGTCTTTGGTAATTAAAATCAAAGAGAAAAAGCTTTATTGAAAGTATATTGTTGTAAATGCATTTATTGAAGTGCGGAATATAAACATCAATTAGTTCTTTCAACATCATGATTTACATTTTTCTATACTTTTTGCATTTACATATTTTTGCACGCATAATGGGTCAATAAAAGAACAATAGCCATGACGTTATACCCACTCCATTACTTAATACAACATACATAAACAACGCATTTATATTAACAATCGTTGCACAAACAAGTATATTGTAATGTACTTTAATATTTAAAAAAATCTACTTTTGTTGGTAATCAATACCAAAACTAATGATAGGAAACTTCTGATACAATTATCCTAAAGACAACAGAAAACATCAAATGGCGTCGACCATTTAGCTATCGAGGTCCAAGGTTCAATAAAGAGGTACTGTATGTGCAATTTTCTCGCTTATGTGATAGATTTATTTCATCGCACCCCGCGTGAGCACGTAAAGCCCATCTCAATTGAACGGGGATTTCTTTTTTTTCAATTGGTAAGTGTCATGATTTAGTAGGAAAAAATTATATGAAAACAACCAAAACAATCTCATGATGAATAATATTACTTTTACTGAAATATATATATATATATATATATATATATATATATATATATATATATATATATATATATATAAAGAAAAAAAATTGTTGGTTTTGTCGCGAACGTTTACATTCTGCTGTGAGTGAAACGTTATTTGTTATTGTTACATGTCTTGTATTCATCCGCTAGCAATCTTGCAGCGTTATATAGTAGTGATTCCGGAATTTTGTCGTAAATTATATGCGTGAAAATAATCAATTAATCGACCGAGGTCGAGATGGGGAAATTCCGACCTCGTGGTGAAATTTTTTTCGCCAAAGCTTTGTTTGAGATGAAAATTCTTCCAACTCGATCGATACACTGAAAATAGTTGTGTTTAATCGTTAGAACAAGATTGTTTGAAATACACTGAAAATTGTTGTGTTTAATCGTTAGAACAAGATTGTTTGAAATACATTGAAAATTGTTGTGTTTAATCGTTAGAACAAGATTGTCTGAAATACATTGAAAATTGTAGTGTTTAATCGTTAGAACAAGATTGTTTGAAATGCTCTGAAAATTGTAGTGTTTAATTGATAGAACAAGATTTCTGAAATACATTGAAAATTTTAGTGTTAAACGTTAGAACAAGCTTGTTTGAAATACATTGAAAATTGTTGTGTTTAATAGTTAGAACAAGATTGTTTGATATACATTGAAAATTGTTGTGTTTAATTGTTAGAACAAGATTGTTTGAAATACACTTAAACTGTAGTGTTTAATCGCTAAAACAAAATTGTCTCGAATTCACTGAAAATTGCAGCGTTTAATTGTTAGAACAAGATTGTCTGAAATACATTGAAAATTTTAGTGTTAAACGTTAGAACAAGCTTGTTTGAAATACACTGAAAATTGTAGTGTTTAATAGTTAGAACAAGATTGTTTAAAATACACTAAAAGTTGTAGTGTATAATCGTTAGAACAAGATTGTTTGAAATACACTGAAAATTGTTGTGTTTAATCGTTAGAACAAGATTGTTTGAAATACACTGAAATTTGTTGTGTTTAATCGTTAGAACAAGAGTGTCTGAAATACACTGAAAATTGCAGCGTTTAATCGTTAGAACAAGATTGTTTGAAATACACTGAAAATTGAAGCGTTTAATCGTTTAAAACAAGATTGTCTGAAATACACTGAAAATTTCAGCGTTTAATCGTTAGAACAAGATTGTCTGAAATACACTGAAAATTGCAGCGTTTAATCGTTAGAACAAGATTGTTTGAAATACACTGAAAATTGTTGTGTTTAATCGTTAGAACAAGATTGTTTGAAATACATTGAAAATTGTTGTGTTTAATCGTTAGAACAAAATTGTCTGAAATACACTTAAACTGTAGTGTTTAATCGATAAAACAAGATTGTCTGAAATACACTGAAAATTGTAGCGTTTAATCGTTAGAACAAGATTGTTTGAAATACATTGAAAATTTTAGTGTTAAACGTTAGAACAAGCTTGTTTGAAATACATTGAAAATTGTTGTGTTTAATCGTTAGAACAAAATTGTCTGAAATACACTTAAACTGTAGTGTTTAATCGTTAAAACAAGATTGTCTGAAATACACTGAAAATTGCAGCGTTTAATCGTTAGAACAAGATTGTTTGAAATACATTGAAAATTTTAGTGTTGAAAGTTAGAACAAGCTTGTTTGAAATACACTGAAAATTGTAGTGTTTAATCGTTAGAACAAGATTGTTTGAAATACACTGAAAGTTGTAGTGTATAATCGTTAGAACAAGATTGTTTGAAATACACTGAAAATTCTTGTGTTTAATCGTTAGAACAAGATTGTTTGAAATACACTGAAATTTGTTGTGTTTAATCGTTAGAACAAGATTGTCTGAAATACACTGAAAATATGCAGCGTTTAATCGTTAGAACAAGATTGTTTCAAATACATTGAAAATTTTAGTGTTAAACGTTAGAACAAGCTTGTTTGAAATACACTGAAAATTGTTGTGTTTAATCGTTTGAACAAGATTGTTTGAAATACACTTAAACTGTAGTGTTTAATCGTTAGAACAAGATTGTTTGAAATACACTGAAAATTGTTGTGTTTAATCGTTAGAACAAGCTTGTCTGAAATACATCAAAATAGGAGTGTTTAAAAGTTAGAACAAGATTGTCTGAAATACACTGAAAGTTGTAGTCTTTAATCGTTAGAACAAGATTGTCTGAAATACACTGAAAATCAAAATTCCTTTTGTGTAGATGTTATCAATTTTAAAATAACAATCAATGTTGCTGTTTAGGAACTTAAAACATCATTTATATGTCTTTGGTAATTAAAATCAAAGAGAAAAAGCTTTATTGAAAGTATATTGTTGTAAATGCATTTATTGAAGTGCGGAATATAAACATCAATTAGTTCTTTCAACATCATGATTTACATTTTTCTATACTTTTTGCATTTACATATTTTTGCACGCATAATGGGTCAATAAAAGAACAATAGCCATGACGTTATACCCACTCCATTACTTAATACAACATACATAAACAACGCATTTATATTAACAATCGTTGCACAAACAAGTATATTGTAATGTACTTTAATATTTAAAAAAATCTACTTTTGTTGGTAATCAATACCAAAACTAATGATAGGAAACTTCTGATACAATTATCCTAAAGACAACAGAAAACATCAAATGGCGTCGACCATTTAGCTATCGAGGTCCAAGGTTCAATAAAGAGGTACTGTATGTGCAATTTTCTCGCTTATGTGATAGATTTATTTCATCGCACCCCGCGTGAGCACGTAAAGCCCATCTCAATTGAACGGGGATTTCTTTTTTTCAATTGGTAAGTGTCATGATTTAGTAGGAAAAAATTATATGAAAACAACCAAAACAATCTCATGATGAATAATATTACTTTTACTGAAATATATATATATATATATATATATATATATATATATATATATATATATATATATATATATATATAAAGAAAAAAAATTGTTGGTTTTGTCGCGAACGTTTACATTCTGCTGTGAGTGAAACGTTATTTGTTATTGTTACATGTCTTGTATTCATCCGCTAGCAATCTTGCAGCGTTATATAGTAGTGATTCCGGAATTTTGTCGTAAATTATATGCGTGAAAATAATCAATTAATCGACCGAGGTCGAGATGGGGAAATTCCGACCTCGTGGTGAAATTTTTTTCGCCAAAGCTTTGTTTGAGATGAAAATTCTTCCAACTCGATCGATACACTGAAAATAGTTGTGTTTAATCGTTAGAACAAGATTGTTTGAAATACATTGAAAATTGTTGTGTTTAATCGTTAGAACAAGATTGTCTGAAATACATTGAAAATTGTAGTGTTTAATCGTTAGAACAAGATTGTTTGAAATGCTCTGAAAATTGTAGTGTTTAATTGATAGAACAAGATTTCTGAAATACATTGAAAATTTTAGTGTTAAACGTTAGAACAAGCTTGTTTGAAATACATTGAAAATTGTTGTGTTTAATAGTTAGAACAAGATTGTTTGATATACATTGAAAATTGTTGTGTTTAATTGTTAGAACAAGATTGTTTGAAATACACTTAAACTGTAGTGTTTAATCGCTAAAACAAAATTGTCTCGAATTCACTGAAAATTGCAGCGTTTAATTGTTAGAACAAGATTGTCTGAAATACATTGAAAATTTTAGTGTTAAACGTTAGAACAAGCTTGTTTGAAATACACTGAAAATTGTAGTGTTTAATAGTTAGAACAAGATTGTTTAAAATACACTAAAAGTTGTAGTGTATAATCGTTAGAACAAGATTGTTTGAAATACACTGAAAATTGTTGTGTTTAATCGTTAGAACAAGATTGTTTGAAATACACTGAAATTTGTTGTGTTTAATCGTTAGAACAAGAGTGTCTGAAATACACTGAAAATTGCAGCGTTTAATCGTTAGAACAAGATTGTTTGAAATACACTGAAAATTGAAGCGTTTAATCGTTAAAACAAGATTGTCTGAAATACACTGAAAATTTCAGCGTTTAATCGTTAGAACAAGATTGTCTGAAATACACTGAAAATTGCAGCGTTTAATCGTTAGAACAAGATTGTTTGAAATACACTGAAAATTGTTGTGTTTAATCGTTAGAACAAGATTGTTTGAAATACATTGAAAATTGTTGTGTTTAATCGTTAGAACAAAATTGTCTGAAATACACTTAAACTGTAGTGTTTAATCGATAAAACAAGATTGTCTGAAATACACTGAAAATTGTAGCGTTTAATCGTTAGAACAAGATTGTTTGAAATACATTGAAAATTTTAGTGTTAAACGTTAGAACAAGCTTGTTTGAAATACATTGAAAATTGTTGTGTTTAATCGTTAGAACAAAATTGTCTGAAATACACTTAAACTGTAGTGTTTAATCGTTAAAACAAGATTGTCTGAAATACACTGAAAATTGCAGCGTTTAATCGTTAGAACAAGATTGTTTGAAATACATTGAAAATTTTAGTGTTGAAAGTTAGAACAAGCTTGTTTGAAATACACTGAAAATTGTAGTGTTTAATCGTTAGAACAAGATTGTTTGAAATACACTGAAAGTTGTAGTGTATAATCGTTAGAACAAGATTGTTTGAAATACACTGAAAATTCTTGTGTTTAATCGTTAGAACAAGATTGTTTGAAATACACTGAAATTTGTTGTGTTTAATCGTTAGAACAAGATTGTCTGAAATACACTGAAAATATGCAGCGTTTAATCGTTAGAACAAGATTGTTTCAAATACATTGAAAATTTTAGTGTTAAACGTTAGAACAAGCTTGTTTGAAATACACTGAAAATTGTTGTGTTTAATCGTTTGAACAAGATTGTTTGAAATACACTTAAACTGTAGTGTTTAATCGTTAGAACAAGATTGTTTGAAATACACTGAAAATTGTTGTGTTTAATCGTTAGAACAAGCTTGTCTGAAATACATCAAAATAGGAGTGTTTAAAAGTTAGAACAAGATTGTCTGAAATACACTGAAAGTTGTAGTCTTTAATCGTTAGAACAAGATTGTCTGAAATACACTGAAAATCAAAATTCCTTTTGTGTAGATGTTATCAATTTTAAAATAACAATCAATGTTGCTGTTTAGGAACTTAAAACATCATTTATATGTCTTTGGTAATTAAAATCAAAGAGAAAAAGCTTTATTGAAAGTATATTGTTGTAAATGCATTTATTGAAGTGCGGAATATAAACATCAATTAGTTCTTTCAACATCATGATTTACATTTTTCTATACTTTTTGCATTTACATATTTTTGCACGCATAATGGGTCAATAAAAGAACAATAGCCATGACGTTATACCCACTCCATTACTTAATACAACATACATAAACAACGCATTTATATTAACAATCGTTGCACAAACAAGTATATTGTAATGTACTTTAATATTTAAAAAAATCTACTTTTGTTGGTAATCAATACCAAAACTAATGATAGGAAACTTCTGATACAATTATCCTAAAGACAACAGAAAACATCAAATGGCGTCGACCATTTAGCTATCGAGGTCCAAGGTTCAATAAAGAGGTACTGTATGTGCAATTTTCTCGCTTATGTGATAGATTTATTTCATCGCACCCCGCGTGAGCACGTAAAGCCCATCTCAATTGAACGGGGATTTCTTTTTTTCAATTGGTAAGTGTCATGATTTAGTAGGAAAAAATTATATGAAAACAACCAAAACAATCTCATGATGAATAATATTACTTTTACTGAAATATATATATATATATATATATATATATATATATATATATATATATATATATATAAAGAAAAAAAATTGTTGGTTTTGTCGCGAACGTTTACATTCTGCTGTGAGTGAAACGTTATTTGTTATTGTTACATGTCTTGTATTCATCCGCTAGCAATCTTGCAGCGTTATATAGTAGTGATTCCGGAATTTTGTCGTAAATTATATGCGTGAAAATAATCAATTAATCGACCGAGGTCGAGATGGGGAAATTCCGACCTCGTGGTGAAATTTTTTTCGCCAAAGCTTTGTTTGAGATGAAAATTCTTCCAACTCGATCGATACACTGAAAATAGTTGTGTTTAATCGTTAGAACAAAATTGTTTGAAATACACTGAAAATTGTTGTGTTTAATCGTTAGAACAAGATTGTTTGAAATACATTGAAAATTGTTGTGTTTAATCGTTAGAACAAGATTGTCTGAAATACATTGAAAATTGTAGTGTTTAATCGTTAGAACAAGATTGTTTGAAATGCTCTGAAAATTGTAGTGTTTAATTGATAGAACAAGATTTCTGAAATACATTGAAAATTTTAGTGTTAAACGTTAGAACAAGCTTGTTTGAAATACATTGAAAATTGTTGTGTTTAATAGTTAGAACAAGATTGTTTGATATACATTGAAAATTGTTGTGTTTAATTGTTAGAACAAGATTGTTTGAAATACACTTAAACTGTAGTGTTTAATCGCTAAAACAAAATTGTCTCGAATTCACTGAAAATTGCAGCGTTTAATTGTTAGAACAAGATTGTCTGAAATACATTGAAAATTTTAGTGTTAAACGTTAGAACAAGCTTGTTTGAAATACACTGAAAATTGTAGTGTTTAATAGTTAGAACAAGATTGTTTAAAATACACTAAAAGTTGTAGTGTATAATCGTTAGAACAAGATTGTTTGAAATACACTGAAAATTGTTGTGTTTAATCGTTAGAACAAGATTGTTTGAAATACACTGAAATTTGTTGTGTTTAATCGTTAGAACAAGAGTGTCTGAAATACACTGAAAATTGCAGCGTTTAATCGTTAGAACAAGATTGTTTGAAATACACTGAAAATTGAAGCGTTTAATCGTTAAAACAAGATTGTCTGAAATACACTGAAAATTTCAGCGTTTAATCGTTAGAACAAGATTGTCTGAAATACACTGAAAATTGCAGCGTTTAATCGTTAGAACAAGATTGTTTGAAATACACTGAAAATTGTTGTGTTTAATCGTTAGAACAAGATTGTTTGAAATACATTGAAAATTGTTGTGTTTAATCGTTAGAACAAAATTGTCTGAAATACACTTAAACTGTAGTGTTTAATCGTTAAAACAAGATTGTCTGAAATACACTGAAAATTGTAGCGTTTAATCGTTAGAACAAGATTGTTTGAAATACATTGAAAATTTTAGTGTTAAACGTTAGAACAAGCTTGTTTGAAATACATTGAAAATTGTTGTGTTTAATCGTTAGAACAAAATTGTCTGAAATACACTTAAACTGTAGTGTTTAATCGTTAAAACAAGATTGTCTGAAATACACTGAAAATTGCAGCGTTTAATCGTTAGAACAAGATTGTTTGAAATACATTGAAAATTTTAGTGTTGAAAGTTAGAACAAGCTTGTTTGAAATACACTGAAAATTGTAGTGTTTAATCGTTAGAACAAGATTGTTTGAAATACACTGAAAGTTGTAGTGTATAATCGTTAGAACAAGATTGTTTGAAATACACTGAAAATTCTTGTGTTTAATCGTTAGAACAAGATTGTTTGAAATACACTGAAATTTGTTGTGTTTAATCGTTAGAACAAGATTGTCTGAAATACACTGAAAATTGCAGCGTTTAATCGTTAGAACAAGATTGTTTCAAATACATTGAAAATTTTAGTGTTAAACGTTAGAACAAGCTTGTTTGAAATACACTGAAAATTGTTGTGTTTAATCGTTTGAACAAGATTGTTTGAAATACACTGAAAGTTGTAGTGTTTAATCGTTAGAACAAGATTGTTTGAAATACACTGAAAATTGTTGTGTTTAATCGTTAGAACAAGCTTGTCTGAAATACATCAAAATAGGAGTGTTTAAAAGTTAGAACAAGATTGTCTGAAATACACTGAAAGTTGTAGTCTTTAATCGTTAGAACAAGATTGTCTGAAATACACTGAAAATCAAAATTCCTTTTGTGTAGATGTTATCAATTTTAAAATAACAATCAATGTTGCTGTTTAGGAACTTAAAACATCATTTATATGTCTTTGGTAATTAAAATCAAAGAGAAAAAGCTTTATTGAAAGTATATTGTTGTAAATGCATTTATTGAAGTGCGGAATATAAACATCAATTAGTTCTTTCAACATCATGATTTACATTTTTCTATACTTTTTGCATTTACATATTTTTGCACGCATAATGGGTCAATAAAAGAACAATAGCCATGACGTTATACCCACTCCATTACTTAATACAACATACATAAACAACGCATTTATATTAACAATCGTTGCACAAACAAGTATATTGTAATGTACTTTAATATTTAAAAAAATCTACTTTTGTTGGTAATCAATACCAAAACTAATGATAGGAAACTTCTGATACAATTATCCTAAAGACAACAGAAAACATCAAATGGCGTCGACCATTTAGCTATCGAGGTCCAAGGTTCAATAAAGAGGTACTGTATGTGCAATTTTCTCGCTTATGTGATAGATTTATTTCATCGCACCCCGCGTGAGCACGTAAAGCCCATCTCAATTGAACGGGGATTTCTTTTTTTCAATTGGTAAGTGTCATGATTTAGTAGGAAAAAATTATATGAAAACAACCAAAACAATCTCATGATGAATAATATTACTTTTACTGAAATATATATATATATATATATATATATATATATATATATATATATATATATATATATATATATAAAGAAAAAAAATTGTTGGTTTTGTCGCGAACGTTTACATTCTGCTGTGAGTGAAACGTTATTTGTTATTGTTACATGTCTTGTATTCATCCGCTAGCAATCTTGCAGCGTTATATAGTAGTGATTCCGGAATTTTGTCGTAAATTATATGCGTGAAAATAATCAATTAATCGACCGAGGTCGAGATGGGGAAATTCCGACCTCGTGGTGAAATTTTTTTCGCCAAAGCTTTGTTTGAGATGAAAATTCTTCCAACTCGATCGGAATTTCCCAATCTCGACCTCAAACTCGTGATAGATTATCTTTATCCCAAACACAATATCAAATAAAATATTGCAATGTGATCGTGAAATGGTTTCGACCATTTAGCCATCGAGGTCGAAGGTTCAGTATAGAGGTACTTTGGATGCAATTATCCCAAACACACATTATTAAATAACATATTGCAATGTTATCATAAAACGGTTTCGACCATTTCGCATTCAAAGGTCAAAGGTTCAGTATAGTACCTCTATCATTTTTTATCAATTCAGTTTCGATCATTTAGCCATCGAGGTTCAAGGTTCAATATAGAGGTACTTTGAATGCAATCATTAAAGACACGAACAGCATGAAAAAGCACATTGCATTGCTATCATGAAATGGTTTCGACCATTTAGCTTTCGAGATTCAAGGATCAATATAGTGGTATTTTGGATGCAATTAATCCAAAAACACGTAAAACACCAAATAACATATTGCAATGCTATCAGGTAATGATACCGACCATTTAATGATCGAGGTTCAAGGTTAAAATTGAGGTAACATTTTACACAGACATTAGGTATAATGAGAAATATGTCCAAATGGTGTGGTTTATTCACCCCTGTAAATTCTTGATTATTTTACCCAATTTTAGAATAATGGATCTTTCCATTTCTATTCTTACTTCAATTTTATTGTGATATTTTTCGTCCTCGAAAAAAGGTTTTATTTTTAGTGCATAAACCCAGAAACATAGAATTTGTAACAATTTTTAAATAAATTGATTGCAAGAAAAATTAAATAAATTCGATCAAATAGGAGTTATGAAAATTAAATCCATTGGTGCCATGCATTGTTCTGATAATATCGGAAAGATTGTATTTAAATTGAACTGCACAGTCACATGATATCCTTAACTACCTGATCCAACTAGTTGTCATGTGAATTACGTATACTGTTTCAAAGATGATTAGATATTTTCTGCATCACACAAATGTATATTCTGTTGGAATATCATCCCGATTTTTGTTCAAATATTTGAATTCAGACATCAATCAAATACTAGGAATTACCTTTAGCACACAATTCTCAGTAGACTTCATACAGTCATATATAACAAATAAAAAAGACAATTCATCAATTAATTGTTTGATTCAACTGATGTGATGTTGAAAATGGGTTTCATACTCATCAAATATAGTACTGAATACTGAAGTAAACAAAGGAAAACATTATTTTCTCATTTCCAATCTGTATCAACATGTGCTTTTGGTAACGTTGGAAAAAGTAAATATTTCAGACTATTTTGAGACAAATAGTTGTAACTCTAAAAGAAAAGTTGCTGTGTTTGATATATACAGTGCATTTATAATTTAGGAGTTCTTTATATCTGTGTGTTTTCCGGAAAGTCTATGTTCTATGAGCCTTGCAATGTTTGGAGGAGTTCACGGAAATCAAAATTCACTAGTTAATATACGGTTCCGATCTCAGAAGGCAAAAATCAAGTGACGTCAAAATTGTTTGCTTTTGTATATTTCTACCCATTGAACATAAGAAGACATTTTTATAGGAATTGGAAGGTTTAAAAATCGAAGCTTTGAAGCTTTTATTTTAGATAATGTTTATCTGTTGGGCAACTGCTTTTTCATTTTTGTGTATAAACAGCGTTTGTGTTATAAATGCAGGCCTATATACAGAAACGTTCAACCTACAAAACTTCTTGTTTGTGAATTATTCAAAATACATCAGGCCAATTGAAAATCAAAAGGACTCCGTTGGTGTTACAATGCTATTGTTTCCGCTCAGACTTTTGGAGTTTAATGACGTCACAGGGACACTCACAATGACGTTTACCATAACTTTTGATTGGACAGACCAACTCATAAAATGGAACGAGACAGATTTTTCTGTCAATACACTACGGTTTCCTGCTTCAGAAGTATGGACTCCTAATTTACTTTTATCCAGCTCAGCAGACGATACTTTTCAAGCCAACAATATTCCAAATTCGTATGTATCGTATACGTCGTCTGGTTCGGCGCGTCAGATAAATCATATTGTTACCAAGAGTAGTTGTGATATTGACCTATTCAATTATCCATTTGATAGTCATATTTGTACATTGAGATTTTTACCAATGGGATATTTCATACATGAAGTTTACATTAAAAATCTGAGTTATCTTGACATGGAGTATCTAAACCAAAACAGCCAATGGAATATAGAAAAAGGGGAGGTAACCTTTGATGATACATACATATCGTCAGTTTCGTTCAAGCTTATTTTGACAAGAAAGCCCAGATATATTATGATGAATATTGTTCTCCCTATAATAACCCTTAGTTTTATTAACATCTTTGTGTTTTTACTCCCAGCTGAATCTGGGGAAAGAATGTCGTATGCACTTACTGTACTCTTGTCATTTTCTGTATACGTTACCATGGTTTCTGACAGGATGTCGCCTTCAGATCCAGTGCCAATGTTTAGTTATCTTTTATTGAGCAAACTAGTCTTTAGTTCGTCAATTGCTATAGTTACAATAATAACATTGCGATATTATCACAATGAGCCAGTGGTACCAACATGTGTGGGTTCAACATTGCGTAAAAACCAAGTGGAATATGCTGAATCCGATGAATGCAAGGAAACATGTAAACAGGAAGAGAAACAGCCGGTGAAACCGGACACAGAAAGGAACGCCAAATCAGGCAAAGGATCTGCTAAATGGCTTGATGTAACGGCAACAGTTGTGTCATTATTATGGATAGTTATTGATTCTAGTATATGGTTTGTTTTATCACTTCATTGATTACACATTGTGATTTTCCGCAAGTAATTTATATTTTTCACATTCCTTTTTTTATGTTATCATTCAATACATTTAAAAATGTATACGACAATACAATTTTAAATGTATTAAATGATAATTTAATAAAAAAGATATATGACACATCTATAATTTTAGGACAGTTACAAAATTTCGTGTGATATGTAAGAAACGCCTATCAAAGTATTTCTCTACTTTTTATGCTGTTACATTTGCTGGTCATGTTTGACGTATCGGGAACATGAAAATTGGGTTATAACAAAAAACTTGAACTTTTTTAAAAATTATAATCAGTCGTGATTTTCCCAGATAAAAAACTGTCATAATGTATTTTCAAAAACTTTTATCGTAAAAAACTTGATGCAAATAAGCATTTTTGGAATGTATTTAACGATATTCTTTTAATGCTTAATGATAACTACGTGTACATTGTTGCTACGGAACAAATGAAAAACAAACAAACAAAAAAATTTATAAAATGAATATATATATATATATATATATATATATATATATATATATATATATAAATGTCATGTGCTACTTTTGAATGTATTATTTCATAAAAATTCAAAACAAAAGTAGCACATGACATTAACACAAAAATGAAAACTTTTTATTGCCTGGGTCGGACCTACTTGCGACAGGTTGTCCAATTTTTTCTATATTTTATATAGATAAATACAATGATTATGAATGATAAAGTCGACTTTATGAACTAATACGCCTCTGAACGTTACAAATCATATGGTCCGTCTATCATCAACGAAAAAGGCCATTGACGGCAGAAATTATTCGATGTAGTGTCTATGCACGTGTTAGTCAACGTGGTAACAGTATAATATGGGAATAAATTTAGGGTTCAGTCATAAGTTAAATTCCATTATACACGTATTTTGTATTTTCATATGTAAACAAGTTTCTGAAACAATTTATATAATACTGAATAATAAAAAAATAAATAAATAAACTTTGTAAATAATTTTTTAAATCTTACAAAATATAACTTTTAGTTTACTTTTAAGGTTTTTTAACGCAAATTGTTTGTTGCTGTGTTGACTGTGAAAAATTAATTAAACTTCACCAATCAAAGAAAAAAGATCATTCCAGCACATACGGGCTTTGTATTTTTAAACATATACTATCGATATATCTATCAGTGTAGTTAAATTGCCATTACAACATACAATTCTTTTAATGTATCTCTTATAACTTGACAAAATTAGTACCTTTGAAAATAAACTGAGCATAACGCAAAGAGAGACAAAAATTAAGCAATAGGTTACCTCGATGCATTTTTCTGAAGTTGACGTCAGGCTTTTACAAATAATTTTCGTAAACGAAGTTCTCATTTAAATAAATAATGTTTTAATGTGATTTTAAGATACAACTTCAGATCAGGAATTAAGCACCTTCCAGGACATTGTAAAGTCTATCCCACCAACTGCACTCTGGAAATCAGTCAAACCGGTTGCAGCTTATCGACGGTTAAACTTATGTCGAAACTGGACAACACGTTACAAAAAAAAACATTTTTTGTGCTTTATGTGGACTCACGTATTGTGATGTTTTCCAGCATGGAACTTGCTCTTGTACAGCATTATGTGACGTACACACGAGTGCTTTGGAACAGAAATAACAGATCGGTTTGGTGTGTGGTTTAATGTTCAATTCTATAACCACTCTGAACTTGAACAATATCTCCACCTTCTTGGAAAACCCCTTTACAAAACTATAGATATATCGGAATGGGGAAACTCTTTTGTACTTTCATTTAGATATACATGTATACAAAACTACTTAGCCGTATATCACAGACTTCAAAATACAGCTTCATAATCTATCTGGAAAGCCACACCTTCGGGTATTAATTAAGTTAATTGAAAATAAAAATTATTGTTTAAAATATCTCATTGTATGAGGAAATAAATAAATTAATAATAATAATAATAATAATAATAATAAAAAGAAGAAAACGATATCCCTAGAACTAAAGTGTAAAAGTTTATAGAAAAAATAGTGTCTGATTACGACTCGGAACCCGGGATTTCGTGCACTTTCTGAGCTACAGACCACTTTATTTAGTATCACTGGTTACCTCCCTTTGTATATGTAAAGAGTGAAAAGTAGATCGCTTAAATCTTGAAAATTCTGGAATATTACATACATTAATTACATCTTTAATCATGTATCCAAAAAATATTCATTATCGTTGGTTGCCTGGCTACGCTGGAATAAAGGGCAACACAAAAGACGATTCAGCGGCTAAAGCAGAACTATATAGAACTATAACTTGATGCCACGTTCTAATTTAAAATCATGAATATACCATTTTGTCAATGATCATCGGTTAAATCTTTGGAATAGCCAAGAACATAATAAGCTTCATTCAGTTCAGTCCTGTCTGTGATTTACTCCTGTATACCGTTGTAGTACGGGCGCCTCTGTGGCTAAGTGATCAAAAGTGTGCCTCTCGTCGTAAAGGTTCAAATCCCAATCGGGCAGATCCGAGTATGAGAGAGTTTGTCAGTTTGCTTGCCGAAAGTATGTGGTTTTCTCCGGGCACCCCAGTTTTCTCTACCATCTCAGAATTGACCGTCTCGATGTAAATGAAGGAATCGATTGGGGCGCAAAATCCCATTACTCTACCCCCTTTAGTGGTAGCACTTGTAGATTGTTTATTATCTGTATAATCGAACCAAGATGGTTATTTCAGTTTAGTTGGGTAAAAATTGTCGTCAGGTATTGTATTCGCTCAATGATGTTTATATCATTCGCAAACAGAGTTACTTCATTCTTCAAGTGGCCTAATAAACGAGATGTAACGGTTTGGTTCTTTATACTTTGTGAATATTTTTAAAAAATCAATCTGTTAAAATCGATTTTTGTATAGTGTAAAAATTTCGAATTTATAAACGGAAGAGCTGTGAGCTTAATACACAAAACTTACATGTAAATAATGAACGAGTGATAAACACTGATTACAATAGTAAAATTTAATGAGTGTCTCGGGTTTGCCACTCCACGGGAGATAACTCATGTGTGATCAACTTTGTAGTTCGCAACTATAATGCGTTTGTTCCTTATAACAAACTTAAAACTTTAGATAATCGAGCATTTAAGGTGTCATTTTAAAGATCACTTCAAGATTATAAAATTTCTATTTTGTTAAAAAGTTTATCATTAGTTCCAAAAAGGATTTTCAATTCAATTCAATCAATCTATTTATAATTGTAAATCATTTTAAATAATTAAAATCTTTTGTTGAGTTACTACAACTTGACTGCAAGTTTTGTAAAAAAAAAAAAAAATTCAAACATTCTTTGTTTTACACTTTGAACTAACCAATAATTATTTGGAAAATAATAAAATTTAAAAAAATTGAAAATTTCACATTTATCAAAAATGGACTTAACTACGTTAATCCAGCAAAAAGTTACGCCAGAGTTAAAATATTTTGTCAACAACAAGTTGTATAATATAGCACAACATTTTGTTTGTTTGTTTGTTTACCAGTAAGCAATTGTATCCAATATTTGACCATACGAAGTTTTATATTTATGCTAAGGGGATATCTCCCCAATTCGCCATACACAATAAATTGAGGCGTTTTTTGTTTTTAACCCAAATTCATTTTACAAAATCATAAGTGTACTTTTTCTATAACATTTCTATTTCCTAAACCCAAAACTTCGCATCCATAAAATAAAATAGGTACTGCGATTTTGTCAAATAAATGAAGTTGACATATATAGATAAGTTAAACATTCTAGCTTTTTTAAAAACACCGTGCATTGCTTTTGTTGCCTTTTTGGCTAAATATTTTTGGTATTAATGAAAGACCATACCCATAAAATATAATACCCAGATATTTGTATTCATTAACAATTTTAGTTAAGGAATGATTGTGAAACCGGGGCCTATTCTACAGGTGTCACCTAAAGGGACAATCAATTCAATCCGATTATTTAATGGATTTTTTAGACGTGAAATAAATTTGGTATCGCATTGTTAGCTCGTCTAACGGTTCGTAAACAATGCGATATCCCTTACTTACAAACAATGCGTTTACAAATAATATAAGTAAATTACGTAAGTAATATCAGCGGGTAGCTAGGGGTGTAGACGAGATGTAAAGAAAATATGACAATGGAAGCATTCATGTTGATCCGCATTGGAAAGATGTGAGCTTTATTTTCTCGTAATGTGTGATAATACGAAGTAAATCGTCTTTGAAAATAAGCATTAACTTATGTAAGTAAAAGGTAAATAAAAAACATATAAATGTCGTTTTACAAATAAAATGAAACGACAAGAAGATTAAAAATATAACTATATATAAAATAACTATATACTAGTATATATATATATATATATATATATATATATATATATATATACAGTCAAACCTGTCTATAAAGGCCACCCATGGGAATTAGTAAAAGTGGCCTTTATGGACAGGTGGCCTTTATATACAAATTCAAATAATATGAATAAAGAGCAACTGGGATAGAATTTTATTGGCCTTTATAAGCAGGTGGCCCTTATAGAGAGGTGACCTTTAAGGCAGGTTTGACTGTGTATATATATATATATCGCCGAAAAAGAATTTGACATACATTTGTAACTACTTACGTAATTAAAATTGGTGACATCATTAATTCGATTTTAAATCATCAAATAGTACGAGTGATATCACTAAATCAATTTTAAAATATCTTATGAATCATTGATATCATATAATACATTTATTGAATAAACAGAAAAATTGTACCTTCGCAAATATCTTAAGCTTATACTTCCAAGAAGTTATATATGGAATTACAAGTTAGTTTCTTTTTTTTTTATTAAATAAAATCTTATGATTAAGTAATAAAAAGTCTCTTAATTTGAACGTGTTTCTTTTTATTATTATTATTCTTTTGTCATTAAGTGTTCAGTTTTATAGCCGAATATGTATAAAAGACCACAACGGTGCAAATAAGGTAGGTAAATCATTTTATTGCCGGAAATATGTCCACATTCAATCTTTATGTTCATATTACTTTAAATTTGCAATATACAATTAGTGCAGCTCAGGTAACACTTTTTAAACCATAGCCGATTACACTGCTCGTTGCTACTGTTCTCCGTAAACGTGAAGATGTATATGGTGTCTGTGATGGACTGGAAATTCATCTAGGTGATCTCCAATTTGTAAAAATTTATAAAAAAAATATATATATAATAAAAACAACAATTTTAACAAATAAACAAGGGGAAATTACTCTTTTAAGCTTGGAGTACAATTAAAATATTTGAGATACGTGTGACAAGTTGTGTATATATTTTGAAGTTGTCTAGTCGCGATTACTGGACTGCAAATTTCCTTTTTTATTCATTTTTTTCCAAATCTTTTTACCAAAGTTGGTATTTGTTTTAATTTTGGGGTTCGAAATTAGTTTCTTTTTATATTTCATTATTTAATTTTATAAAAATAAAAACGATTTCAAACAAAACGATAAAATAACCTATACCACCTTTCAATAGAAGGCTCGAAATAGAACGACTTAAAAGTAATGGGCTTCACCATCATTTTGTTCTCTGTTTGCAACCAATCGATGAGCATATATATTTGTTACACCCATTTTTTTAAAAAAAATTTAATTATTGAGTAAAAGAAAGTAATTGAATGCAAAGTATATCAACGTTCTTACTTTTGGGTACGGAAATGAAAAAAATTATTAAAGATTCCAGTAATACTTGGGGTCAAGTTTAACTATTGGTTAGTGTTTTCTGTAATACTTGGGGTCAAGTTTAACTATTGGTTAGTGTTTTCTGTAATACTTGGGGTCAAGTTTAACTATTGGTTAGTCTTATCTGTAATAATTGGGGTCAAGTTTAACTATTGGTTAGTGTTTTCTGTAATAAATGGGGTCAAGTTTAACTATTGGTTAGTGTTTTCAGTAATACTTGGGGTCAAGTTTAACTATTTGTTAGTGTTTTCTGTAATACTTGGGGTCAAGTTTAACTATTGGTTAGTGTTTTCAGTAATACTTGGGGTCAAGTTTAACTATTGGTTAGTGTTTTCAGTAATACTTGGGGTCAAGTTTAACTATTAGTTAGTGTTTTCTGTAATACTTGGGGTCAAGTTTAACTCTCGGTTAGTGTTTTCAGTAATACCTTGGGTCAAGTTTAACTATTGGTTAGTGTTTTCAGTAAGACTTTGGGTCAAGTTTAACTATTGGTTAGTGTTTTCTGTAATATTTGGGGTCAAGTTTAACTATTGGTTAGTGTTTTCTGTAATATTTGGGGTCAAGTTTAACTATTGGTTAGTGTTTTCTGTAATACTTGGGGTCAAGTTTAACTATTGGTTAGTGTTTTCAGTAATACTTGGGGTCAAGTTTAACTCTTGGTTAGTGTTTTCTGTAATACTTGGGGTCAAGTTTAACTATTGGTTAGTGTTTTCTGTAATATTTGGGGTCAAGTTTAACTATTGGTTAGTCTTATCTGTAATAATTGGGGTCAAGTTTAACTATTAGTTAGTGTTTTCTGTAATACTTGGGGTCAAGTTTAACTATTGGTTAGTGTTTTCAGTAATACCTTGGGTCAAGATTAACTATTGGTAAGTGTTTTCAGTAAGACTTTGGGTCAAGTTTAACTATTGGTTAGTGTTTTCTGTCATATTTGGGGTCAAGTTTAACTATTGGTTAGTGTTTTCTGTAATATTTGGGGTCAAGTTTAACTATTGGTTAGTGTTTTCTGTAATATTTGGGGTCAAGTTTAACTATTGGTTAGTGTTTTCTGTAATATTACGAATATTTTTTCATAATTTAAAGTAATTCATTCCTTTCTTTTGCTTCGATACAAGCTGTCAATTTTGGAAATGGTGGAGTCTTAGGTACTCGGAGTAAAATTTTTTAAAGCGTTTTAGCTTCATTCAAGCTAGAGCTAACATTAAAAAAACGAAGAGTTGAGTTGAGTTGAGTAATGGCGTTTAACATCCCAGTCAAAAATATTACCCTTACATCGAGACGTCGCCAGCTATAGGCGAAAGCTGCAGAAATTTTATCCTGTGCGTTGCGCTCATGGCAAAATACAGCAGGGTTTTTTATCGTACCATGCCTACGTGTCAAGGGACCTCGTTTATTTTAAGTAATGCCGAGTGTTTGGCGAAAGAACAGTCACCACCCACTTTCAAGTCTTGGGTCAGACCTGGTCGGGGTTCGAACCAACGACCTCCCACTTACGGAGCGAGCACTCTACCGACTGAGCTACTACAGTGGTAAAAAAACGAAGAGCTTTTGCAAGTAAGTTTGTCATTATGCTCACCAAATGTTGGTGTCTCTGGGTACTTCGGTCTTTACCATTGCCAAAACTGACCGCCTCGATATAAGTAAAAATTTTGACTGGGGCGTAAAATACTTCTTTCAAATTCTGTCATAAAGCATTTTTTGAATTTAATCATCAAAGAATTTTTTGAATGTGTTTAACGATAAAATTCAAAAAATGCTTTATGACACTTCTACTGTTGACTCGACGGTCATGCTAATAGGCATCAACACAGGAGGGTTTTGAGTATCTCGTTCGGGAAATCATTAAAAGATTTATATTATCTAGTTAATACAAATGATAGATTTTTTAAAAAGTTAGTTTTTTCTAAAGATACATATTTTAGACCACGCCAACATCTAGATTGGCAAACAAACGTTCAAAACTGACCGTAAGTACCCAATAAACAGACCTATTCTAGAATTATTGTTCATATTAAATACAGAAATATTTTCAGGTAATAATTCAAAGATTAAAAATGAATAAATTAATGTTGAATTTTTAGCTGTTTGTGAAAAAAAAATTCGGTAGTTTTTAATTTTATAGATGATATCTTTTGATGCATATAATTCAATAACTACAAATGGTATAAATAAATAAATCTTATTCAAACGAACATTTACAAATCCAACAAACCATGGCAATTCCTAGTAACAGCAAAAAGAAAGTGAAATAAACTATCAAAATCACTGTAGCGTTAACCATAACACATTTCTAGAAAGCAATTGACCGTAAAGGACCTCTCGCTCACTTATTGTCCGTGAATCTTCATAAAACCTCTCTAACCCCTCCCCCTCCCCTCTCTCTTAGTCTTGAATTACTAGAATGATCTTACGTTCATTGATATGTAAATTTTATTTTACTTATCAGTTCCGTAACTGTTATGCCGCGATAGAATTTAAAGGATCAATTTCAACGATTTTTCAAAAATATCGCCGTCCTATATATTATCATGAATTATAATATATCTAGTGGTTCTAGAGTTCGAAATGAAAAACAAAACACGAAATTGAGGTTTACCTGAACACCACGTGCATTATACATAAGAAGATAACTGAACAGGTGATGTCAATTTGATCTTCAAGTAGTCCTAATGGGGTACTTGGTTGACACTTTACCTGACCACCATCATTAAAATACTTCCCGTGAAGCACAATAATGAATCTCTATCTAGTTGACTGTATTTTATTTAGGTTCAAGGTTAGACTTCGGGTATGAGACACAGAAATACTTTGCACTTATTTAAAAAAATGTACCATGAAAAATTTAACCAGACATGGTATATGATCAACAACGAAGAAAAAATATATACTACCTATTTTGTAATTTCGCTTGCAAAAGACATTTCTAATCTGTACTTGGATCGTTTTCGGACTTAGAACCTGATCCATAACGCCCGGTTTACACATTTTACGGTTAAGTAATGGTGTTTTACATACCAGTCAATAGTCGTTTACTTATATTGCGGCGGTCACTTCTGGGATGGTGGAGGAAACCGAAGTACCTCGAGAAAACCACTGACCTTCAGCCAGCGAACTGACAAACTTTCTCACACTAGCATCTGTTCAAGGGGGATTCGAACTACGGTGGCGAGAGGCACTGATCCGTGACCACAACGAGCTCATTGAAAATCATTCCTTTAAGTTGTCTCGATGAGGTACTTTTTGTGTAATAATATCATTACTAAGTATAAAATTTGTAATTTATGTTGTAAAAACTATGTGAAATAAACACGGCACTTTTAGTCTCAAAATATTATTTAAAAAGAAAAAAATTGTAATTTTTTGTTTAGAAAATTTTAAGTGTCAAAATTCGACACGAGAAAATTCATATTATTAATATATGATAGGTAGGCCAGAACTATTTTCCTATTGTTCTTTAATGTGAAATATTAGAACAGTGTAGGTGTTAAAAGGGTTTTAAATAATAAACCTGTATTCAAAAAAAATAGAGCGGCTGTGCTTGAGAAGGAATACGAGATTAAGTCTTTAGATAAAAAACAAATACGACGTAGATTTAGATTCTTAAAAATTTATAAAGAATTATGTGCAGTTTCAATATACGATGCTAATCGAATACAATTCTGGTTTTGTACAGTAAAAAGAATGCATTAAAATAAATCCCATGAAACGTATGATGTCCGGTTAGGGCCTTTTTTATTATCAACTATCGTCCTTTTTGTTCTAAAGACGATAGATGGCGCAAAAACGCGAGGATGCAAAGCGACCAAGCGAAGATACAATGTCGAATGAATAAAGTTATTTTTTGCTTTGTCTCTGCTTGCTTTTAACATTTAATTTTCGCTTCGAAACATTGCCTTTGCAAATTTGCTCCTTCGTGAGTAGGTCAAATAAACCACATCTAACATTCAAAATAATTAAAAACTAAGGTGTGAAGATGACTAAAAGAGCAAAGTTGCGAAGTTACAAGGCTTCTTCGTCATCACTTCTTTGCTTTCGTATCTTCGCTTTATCGCAACTTGACTTCTTTGCCATCGTTTTTTCGCATGATCGAAACTTTGCTTTTTTTGCCACTATATCTTCACTTTCACTCAAAGAAATGTCATTGAATATAGGCATTTAAACTGGACACCAAATACGGAATAAAAAGACGAAACGTTTACGTTTCCTGTGTCTGAGTGGACTTCTATGCCGGATTACGGATAATGTCGTCATTTATTTAAAACTAAGGTCTGTTCCCTCATGCAAAGCATTCCTTAGCTGGATTTGGATTCATATAATTTTGGAACTTTAGATCCATTATTTTTCAACTGTTTAGCTTATGTTTTTTACCTATCAAACTTTTCGGCCCCTAGTGTCACTGATGAGGAATGATTTTCCGAAATGTGCACATATGGCACATCAAAATTTAGCAGGTATTTGTGTTATATATTTACTGCATATGTTTGACTTCAACTGAAGATATTTTAGAATGTGTCAGTTCACAAATTGTGTTGTTTTCACCTGGAAGTACGTTTACGTCTTATGTTCAATACAAATAAAAGCATTTAGTCTGAGTCGTTACTCTACAGCCTATCATCTGAATTCAATTTTTTATATCAGTTACGTCACTGTAGACTTTAGAACTAGATTTATAAATGATATTATCGTGCCTCTTAATTTGGTGTACATGTTTTTGAAAAACAAAAAATGTCAACAAAGTTAGTTTTTAGTTCTTTGTGATTTTTTTTAACGGTGTATCAGCAATTTTAGCTATTCGCGTCGTGAGCAAGTTTGTTAATTTCGAAGGATTCATCTTGGAACAAGTTCTTGTATGCTTGAAATCTGTGGGTGCGTTTCAGTTTTGGTCTGCTTGTGCTTGAGCGCACACATGGCAAGCTACAAGCTTACAAAGTAGGCCGTACGGACAATTTTTCTGACATCTGACAACCAGGCGAGGAAGCAGTGCCTTCAAATTCAAAAGTTGTGACCCGGCTAAGCTTCAACCCCATAAACTTCCGCTTAGGAGGCAAACGCTCCACTTCTTAGTCACCTAGGCGATGAACATTGGATAAGAAAAGTTACAGTAGTAATGATTGAGTAAATTATTGTTTAAGGTCGCATTAGAATTGTTACAGCTATTCGCGGTCACTAGTAAGGAGAATTAGTAATACCGTCTGTCATATACTATTTTTCAAATTTTATCATTCAATACATTAAAAAGGTATATGAAAATACGAAAAACACACGATAAAACAGTCCCCCCATAACCCCCCAGTCGACGACAAAACGACTCTATTTTCTTTCAACTATGATCTTTATTTGTAATTCTATTGATAGCTGATTACAAGATATGTATTTTTCCGAAAAAATGTTTAAAAGTAGTGTATTAGTCTTCCAGTAATATAAAAGAAAATTTAAGTCAAATTCTTTTTAATGCACTAAAGCAATAATACAAAGATCGGTAAAGTTAGCTACTAGTAACTGGCTACTTGTAGAAGAAAAGTTAGCTACTAGTAGCCAGTTACTTGTGGAGGAAAAGTTAGCTACTAGTAACCAGTTACTTTTATTTCTAGTTACCTTTTATTTACTTATTTAATTATAAAAATAAATAAATGTTTTCCGCATAAGTTTTCTTGTACCACGAAAGTAGTACACAGATATTAGAAAAATAATTGTTTTACATAACAATAAAAAAAATCTGCATCTAATGATACCAAATGTTTAGACATTAAAGCATTCATACGCACGCATACGCTTACGCAATCCGACTGGGGGAGGTAGTTTTTGGTGTAGATTTCTACGATTTTTCACATTCAGTGCGAGTAGCTGGCTATTAATTTCAAAGATATTCAATATTTATTCACATCATCATCAAGAATATTCAATTCTGCATCTAATGATACCAAATGTTTAGACACTAAAGCCTTCATACGCACGCATACGCTTACGCAATCCGACTGGGGGAGTAGTTTTTGGTGTAGATTTCTACGATTTTTCACGGAAAACATTTATTTGTTTTTACCAGTAAATAAGTAAATAAAATTAACTAGAAATAATTACTAGTATTTATCTTTAATCGTTCAAGTAACTGGTTACTAGTAGCTAACTTTTCTTCTACAAGTAGCCAGTTACTAGTAGCTAACTTTACCGATCTATAATACAACCGTGTCATGTGTGTAATGCTTAATTGAATTTAACACGATATATATACATGTATATATATATATATATATATATATATATATATATATATATATATATATATATATATATATATATATATATATACGTTATAAAATAACTAATTGCACAATTACAGAAGACAAACAATTTGAAATCGACGAACAGACTCTATAATCCATTTGAATTATTTTATTTATCCGTTTTTATGCCCGATTGATAAGACCCGCCTTCAAGCGCAATAATTTCATAACAAATTGCACTAACAAAGAGGCTTTTAAATGAAAATAAATGACTGTTTCATCGAAACATTAAGTAATTCAAGTATATTTAGCGATAAGGAACGGGTCGTTTAATTTTTAAAACGTAATTTTTTTTTAGATTTAGTGCATCAATGCATTATTGACGGTTATTTAAAGAATATCTAGTTATTGGCACAATAAAACACGAGTACGAGTTGTAAGTGAATTTAAAGCATTTAAAACGTCTTGTGCTTTACCCATGAGAGAGAGAGAGAGGGGGGGGGGGCTTTACAATGTAATTGAAAATTATTTTCATTTAATACTTGTATTTGTGTTGTATCTAAATGAAGGACCCTGACCACAGTAGATTTTAACTTAACGTTTGTCTGTTGAGCAGCTTGCGGCATGTCGAAGAGTGCATGTATGCCTGCAAAAAGTTTTTTCATCTCCTTTGAAGCTTTTGGACCAATTGTAACTAAATTTGGTATGAAAGGTCTTTCAGTAGACTTAAGTTTATACCTGGCGACCCGAAACTATACCAAAAATGGACATCGTTACTATAAATAGCAATTTACCTTATTACACAATTTAACATAAAAAGAAAGTTTTAAGCAATTCTGTAAAAATCTTCTTCGGAAACTGATGTTCGACACGCTTTCTTGATGAACAAGGCAATTCAATTCAAGGCAATGTGTGTTATTAATGAAATGCAGTAAATTAATGGCCATTTGAGCAGGATTGGTCATATCGATTGGGCCTCCTCTTGTTTTGCGTCGGCAAGTAGATCGTCCTACTACTAGTTTCAGTTGTCATATACCACTTTTTGAATTTAATCATAAAAATAAATTCAAAAAGTGGTATATGACAATATATTGTCATATACCACTTTTTGAATTTATTTTTATGATTAAATTCAAAAAGTGGTATATGTCACAGTGGAAAGACCAATGCAATTTTTAAAAAACATACTCTAATCGTACAGATGAACAATGCCTAATGAAGTATAGTCCAGGTTACATCACACACACACACACACACACACACACACACACACACACACACACACACACACTAGTCCTGAAAAGTATGACTCTTAACGGCTTTGCTATATGGATATATGTCTGTCTCGGCACATACTCATATAGCAAAGCCGTTAAGAGTCATGCTTTTCAGATGCCTGGTGCCCATTAGTTTGTGCCTGGTGCCACTTCGTTTGTGTCTTTTTCATCTGGAAACCCTTTAGTCCTGAAAATCGTGACTCTTAACGGCTTTGCTATATGTATAATTCCAGCACACGGCACATATCCATATAGCATAGCCGTCAAGAGTCTGATTTTCAGGACTAGAAACCCTTCACCTAGACATGATAATTACCTAAAACATGTTAACACAAACAACGGAAGAACCATAAACCAGCGCAAATAAAACAAAAAGGAACCACAAATCACGTGATGCTTAACTGACTACACTTTTAGAGTTCACACATCTGGAAAACCAAAAACATAAAACATGTGTTGCATTGCGTCTATTTTCGTATTCACATAAAGCTATATAACCATTTTTGCTGTCTTCATTAACGGCGACAATCGTGATTTGCCGCAAGATTTTTTTTTTTCAAATTTAAATATTCTCCACCTAGGGACCTTCCACGCAAAACTTGAAACAAGTTGCTGCGAACGGTTTTTAGGAATAAGCAATACATAACTTTATTAGCACATTCTGCTAATCAAAAAGACACTCAAAATATTTGGAAATACGTTATAAATATTAAATTACAATGCATCTAATTTTTTAAACGTTTTCTCCTAATTTCGCACCAAATTTAACCCAGATTGAAAGATTTACGATTAAAGAAGAAATAAGCTTGCTATATGAGTTCAATCAGTGAGGTGACATGACCCCCGGATATACAAGCCATAACCGGTCATGTAGTCCTTCACGAAACATTCAAAAGTTTGCTCAAGTTATTAACTTGGAGAAATTAAATAACAATTTCATTGTCTGTAGAAGTGTTGATTTTAAATATCAGATTTATATACTTATATAAAAATTCATGCCCAGACATAAATGGTTAAAAGTATGTATAACAGAATTTCAGATAAATGTCATATTCTTGCTGTGAATTGTGCATGATAATATATGTGTGTGAATTTGGAAGCGTAGCTTTTGATAAACCATACATTGTTATTCTGTCGGTAAGGCAAGAAGACACAACTTGTCTTACGGTAGAAATGAGTTTTTTCCCCTTGAATTTAAAGGAAATGGGATTCGAACCAGTTTTATAATTTACCATTCAACGGTTGTTCGGAAGATTAGTGATGGCCAAACTCCCATCTTGAATTAGCAACTTCTCTTTAACGTTCCAAGGTCTTTTCCAAAGTGCCTTTGTACATCATATTTTTCCTTTATCGGAACGTTTTTTTTTTTTCATGTTGGTATGTTCTTTAAGCATAAGACACTCTACTGTGTCTTTTTCTTTTTTCAGAACTTGTTAATTCCAGGGTCATAGATGTCTTTATTGACCAGATGTGTTTTATGTTCGTTAGCAAAGCATATTACTGCAGGGGTCGGTTTCACAATTATTCCTTAACCTAAATTAAGCAAATTTTGGAAATCTCTTTTAGAATTATGACTTAATATTTTTGACAAATCTAAATGCAAAATTTTATAAGCTTGAAGTACTCTTCAAAATGACACCCTAAATTACGAAATAGAATAGTCTTAGCAATTAATAAAATAAAATTTATCAAGATTCCAAATTTGCCAGATTTAAGTTTGGGAAAATATTAGTTAAGAAACGATCATATAAAACTGGGGTCAGTGCAACCTAACATGGTTGTTGTTGCTAATGAAAAGAAATGTTTGTTTCTTTCAAAGGGACAAAGGGAAGGGTTACTCTGACTTGCTAATAACCACTGGAAAGTGGATTATATCGTCTATATTTAGAGTCAATATCTAGTTCAGATAAAACCACTGCGGTAGCTCAGTTGGTAGAGTGCTTGCTCCGTAAGTGGAAGGTCGTGGGTTCGAACCCTGGCCGGGTCTGACCCAAGACTTGAAAGTGGGTAGTGTCTGTTCTTTCGCCACGCACTCGGCATTACGAAATGAAAGTCACGGTTCATTAAAATAAACTTAAAATAAACGAGGTCCCGTGTCATGGCAGGCGTGGCACGATAAAGAACCCTGCTGTATAATGCCATCAGCGCAACGCACAGGCAAAATTTCTGCACTTTCGCCTATAGCTGGCGACGTCTCGATATAAGTGAAATATTCTTGACTGGGACGTTAAACACCATTATTCAACTCAACTCTAGTTCAGATAAGAGTTTACTTGGTTCAAACTTTAGCTTAACTTTATGATTGATGAGTAGTATACAGAATTTTTTTTTTTCATTTACCAAGACGGTCAGATCTGAGATGGTGGAGGAAATTGGAGTATTCTAGAGAGAAAAAATGCAATTACCATCTGTAATTGAACGACAAAACTTTAAAACATGCTACTACGATCTGCCCGGAACCAAGGCACTGAGAACAGCTGCGATTCCGTCGATCTAGGCTTCTTTGTCTCACGGTAAAAGACGAAAAGGTCGATTATGATTCTAGTACTAGAAATGTTCCCAGATGCTTTTTGGATTATGAACTATGCATATTTGATATTTGTGTATTTACAGAGTATAGGAGTCGCTTTCCCGGCTTCACTTGATAGCTTTCTGTCAATTATACTCCTGTCAACTTTACCAATCACAATAATTGTAACATATTCTATACTGTGTGAAAAGCACAATTCATGGATTAACTAGAAAACGTCACGTGTCACTAAGCATACCAATAAATCGTTCAGCATTTCTAAGAAAACCGTTATCTATTTATAACAAACCATTGATTGGTGCCATTAAACCGTGTGTTAAATCTGATTAATATTGATTAAATATATCTGACATATACAGTTATAATTATTGATAAATGCGCCATTTTTTCCGTTTCTTGTATGTAGTTTAAATATTTCATATAGTCCATTATATCGTTCTGTCATCGTTCGAGTAACGTTTAACTGTTACGAAATAAATACATTCAAAGATTTTACTTGGTATACACATGTAACTGTATGTTTAATTAAAAATCCAAAATAGCGCATGTCATTGGTAATGAATTAGATGAAAGCTCGTTTATAATTGCTTAAAGTCATTTTTTGAAGTTGTACAGGGTAATTAAACTAGAGTCTAATGTAGAGACTAACGACCCCCCCCCCCTAACCCTGAACATTCTTACATTCTTTAAGTGACGCAATGTGCTATATTACTGTTTGAAGGCATTTTTATTAAATTTCGTACTTGACAGTGCTAGTTAGACAAGCCAACATGTTTGTTTCTAAATAACCCGTGAAACATCCTACATCCCATAAGTAGTAAATTTGACATTCCAAGAAAAACATACGCTTTATTTAGCAAATATATATCCAATGGAACAAATAATATGCAAAAACGATATCAGTTATTCAGGTTGCTTTTTGATAAATTTAATTCAGTTCTCTTTACAGCAGAAAAAAATTATAGTTAAACGTTTCACTATAATCTGATCGCTTTGCAACCGCTGTCACTAACGCTTTAACTCTCAAATAAAAGAATTCTGACAAAGGGGAATAATTCCGGAATTGTGCATGGTTGCAATAATTAATTCGAGTGCAGGACCAGTTTCATTCATATTTTTATCTAAAAGCGGTCAAATATGTAATAATGTATTATATTTAACCCTGTTAATAAAATAACGGTGTAACACACACACACACACACACACACACACACACACACACACACACACACATATATATATATATATATATATATATATATATATATATATATATATATATATATATATATATATATATATATATATATAAAATCCTATTTATGAACCCACATTTAAACCAGTTCTTATATAAACATGAAGTGACTCCTATTGTGTACAAAAAATGAAAATTTACCTTCCATATTAAAATACCAATCCTGTACTTATCTACATGTACATAACTAATTCTAGTTTTTAACTCGGTCACCTTTAACTCGGCTTTACAAATCATATTAACATTTATTCAAACTTAACGCCCATAAGAATTTTTTTATAATATATATGAGCATGATTGTTAAAAAACAGTGAAAGAAAATGCGGTAAACACGTATTGGTCTTATTAAAAAATGGCTTTTAAGCGTTTTAATAAATTGAGCCTAATTTGCAGCCAAATCACGTGTCTAAACTCTAACTTTTAACTTGAGCTGGTCCCGGTTTCAAAATCATTCACTCAATTTAGTGTACACTCAACTCAAATTAGGGAATATTTCAATGTTAATTTTTATGACATTACGCAGTTAAACTAAATATCTAATGTCATTTTGAATTTGGTTAGTGTAGATATGTTGAACAAAGCATAACATTGTCTCATAAAACTTTTAATTTTTTAAAAATATTGATGAGAGAAAATGGGAATTGTCATATTAAAATTTTTTTGAATGTTTCTGAATGAAATATTCAAAAATTTATAATTTGACGTCATATTGTAAATTTTTGAATATTTCATTCAGAAAATCCAAAAATTTATAATATGACAGAATATTTAAGTTAAGTGACTAATTTAAAAACTGGAGCCTGTCCATCACTATATAAGTTCAATATTTTACTGAGTTACACAACCAAAAGTATCTTATCCAAATTGTCTAAGTATTTATTTCTAGCCTTGAACAACGGAACAGAGTTGTTAGAAATGGATCGTATTATATATATTTAAGATTTTTATGTGTTGAGTTTTTATGTCTTCGCCAGCTTCTACGTCTATTTTGTATTCTGTAGCTATCATATTAATAATGTAGATATATATGTTGGCCTACAAGCTCGTTCTGCTTTATGCCAATAATAATAATAATAATAATAATAATAATAATAATAATGACAACGACGACGACAACAACAACAACAATAATAATAATGATAATGATGATGATAATAATAATAATAATAATAATAATAATAATAATAATTATTTATTATTATTATTATTAAAAACTCAACAGACTCAAGAATGGTCCCATTACAAACTCCGTTTGTCGTTGTATGTCGCTATGCATCGTCTTTGGTCAATTATAAAAACGACAGGACGTATGGAAGAATAGTTGTGGATCTCAAAACCAAAGCGCTTAGTAAAGTCAACAAGAGTTGAGTTGAGTAATGGTATTTAACGTCCCAGTCAAGAATATTTCACTTATATCAAGCTATAGGCAATAGTGCAAAAATTTTGCCTGTGCGTTGCGCTGATGGCATTATACAGCAGGGTTCTTTATCGTGTCACACCATGACACGGGACCTCGTTTATTTAAAGTTCCCATCCAAAAGAACCGTGACTTTCATTTCGTAATGCCGAGTGCTTGGCGAAAGACTAGTCACTACCCACTTTCAAATCTTGGATCAGACCCGGTCGGATTTCGAACCCACGACCTCCCACTTACGGAGCGTGCACTCTAAAAGTCACCAAGAGCTTCATTGCACATGTAAATGATACAAGAAAAATGTGAAATACGAAACAACAATGCTGTAGAAATAAAATATCTGTATACAATCGGAAAACTACAGCGCTGCCATGTATCATTTTCTTTTCAAAGAATACATTTAAAAATGTTACATGACGATTTTTTAAAATTAAGATACTATTTTAACATTAAATACATTAAGAATGGTATATACCATTCTTAATGTATTTAATGTTAAAATAGTATCTTAATTTAATATGTAACATTTTTTTTTTAATTTTGAATGGATTTCTCTGAATCAAATTTTCAAAAAATTATAATAATATTATAATATGACACCGTGTGTGTGCGTGTGTGTGTGCGTGCGTGTGTGTGTGTGTGTGTGTTGTGTGTGTGTGTGTGTGAGAGAGAGAGAGAGAGAGAGAGAGAGAGAGAGAGAGAGAGAGAGAGAGAGAGGAAGTTTTATAATTCAGACATCAACCATCCACGACACCCCCGCCAATATGATGGTAAAGGATATATAATTGGGTACTTGTGTTACCATTGACCCATGATAATTGTTTGTACGAGTATTTTACTCTCACACTGTTTGAATAAAATACCCATAGTTTAATGCAAACACAGGACAAACCCTCATCTACTTATCCAAATATACCCCCTTTGTATAGCGGGATATTTCTTTAACGATTAAAATCAAGACCTAGGGCATGTTGAAATTAGACTATGATAGACGTTTCATAATACTATGTAAACTAAGGTTCAACATATCGTAGCAAAACATGAATAAGCCTGAATATATCGTACGTTAGGTTTGATATGTCAGCTATTGGCCTTGAGAACTGGCCGATGACCTGTACACAGAGCTGCAAAAACTAGCATTACAGACACCCAATCATCCGTGACCGTGGGTGGTAAACTTAAACTAATGACAATCAGTTGATATGGAGTTTAGTTATAATAAGTTTCCAAAAGGATTATGTTTTTTTTTAGAAATGTAAATACCGGGGCCAAGATAAATTTACTCTCACAACTTAAAGTACTATTTATAGGAAAAATAGAGAGAAATAGAACTACTTCTACACCTTAATGTACATTTTAATGACTAATGTTTTTATAACATGCGTTGTTAAATGACACTATATTTGGGCACCTATAAATTAAGGAATTGTGATATACGGAGAATCATTTCGAGTGATTTGTCAATGCATGTGATTTTGTAGTCCTGAAAATCATGACTCTTAACGGCTTTGCTAAATGGATATGTGCCTTTAAAGGGTACCTGTAACCAAAAATTTTTTATCACAATTGTTTTATATATTATTTAAATATAACAATATTGAAAACCGCATCAAAATTGGTGACAAAATTAAAAAGTTATAGCAGTTTGAAATTCACATTTTTTAACTTTCTCTTTATCGCAAAGTGAAACGCCTCGTTTTGAGTTATAAACGTGTGACGTCATTGCAGTATTAGAAGTAGTGTCTAACATAATGGACAATGGTAACAATGATGATATATTGGCGTATGTAGAAGAAAGTAACGACTCAGACGTGTACATATTTATGTCAAATAGTTCGTGATTATTTGGGGAAGCAGTAGAGAACCTTATATGTGATGAATTTGGAGTAAAGCCGTTATTTATTCGAACCAGAAAAGAACGAATCTGATGAACATATTGAGTCGAGTCCCGACCTCCTCGAAAATTGTGACTGCATTTGGTTGTTGAAAAATACGTGACGAGTGTTAACTTGTCAATAACACGAAAATTGATTATATCTTTGACTTTTTTAAAAATAAATTATTTTATTAAGTGGGACTGGACAGACTCGAGAACTACGATAAGTTGCATAGCTATAACAAAAAAAATACGCGGTTAGTTTTAACTTGTCAAATACACGACAAAAATTAATTTCATCGTCGACATTTTAAAATGAATTAAACATCAAATCGGACTGGACAGGCTACCGGATGAATATTATGGAACTTACTGTGGTGTCATGTGCTGATTTTGAATTTCTATTAAGATAATGCAATAAATATTCAAAATTTTAAATGCATAATTTTAATAAAAATTCAAAATCAGCACATGAGAGTGGCACCGGCTAAAATCATTACATAAAAATCCAATCGCCTATGCTCTTTTGTGCAATGTTTATTGACAGTTGAAATTAAATGACCGTGATGTAGAAACATTTTAAGTAGTTTGGCGGCATCACATTTCCTTGATAATTGGAAGATGTTCACACAATTAAAGTTTGTAACATAGTTTTTTTCAACTGCCCGATAGCTAATTAATGCTGGAGTAATTAAAAAAAAAAAAAAAAAAAAAAAAAAAAACCAAGACATTCCATCTCAAATTATTTTACGCGAAATATATTATAATCGTTTAAAATGAATTGACACATTTAAAAAAAAACGAAATAATAATAATAATAAAAACAATAATACAATAATTTTATGGATTTGTATATATAGAATAAAGAATTTAAAAATATCAGAGCTATATGTATGCCAAAGGAAACGTGAAAACTAAAATCTAATAAAATCAAATGTCGTAAGTAGATCAATAAACGTGTTTTAAAAAGACTATTCTGGTCGTCAATTTTGAATTTTCAATTTTGTCTAAAAGTTATATTTTATTATTATTATCATTATTATTGACATGAAAACTAAAGAAAAATTTCTTTTTCTTACTTCTTAAAATTTAAAAATGAAATATTCATTTTTTCCGGAGTGAAAACTTTATTCTGTATATGACAAATAACGTTTATCAAATAAAATTATTTTACTTCACTCGAACTGTAAATATATAGTTGTATATTACAGGTCGTAAGATAACTTTATCAACCTGCAAATTAATTTTGCAAATTATAGGTGACATCCTGTTAATTACAGGTGTGGGTCTAAATCTAAGGAATGTGTCTAATAAACAAAAGGATTAATAATAATCTTAATTATTGGTACATGTCAAACGGGTGTTAATTCAACTTCATTAAATAGTTTTCTCGTAAAATCATCAAAGAAAGTTCAACTACGAGTCCGTATTTGTCTTATTTTAGTAGTTGGTAAATAATATTCTATGGAGATATGTTACTGGTATGACGTCACAACACGGTAGCCTCGATATCGACCTTTTTGATTTGGATTTCTAGAGATGTATTAGAAAATCATCGATATCTCTCTTATTATGGAATTGAATTTTATGGAATTTTCGCTACAGCCATATTTAAGTACGAGGAATAAAATATGTCAAAACTGAAAATCGTTACAGGTACCCTTTAAAGCACACGGCACATATCCATATAGCATTGCCGTCAAGAGTCCTGATTTTCAGGCCTAGTGATTTCGTAAATTAAAGAATTAAATAAAAAGTTGTCAAGAAACCAAAACAGCAATACCTTCTATGATAAAACGATTATTTGTCACCAGCTATACATGAAACTATCATTTGTACTTATTGACATATGTTGTGTATTCGTAATATTAATTATTAACTTTGTTCACTATTTCTGATTTACTTTTTGACTGATAATAATTTATTTCTAAATCTGAATTCCTAAATACAGATACCAAGAGTTTGACCAAGAATACTTTGGTTGCGTTGCACAAAAGACGGCTTTCTTTATTAATTGAACCTCACTATGAAACGCACCAGCAACATAACCCTATTTTAGAAATACCAGAAGTTCATTAAAATACGCATATATATATATATATATATATATATATATATATATATATATATATATATATATATATATAATGTCCATTTAAACGGTAAGTGGGAAGTCGTGGGTTTTAAATTCCGACCGGGTTTGATCCAAGACTTGAAAGTGGGTAGTGACTGTTCTTTCACCAAGCACCCGGCAGAAATGAAAGTCACGGTTCTTTCGGGAGACAACTTAAAATAAACGAGGTCCAGTGTCATGGTAGGCGTGGTACGATAAAGAACTCTGCTGTATTATGCGATCAGCACAACACATAGGCAAAATTTCTGCACTTTCGCCTATAGCTTGCGACGTCTCGAAATGTTAAATATTCTCGACTGGGTCGTTAAACGAATACTTGAGTCAATTCAACTAATTCAAACCGGTAAAGGTATGAATGGTCAAGGCAACCATGAATCATTATTAAACTGGACAACTGGTCAGAGTAAGACCAAAGCTTTCAGTAAACACATCTTGTTTTTTGAAGAAAAAAAATGTCATAAACACGGTTAATTAAACAAGCATGCATCAGTGAATATAAATGAAAATTCGATGTGCTACTGCCCTAAGTCGATTGTCGTAAAAAAAATAATAATCGTCACTTATTTTGAACTCTAGATCGTCCCGACATGATTTATCAGTTCTACCGAGCAAAACAGTATAGATGTTAATTAAATAATAAAATAATTAACTGATATTAAACCATTTATTGGATTTTGTAGATTAAAGACTCATTCAGTAACCCCATCACAGAGGCAAGTTTCAAAAAGTTAATAGCCCAATTTCGCATAAAAAAGTAAAAAAATAAATAAATAAATAAAAATAAAAAATTAAATAAAACTAAAAATTCTGGTTATTTCATATTAATTGTCTTGTAATATAAATCAGTAATCGCTATGTATATAAGAATTGTGTTTATTATAAATAAAAATTCACATCATGACAATCTAGATCATAAGATGGCACCAGTGACATATATTGCATGGTATGTATAATATGGCGTTGGTGGTATCAAGACTTAAATATTTAATCATTTTTTCTTTCAATCTTTACATAATTATCAACACTGTTGTCATTCATGATTTTAATACCGGGCTTATAAGAGTTCTATTATTGGACATTCAATTATTTTAAAAGCTTCTCAACATAAATAAATACATAGGCAAACCGGTTTTTCAACAATCATAATGGTTTAATAGTAAAAGGTCGGTTCTATTGATTTGAAAGGGTACGTGCTATTGGCTAGGTACAATAAATATGGGTAGATTCCATTCGAAACTTTCGGATATGTGAAAAATTATCGACTGTGTTCACAAGGCGTGGTAAACTTGCAATCTATAGGACGGATAAACTCACGGACTCTCCTAGGCAAAAAAAAGGTCCATTTCGCACACCATCGCCACACGAACGGAAAAGTAAGTAATAATTATTTAATAATTAATAAAAAAAAAGTGATTTTAAAAAAAATAATACCTTTTTTTGATATTTTGGGAAATTATAAGTTTTGTTTTAAATTCTGAGTATTTTGAATCCACAGTTTCAGATTTGCTTTTATATTTTATAATAAAAATGCTTTTTATAAATTTCGTCCGTATATTGCAAAACAAAAATTCTGAAAAAAAAAAAAAACAAAAGCGGCGTAGTATTGACAAAATTACCGGTTGTTTTAAAAGTAAATAAATAAATAAATAAAATGATGATGATGATAATAATAATAATAATAATAATAATAAATGACGATCTTAAATCATATACCATGACGTCATGCATTATATGATGTCATTTGACTTCATCTTGGTTACATAACTGTTTTTTAATTAGGATCACCCCTTTGCTGCGTATTAGGTAACTATAGTGCCAGGATGTTTGTCATCTTACTTGCCAATGAGAAGTGTTTGACGCCGGATATCCCAGTTTCCTCCACCATTCAAATTAGAATGAAACCTACGTAAAACTCTTTTCAACAAATTGGGAAATCCCTAACTTTGGTTTTCAACTAGGAATTATACAGAAGTTATACATAATATATTTAATTAAAGTGCATAGCTCCAAATGTAAGAGAATTCTTTGTTTTTCAACGCGCTTTCATAAATTTAATTAAAAACTTTCTTTAGAGAACTTTTTTTTCAATTACTTATTACGAGAACATTGCTTTATAAATAAGCAACTGTTCAAAACGATCATCTGAAAAGTAATTGCATGCTTATTGAATTTTTCTTTCCTTTTTTTTTTTCTTTTTTCTTTTTTTTTTTTTTGAAAAAAGCCTGCAATTTAAAACGACGGGAATGGGGTTGGTTGTTGATTAGCTGTTTTAGCATTTTCTCGTTTTTGTGACCATTTATGGTACTAGTATTCAGTTTTTATAATTTGTTTCAAAGTTATTTCCGGTGTGTTGGACCGGTTGTAAAATATTTTTTTATTGTTAAAAATCCAAGTTTTAGGAAATATTTACATTAAAGATTACAGTAATGCTGTTGTTTTTTTTCGGGGGGGGGGGGGGGGTTGTTGGCTAGTGTTCAAGAGATCGCGCTTACGGATCATTGCGCCTTTCATCGACTTGGTTCGAATCTTAGTTGGACAATTTAGCCAGTTCATTTGCTGGAGGAAGGTGTTTTCGGAGGGGAGAGGGGTTCAGTGTCTTCTACCATACCAGAACTTAACATCTTCATTTAAAAGCAAATTTCTTGATTTGGGCGTAAAACACAATTACTTTCCTCAGCTTCACTCTTAATGCATCATAACAATTTCAAAATGTGAATTTTTAAATTGTCTCATGTGCAGAATTTTGAATCTTTCCAAATAGAAATATTAAAAATTCTGCACATTACAATTTTCAAAATTCTGCACATGACACACTTTAAAGTTCACAATTCACAATTAATGGTCATGTGCAGAATTTTGAATATTCCTTTTTGTAAAAAAATTAAAATTCTGCACATGACAATTGCATCAAAAATGAAAAATGTACAATATTTGCAACGTACATGTATTAGTAATTAGCAAATCGACGGTAGACTTTTACGGCTTCCAGACTTGTTAGAGAGTGCATGTTCAATCAATTTGTCAGTTCTAAAACTTATCTAAACATGGTTTCAACTTTTTTTATTTGGGTACATTCTGACATTTGAGTAGTAAACACTTTTGGTCTGCATTTGTCATTGACTTGTTGAGTTACCGTGAGACCTTATGAAAAAGATATTTAAACAGTCTAGTCGGGTCTTTAAAACGCTAATTATCTTAAGGTCACACGGTACAGTTAAACTTTTTTATGAATAAAATCTATTAACTTGTCTAAATGTTGAAGTTTTAGATCTAATACTCATTCGGTTTTTGGTACATACAAGCTTGTTTAAGGCTATAAAATTCTGCTATACCGTAATTTTTTAATTTTCTGGAAAAAAAATAAATAATTACGATTTGACAATTCTTCTGCAACAAAACATTAATGTTCGGTTTTTGGATATATTATTATAACTGATAGATGATCACTATTTGGATATTCATTAAGCATGGTAGTAAAAGTGCGTCCAAAGTCGTGATATCTTTTGTTCTGTCATTATTATTTCGACTGTGTAGTTGCTCTAAATGGTGATCTACATGTACCTGGGTTTCTTTCATCTTAATTAACAATCTTTCTCGAACGAGGCAAACTTGTAATTTTTTTTTATTTGATACTCTGAATACCGAGCGAAAGGCGAGAAAACAATCATCTAAAGAGCGTCAAGCAATAAGTGTCATCTCCAGGGCGACAAATAGTTCGCGTCATTATATAATAGCGACTAGTTTCGTCGTCTTTCGCCAGTACGACAAGCGGTTTTAGCTACAGTCTATCAATAGTGCGGCGAGTGGTTTTTGCCCTTGTCTGTAAATTGGTGCAGCATGTTCTTTGTACTGTCGCCTATCAATAGTGCGGGGAGTGGTTTTTGCCCTTGTCTGTAAATTGATGCGACAAGTGGTTAGTGCTATCGCCTATCAATAGTACGGCGAGTGGTTTTTGCACTTGTCTGTAAATTGGTGCAGCAAGTTCCTTGTACTGTCGCCTATCAATAGTACGGCGAGTGGTTTTTGCACTTGTCTGTAAATTGGTGCAGCAAGTTCCTTGTACTGTCGCCTATTAATAGTGCGGGGAGTGGTTTTTGCCCTTGTCTGTAAATTGCTGCGACAAGTGGTTAGTGCCATCGCCTATCAATAGTACGGCGAGTGGTTTTTGCACTTATCTGTAAATTGGTGCGGCAAGTTCCTTGTACTGTCGCCTATTAATAGTGCGGGGAGTGGTTTTTGCCCTTGTCTGTAAATTGCTGCGACAAGTGGTTCATGCTATCGTCTATCAATTGTGCGGCAATGGTTAGTGATATAGCCTATCACTAGTGCGGCGAGTAGTCAGTGCTTTCGTCTATCACTTGAGAAGCGAGATGATAGTAATATTAACAATGTCAGTTAGAATTAATGAGCGTTCTGTTTCCCCTGTACTAAGTCCTTGCATTACCTCCAACATAAATTGTCACGTCAGATTTTAAACCTTAAAATTGAAAGAAGACACTTGTAAAAAAATAATTTAGTTAAGAAAGTTTTCAGAGATTCTTTTCTTTAACATTATGATATATTACACCTAGTTTTTTTTAAAAAGAATTCTGTCTTCCATTTAAAACGGGTTTTCATAATATAGTGTTAAGACTGAAATATAAGTGCGTTTGCACACAATGAAAAAATTCACATTAAGTTAAGAAAATAGTTACACAGACGCATCCAGTATCCAATTCTTACCGGACATTTCTTGTAATCCTTATACATGTGTCATGTGCTGATTTTGAATTTCTATTAAAATAATGCATTCAAAATCAGCATTTAAAAAAAAATCTACACCCCCTTCACAAATACCACCAACCCAGTCGACCTAAAGTAGTTCTGTTACTCTCTGTATTTTTTTCTATATTTATCAGAGTTCAATGCCCCCTCAAAACATATTTACAGTTCTCTATCACTTAATACTTCACACATCATGATGCAAATACAACCCCCTTTTCAAATGATATAGTGTTTTCAATGAACAAGAGCTATATTAATCAGAGATTAATGCCCCACTCAAAGTTTTATTGTTGGAGATACATACTTTTAGTTTTCTTGCAATTCCTTTTCGGGGATCAAAAATTTGGTGGCGTTGGGAGACTTGTTTATCGGTGTGCCTGCACACAAACACTGTCTAACTATTATTATTATTATTATTATTATTATTATTATTATTATTATTATTATTATTTTGAATAATAATTATTTACAATTTACATTTACATGTACATAAAAATTTAGAAGTATCACGTCACAAAACTTAAGACTTTCTAAAAGCATCGTACAGTTAGTCTGCATGATGCAACTTTTCATTGATTGTTGAACATTTGAACTACATGTACGACTCTAGTATTTCTCTTAAACTACATGTGGTGGCATTTTAAAACATCGCAAACTCTTTTAACACGTATGAGATTCAGTTAATAGTCTTTTCACACGGTTTTGCATGTTTGACGATGATTACCTATTAGAATCTCTCTCTCTCTCTCTCTCTCTCTCTCTCTCTCTCTCTCTCTCTCTCACACACACACACACACACACGCGCGACATGTTGATCCGGATGACAAAAGCTCCGTTTCATAACCAATGCGTCAGTACAATTTCAAAATGTCATTAAAATTAAATAAAAATTAATTTTATAAATATAAAATTTTTGTAAAAGCAATTGTTAGTTTTGACTTTGGAACACCTGTACCATTTACAACAGAATAAAATTCGTTAAATCAGTTTCCCGTTTACAAATTGATTGAATTAAACAACCCAAATATACTTGGGCAGACCTACATCTAGAAAGTTTTCATTTATCTATTTTATTAATATTTTTTTTTTTTAAATTGGTGATAACATGATACGTTTTTAAATCAGATTGTGTGTCACTGATCGTGTATTTGGTTATCTCAGGTTATTATCAGAATAGCCGGTGCTTAAGCTACCGTGAGGTAAATTATGAATCTCCAGGAAGAGTTCATTTTTTTTATTTAAGCCGTATGCTTCGTCGAACTCTCTCAGTTATTATAATAAATTTACAGGATTTTTTCTCTTTTGTCCTTGAATGAAAGACAAGTATTTCAAATATAACTTTGGTATTTCATATGTTTGCATTTAAATCAAATAGCTTACAATATATATACGCGTCAATTTTAATAATTTGTATTGATAGTCACCATTTTTTTTAATAAGACGTGAAATAATTCACTAAATTCTAGGTGTCCTTGTACATGTATACATTAAACTGTACCAGTTTTAGTTCTTTAAAAATGCTTGCATTAAAAAGGCAGATGAAATGCCAGCCAGAGCATTTACTGAAATTGGTCAGTCTTAACTAAAGGGTTGCTTTTTGCGTTTTGAGACAGCATTCTGACAGTTATAGTCATCACCACCTTTTTTTATTAGTTAAAGTTGTTTGTTTGTTTGTTTTTCATTTTATTTTATTTTAACTTTTTTTAAAATTTCATTATTTCTCAAAAACCATGTTAGTGTCTTTGAAACCAACATGAATCTTGATTTTATAACTAGCATGAAGTGTGGAGGCCCGTTTACATTGACCATGCATAAATCAAGACAGCGAAATTTGAAATGGTTATTTTAATCCGTTTTAAATGTCGCTGATCAAGGTTATGTAACTTTTGATTTTACAAAATGCCATGACTGTCTTGGGGATTAAATTAAGATAATCATATTAGGATTTACGATCAAGGCCGGATATTTAGGATCAATAATCCCCTTTCCGTGTGTGTGTTTTTGTTTATTTATTTGTTTTTTTTTAGTCAAGCCTTTAGATTGCAGTGACAAGAAACAACTCTGGTGTTTTATGATTGAATGTATTTCGTATAAAAGTTTTATGTTTCTAAGTTTGTAAGTCCAACGATGCAACCAAATTTTTTTGCTTCTGTACTTTAAAATTACAAAATAAAATATTTTAACTGGGGATACAAAATCCTAATAATGTCGTCATGTATGTCCAGTAAATGACAATATTTCATTTTTAACTTGCAGACATAAAGCAGACTCTGGTGACCGCTAAGTCACCATGGGTTGGCCAGGAATGGAACCAACAACATTCATTCTATTGCTTTTATGGATAGTGACAGTTTCCGGACAAACACGTAAGTAATACCGTTTATCGTTTTGTATGGTATTTTTGTCATCATGCTTCCGAAAATGGATAGGCGCTTGTTCACATAAATTTGTCTGTCACATAAGAGTTCGTTTACAACTAATGGCATCGTGCAGTATTCGTTTATGGAGTGGGGAGTTTTTTTTTAAAGAGGTATTTTTGTTGTGTCTGACGCTAGAAAAATTAGGTTCTCCCGTCCATACAGTTAAGCTTCAGTTTTGTTGTGTTTCTTTGGTGCTGTACAGTGTTAACGCCATTTATAAATTATATATCATTATATATATTATTATAAGATACATGTACGTCAGTAAAATGTTCCAGGCAATTGAATAAAATATCGACGAATCCGGGTCTTTTCGCCCTGATTCCCGTTCGCCCCGTGGGTCAATTCGCCCCGATTCCCGTTCGCCCTGGGTCGATTCGCCCTGGGTCGATTCGTCCCATTGTTTACTTAAATTAACTAATAAAAAAACAATCTAAAATGTTGACATATTTAATTGAAGTTGCTAACAAAAATATTTTTTATCTGTTTTGCATTAAAATAACATAAGTGTTTAATTAGTTGCATAAAACAATAACAAACAACACAGCTTGTGTCTTCATGGGTCAAGATACTTTGATGTATATGGACATCAAATCAGAAATAGCAGTCATCCGGGTACATCAAACAAATACCCGGTCATTGTACTTTTAAAACAAAGAACTGTGCACAAATAAATCGTCGTTAATAAGAATGTTACTTCTAGTAATAAAACTTTAAACATAACAAACACTTGCATGTTTACACATGCGGTTCCAGGCAGAAGTATTTTTGTAGGGCGAAACGACTCACTTCCGGGGGCAAAACAACCCGGGGAGAATCGACCCAGGGCGAACGGTCATAAGGGCGAATCGACCCGATACCATATGGACAGTTTGACATAGATTTTATTCTTGGCTGACTTAAATGATAAGATTTTAATAACGTTTTTTTTTTATTTTCATCTTAACAATGCAGTCATGAAATTGTGAACATTATTTGGAATTGATTGAAATACAGAAAAATATTTAAAAATTATTAATTTTTTTCAGCATGCTCATCTATCGATTTTATTACAAACCAGGAATTACCATCAGTCACTATTTATGAAGCTGATAACAGTAAGTATAATTATACAAGTCTTTTTATTGTTATGAAAGTGGGGGTTTGTAATTGTTTCAAGTACAGTATACCATTATCTTCATGAGGGATGTTTTGGGAAAACATTTACATGCAAATACCTGGAAAAGTTATTTGATGGGAAAATGTCATTGGCTGATGCAATTCTATTACCAATTGAAATAATTGTTCTGAAAAAGTTATTAGGCAGCATGGGGTACACTACTGCATAATTGTATAAGCATTTAGAAAATGCAAATCTTATGTAAAACTTATTTAGAGTAATACAAGTGAATGCATATTTGGATGGAGGATTCTAATATCTAAAACTTACTTAATGAAGACAGTGTTTCATGGGGTGAGGTGGGGGCGGGGATTACTAATATTTTCTCTTAGCACAGGTCTTTAGCAGGCTGTTGGTGTTAAGACATCAGATAAAAAAGATTGTTTAACACTAGTGAGTAGAAAGTAATATAAATATTTGACCCAATCAGACTGAATTTGAAAATGCAAAGTGTCTGTCACAGAAATTTCCAAGTTTTCATTACCAGGTACTTGTACTATATCGAATTGAAGTTTGTTTCTTGATGCTTTTAATCATTGTTTTAGTGACAGTTATTTGTTTAATACGACATAATTTGTTAGTTGTGTGTTTGTAGAATTTTTAGAAAAATGTTCATGATATTTAGCATAAATTAAGTAAAAATAGTTTTATATAAAGAGAAATATTTAGGAATATTATTCATTAAAATCATTAATGTTACCATGGAAACATTCTTAAATACTCCTCTCAAATAAGGACACTGTTTAATGTAATATTTTACATGTATTTTTAATGATGAATTCACAATCTCTTTTTTTAGGCTTTCTTCTGAATAGTTTTAAAGTTGCAAATCCTGAACGTTATAAGGCACAGATCCGTATCCAGGGCACACTCAATCAAAATATCCAAGTAACTCTGTCTCAGGGTTCAGCGGCTGTGAATCCATTGCTCTATTTTACACTCGAATCTTCGGATGTAAATAACCAGAACAATGGGGTTTACATCACATTGAGCCAGCCTCTTGATAGAGATGTAAGTTATCTCAATGTATATTATATTACTTATTTAGCTGTCACACCTAAAATTTATTGTAAAAATTCGGTAATTTTTAAACTACATGTAATGTTATTTATACTGAATTGATAAATTTGTATAGTTTTTGTATATTTAAAGTTATGGAATCAAAATTAGCATTAATAAATATTTATACTTTATTTGTAGCATGAATTGGTGCTGGGTATCATCTGTTTATGTGAATTCATATAATAAATAAAAAAAAAAAAAACCAGGATATTTATATCAGTTTGCGTTTTTTATTGATATGCTAGTACATGTATTAAGCTTGTAAATCATTTGTTATTTAAATCTGTATTTCATTTTAGGCTCAGAATTATGGCAGGTTTGATTTCAGGCTAAGTTGTACTTACCTGGGAACTGAAGTGAGTATATATAACATACACTTTTAAGTGACTTTTTAAAAACTTGATTACAAGTAGTCACATGAAAACAACCTCAAAAGATCAGGGTAATCTTTTCATTTAAGATAATCAATCATTAGATGTAGTATAATATTAAGTTTCCAAATCTTAACAAATCAGGTTTATAACATCTTAAGGCAATTGTTTATTGTTTTGACACCTGTGTTTTAATCACATCCAAAAACAAACCATAATAATAAAATAAAAATATTGTATTACTTGCAAGTATGCCATTATGACATCAGAGGGGAAACCAGAGTACCATGAGGAAACCAGGGACCTTTGACAAACTTTATCACACTAGCATTTGCCTGAGCAGGATTCAGTCCTAGACAATAAGAGACACTTTGATAATTCAACTTCCAAAGCCTGTGATGAACTTTTTTAGATTAATTAATGATTTACTGGTTAATTAGAGTTTTTACTTTTTTTGGGGTTGGGGGTGTTTTTTATGTTTTTTTTTAATGGAGAAATATGTTTTGAATTTATTAGCATGCTTTTTTATTTTAAAAAAATTATGAAAAAATTGTCATGCCATTAATGCCAATATAATAATGAATACAACAAGTGTGATAAAATTCATTTAAGAGTATTAACTAATTTTACTTTCAGACTCAATATACACTCCCAGTTATAATAGCTGATCTGAATGATAATACCCCAGTATTTACCAGTGCTTCTTATACAGATAATGTAAATGAGGTAAGTTCATACTCAATATGCTATTGTCCAAAATAGTTGGAAAAACTGCAGATGGAACAGAATAATATGCATAAAACAAACTTAAGCTGTTGGGATGTCTGATGATTTATATATTTTGTTGGGTGGGGGTGGGGGAGAGGGGAAAGATTTATACATCCTGCCCACACTGCCATCCAACCAAAGCTGTCTGGGTGATTTATGTATTTTGTTCACTCTTTTTTCAAACCAAAGCTGTTTTGTTGTTGATTTAAATATCCTGCTTGACTCCTGTCCAACCAAACAATTCTGGCAGTTTATATATTATGTTCAGTCTTGGGTCTGACCAGTGCTGTTTTGGTGATTTATACAATCTGTCCACTCTTGAATTATATCTTAATAACTGAAACCCCATGTCATGTCAGACAAGACATTAAAAAAGAAAAAAACAGGCTCCTTCTGAAAAGTGTCATAGACATACACTTGAAAGTTATAACCTGATGTAAAGTCAGCTAAACATAATGGCGTCGCATTGTAAATGAAATAATCTGGACAAGAGCTATACAGCTTATGTCACTTATTTCTTTTTCATTATAAATTTCAAAAATTCACAAATTCTCTGACAAGTTCAATTTCATCTAAATATTATTTATTGAAATTTATTGATTTTTTTTTTTTCATTTCATATGTTATTGTAACCCTATATGAGATTCTGTGTTAAATATGATTGTTTTTTTTTATTCTACAGAAATTGGTAGTTGGAACATCATTAGATGTAAAAGTAACTGCAACTGATGCTGATGCTGCTCAGAACCAGAACATCCAGTTTGCTATTGTATCGCAGGAATTAACTGGTACTATTAGTAGTATCTTTGTAAGTACTATATTATACATGGAATATTTCACAAAGACAACAGAAATGTTAAAATTTAGTGTTTTAGATGCGCAAAACAGAATAGTAAAGATAAATTACTCAAAACTTAAATATGCATTGCTATAGTAGATTTGTTACCTATTTATATTTATGTACATTAGTGTATTTTGAGTGATATATAAATTTATTTATATGTATGTATATGTTACGACACATATATGCACATCCACAACTATGCTCAAGCTATCGTGTAAGGCATTGTATGATGTATGACTGATTTATCTGGTCCTAATTTTTCAGCAAAGAACTACTGATTTAGATTTTGCAATCACCAGTCAGGTAGAAAATGGAAGAACAGTTGGAACCCTTAGTGTTGCCAGAGACCTGGATTATGAATTACTTGCTGCCAATGGATCCACAACCTACAGACTTAATATCACTGCTACGGTAAGTATCATACATTGACTAAAATTGAACATTTCTCTCTCTCTCTCTCTCTCTCTCTCTCTCTCTCTCTCTCTGTGTGTAAATTTTAGCTTGTATAGATTTAAAAATTCTTTTAATCATCTCTTGGCAATATTTTAAATGTACTTATTCATAATGCTATAAATTTTATTGGCACATAGATTACCCATATTTATGTGCACTGAACATGCCCTTGTAAAAAGAGCAACAAAAACACAAACATACACACCACGTAACCTTGTGTATAGATTCATGAAAGATAAAAGGAATTGTGTCACATCCTTAATCGAGAAAAATTTGGTGATTTTACATGCCCAACAAATTTCTTGATAATGAAAGGACTGGTTGACCAAGTGGTTTAAAGGTTTATAGAGATCAAAGCATTTCTCATTGCCTACATTTGAATCTCACTTGTAGTTTGTAAAAGTTTGTCAGTTGGCTTGTCGAAGTTGTGTTAATTTTGTCCTGGCAATCAGGTTTCCTCCACAGTCTCTAAACTGACTTATGTTGTTCTTCACAAAGAGGGGCCTCAGTGGCTACAGTAGGTAGTCTAAAGCCCATGCTTATGAGTCACAGTGACTCTCACTGCCTAGGTTCAAATCCTGCTTGGGGCAGAACCTAGTGTTAGAAAGTTTGGTAGTTTGTTTGCCGAAGATTGATGATTTTCTATAGATACTCGGGTTTAACTCAGTTTCTGAACTCAAGACTTTGATATAACCGAATCTTGACTAGGGATTAATACAGCTTTGCTACTATTACTTCTTTATTGATTCGGAATCTGTAAAGACAAACTTGTGTTAAAATTTGTTTTTAATTTTTTAGGATCAGTCCATTAATGCGAATGAACGCAGAACTTCCTTCATTTCGTACACCGTTAATATTTTGGATGGAAATGACCAGGTTCCTGAATTCTCTTACAGTTCCTGTAGGAGACTAGCAGGAAGCAATTATTGTTATGATCCACGATACACAACAACTATTCTTTCTAATAATCCGGTAAGTATAATCAAGTTAATTGATTATTGATATACATCCTTTTACATAATTGGGTAGTCATAATTAATATAAATTTATGATCCATGGAAGACAACTGTCTTTTTTGTCTTGCTCCGATTATTTAGCAATTTATTGTTATAGTTTTAATCTTGACTTGAAGGTTAATGTTACCAAATTTGGAGTCATTTTTTCTAGGGTACATAATTATAGAGAACAGAAGGAAGAAGATGGTTAGTTTTGATATAATCAAAACATGATTAACACATAAAGATAATCAGCATTTTAAAAGGGAGAATTTTAAAATTTATTTTACTCTAAAAGATGAAGATAAAATCAACATTTTAATCTGACAGAAAAAAGTGATATTTTATTTATTTATTTTTTTTATTTGTTTAAAACATATAGTTATTATTTGCTTTATAATTGACTTTTTTCTTGTAGTCTGGTCAGTTGACCATGTTTCCAAACCCAGCAATAGTTCCGACCCAACAAGCTGTAACAATTCAAGCAAAGGACAGGGATACTCTTAATGCAGCTATAGCTTTTGATATTGTCAAATGTAAGATTTGTTTTTAATTTTGAACTATCACTTTCATTCTATTACAACAGTTTTTTTTAAGACTCAGTCATGGGTATTTTTAATATCTCTCTCTCTCTCTCTCTCTCTCTCTCTCTCTCTCTCTCTCTCTCTCTCTCTCTCAACTGTATTACTATCTCTAACTTTACTTGCAAACCAATGTTCAGAATTTGATTTTTTTCAATTCCATATCCACCAATATAACAAATACACTGTAGAAATGAGAACTCTTTGAAATTTACTATGGATGTGTTAAAACTAGAATGTCATGGGTGTTTTTAATCTCTCTCTCTCTCTCTCTCTCTCTCTCTCTCTCTCTCTCTCTCTATTGTTCAGTGTGTGTGTTTCCTCACATTTCCTCACACTAGGATCTGCCAAAATGAGATTCAATGCTCAAAAAAAAAAAAAAAAAAAAAAAAAAAAAAAAAAAAAAGACACAGATCATGTTCCAATAAAATCATGTTCCAAGTTACAGTAGGCATGGCTTAATTAAGACCACTATAAGCTGCTTTAGGGCATATAACATTGTCCCATTGGTCTAAACATCTTCAGTGATATCTCTGTAAGTGAATTAATTTTGATTAAAAATAAAATCCTGTCCTATCTATTCCTTGATCTTAACAACAGCACCATTTTAATTATGGCAATATTACAGTATTATTTATATCTAATGTAGTACATTTTCTGACAGCCCAAAGTACTGTCTACTGAGTTATGGATACCTGGGGAGTTTTACTCCATCAGCAGTGGTGCCCACTCAAGGGGTAGTAAATATTTAACCAAAATACCTGTTTAATTTTAATGTGCCATTATTATTGGTCACTTGTAGAAACTTTTTAAAAAGTACATTGTATATTAATAAACCCACTTTCCAAGGATAATTCATAATTTTTTTTAGTTTCTTGAGAATGTTAAGATATATCAGGAATACTGTTGTCCATAATTTAACTTTTTTGACTTTAAAGATTTGTTTACCCCCCAAAAATAGCACCTTCTAGGAAAGACTTGTTATCTGCAGATATCTTATTACATGTAAATACACACATACTGGCTATACAGATAAGCTATGCTATCTTGTGACAAGTTCTAACTTTACAGGGCTCGACATTAACGGTTGTCCGCTTGCCCGGGGCAAGTAAAACTGACGGTCGGGCAAGTAAACTTCAGATTAAACTTGTCCGACGGGGCAAGTGAAAATTTTAGCCATAGATGATTAAAATTGTCATTTTGACATAAAATTCTGAGAGATTTTTTTCCTGAATTTTTATGTTAAAGTGCACACCATACTTCTGTATATTTTCTATGACTCTAAGAGTTTAAATCGGGAACATGTCGTAAATAACCGTAACATGTATAAAACGAGATATTTGATTGGTTTATTCTATTTATATCACTTAATTTAATCCAAACAGCGCCGAATACGTTTTCGTCTATTGTTGACAATAGAAACTGCAAATATGGTCGAATTAAAACAAGTCATTATGTCGTTTTTTAAGAAACATCTCTTTATAAAACTAATGATGGTATAACTATCCATAATTTTTTTTTTATCACACTCTGAATTAAAACTACAGTGAGTAAAGTCAAAACAATAAGTTAACATCAATCATGAAGATTTTATTTACAGTTCAATAAAACAAGATTGATTCAGTCTTCTGTAAATGATTAAAACAGGATTAACAGGGTCTTTTCTTAGAGATTTTAAGACCTGAAATGAAAGAAAACCAAAGGGCAAAAAAAATGTAGGGCAAGTAAAAAATTTAGGCGGGCAAGTGAATTTTCAGTTGCACTTGCCCGACTGGGCAAGTAGGTATAAAAGTTAATGTCAAGCCCTGCTTTATAATTTCTTAATTCCACAATTCCACAACAGTAAAACATCAGCTATTTTATAATTTGTTCATTTGAAGTTTCCTATATTTTTATTTTCAGCTGAGCCAGAGGGATATCATTCCAGGTTTGCTGTGACAACTATTGCTCCACAGTTAGGAAGCTCCTTTTATACAGCTTCTGTTTCTCAAATTCAAGCTATACAGAGATCAGCAGGATTGACAAGTTTAGATCTTGTGCTACGGGTAAGTTAGCAGTAATTAAAAAAAAAATGTTAGTTATGTAGACCAAATCATTCAAAGCTACGGTAGCTTAATTAAATAGTTAGTGAATATACATTCAAAATGTTATTAAAACTAAATTAGTTTATTTTGAACAGAGGTTTTTAAATTATGATTTTGTTTGTTAACATATGTGTTCATTTCTGAATGTGATCTACAAAAAAAATGCTAATACCCAAATGCAAGTTTTTGCTAACCCGCTGGTTATGCTAATTGAGTTTTGAACAACTTGACCATGGTTAATTAGAGGTACAGGTGAGCTTTACTATCCTTTTTGATGTAAAAGATAATTTGATGTAAATCTTGAATAATTAAAGATATTATTATTTTATAATCAATTGTACAATTTAATTTTCAATGTAACAAGTACATGTACATTATGGATTGCATTATGGTTAGCAACCCCCTGTATGAAGAAACATTCTGTCAAACATTGCAGTAATTTTACCTGCCACCCAGGTTGTTTTGTGTATTATGGCTATATTAACTCCCTCACGGATCTGCCAAGCAACTGTTATTTTCTGTCATCAAAGAACATATTTAGCTAGAAATTACTTAAAACCAATAGGTACATAATTATTGAAGTATATTTAGATAGAAATTACTTAAAACTGACAGTTACATAAATATTTAAGTTTATTTAGCTAGAAATAACTTAAAACTGACAGTTACATAAATATTCAAGTATATTTAGCTAGAAATTACTTAAAAACTGACAGTTACATAAATATTTAAGTATAAAAATGGAACACCAGCAACAACAACACAACAAAAAAAAAAGTTTTTTAGTTTGCTTGCTGAAAGTTGGTAGTATTTTCCAAGTATTCCCTTTCATTCCTGAACTAACCATCTTGGTGTAAGTTATAGAATCTTGCACTAGGTCTAAAACACATTATTACTCAACACTGCAGTTAATTACTAATTTTTTCTTTTTTTCTTTTTGTAGGCTAGAAAAGTAGCAGCACAGAATTATTTTTCAAATGCCATCATTACAGTTAATATAATAGCTACTAATAATTTTGACCCAGTCGTAACAACCAATAGTGGATCTATGATTGGTCAAATATCTGAGCTAGCAACACCAGGTACACTAGTAGACAGCACACAAGGGCAGAAACTCCGTTTGGAAATCAGTGATCAGGATATTTTGAATGGAGACCCTGAACAAACTTATTTGTATACAACAAATACAAATATTTTTAGTGTTACTCAGGATAGATTTATCAGCCTAACCAGTTCAAATCTGTTAGATTATGAGACGGATAGGGATATTATATTTACTGTGGTCGTACGTGAAGGAACTACTACCCAGAGAAGAAGTGCCACTGTAACTTTGACAATTAATGTTTTAGATGGAAATGACAATCCTCCTGTATTCCCAGCTCAGGCTTACTCACAAAATGTTCCCGCTGGGGCATACAGTGGTTTTAGTCCATTAAATGTCATACAGGTAACAGCCACTGATCAGGATAGTGGGACATTTGGTTTTATCACATACAGTCTTCTCTCTTCTGTTGACCAATTGGGTAATAATGTTTTGAGTAGATTTCAGATAGACAGTGCTGGGCGCATTACTGCCCGTTCAACGCTTACTGCTGGGGAGTTGATTACTATCACTGTTCAAGCTGCAGATGGTGGTCAAGGCAGTCAACAAAAGTTCGGAAGAACTGTTGTTTTGGTCAATGTCACGGGTACTCTGGTTAATCAAGGGCCATCATTTGCTGCGACAACATACAACATCATAGTTAGTGAAGGAGTTGAAATCGGAGCATCAGTATTTACAGCACCTGCTGTTGATCCTGAAGGAAATGCTTTGTCTTTCACCATTTCCGATTTGTCAAATACACAATTTCAGTTCCAAGATTTTGAAATCAACAGTACCACTGGTATAGTCAATACCCGACGGCGTTTAGACAGGGAATCAAGGCCAACATATGCCTTACTGATTTTTGCTCGCGAGACGAGCACTACACGCAGTGCAACAACAACATTAAGCATCACTCTGTCGGATATTAATGATAACAGACCAGTATTTACCAACACACAACAGAATAATAACTATTTCTTCTCTGTCAACGAAGGCCAGACTGGTGTTACAGTTGGAACTGTCACAGTAAGTTTCATAGATATTTTATTATCTCTCATTTTATAAAAAAAGACCTGTATGTTTTTGACCATTGTCAATTTGCATTTTCTTAGTACAAGAACTATAAATTGAATTTAAAACTGTGTCAGTTAAGTTGTTACATAATTGATCAAGAACATATTAGATGGTAATATTTATTTTTTTATGTCATGTGGCCAAGAATAGGTACACACTTATCTAGATGAAAAATCAAAGATTTCAAAATCGACCTACAAAACCTTCAATGTCATATCTGTCTTTTATTTCATCCATCAAGTTTTAGCTCACTTTAGCACTACTCCACTTATATTTACTCAATGTTCTTATGACTATGCAGGTAATTTTCAAGATTTAAAATTGAGTTCAGTGTATATATGAAGTTATATGAAATCCTTGACATTTATAGACTGCCTAGGTGGCTCAGGGGTTGAGCAGCTGCCTGAAAAGCATAGAGAGCATAAAATATTGTTTACATAAAACATGAAATATTGCTTACAAAATATGTAAAATATTGCTTACAAAATATGTAAAATATTGCTTACAAAATACATGAAATATTGCTTACAAAATATGTAAAATATTGCTTACAAAATACATGAAATATTGCTTACAAAATACGTAAATATTGCTTACAAAATACATGAAATTTTACAATATACATGACTTATTGCCTACAAATTACATGAAATATTGCTCACAAAATACATGAAATATTGCTTACAAAATACATGAAATATTACAAACAAAATATGTAAAATGTTGCTTACAAAATACATGACTTATTCAAGTTATTGCTTACAAAATATGTAGAATATTGCTTACAAAATACATGAAATATTGCTTACAAAATACATGAAATATTGCTTACAAAATTCATGACACAGTCCTGAAAAACTTACTTTATTCATTTTAGGCTGTTGATGCAGATCAGCCTAATACAGTGAACTCACAGATAAATTATTACCTAAATACGAACACAAATCTGTAAGTATAGTTTATATAAATACATTTGTATGTGTGGGTCTCAGTGGTTGTGTATGTGTGGGTCTCAGTGGTTGTGTATGTGTGGGTCTCAGTGGTTGTGTATGTGTGGGTCTTAGTGGTTGTGTATGTGTGGGTCTTAGTGATTGTTAATGTGTGGTTAAGCTTGGTGTGCATGTGTGGGTGTCAGTGGTTCTGTATGTGTGGTTTAGTGTTATATGTGCATTTGTGGATGTTTGTGGTGCATTTAAGTATGGTGTATGTTATGTGGTTGAATGTGATGTGTGTTTGTGTTGATAATTTTAGTTGTTTATGTGTGGTTGAGTGGAAGTCTGCATGAGTGGATGTTAGTGGTTGCACATGTGTAAGATTGAGTTTGATGTGCGTTGTGTGGATTTTTTGCAGTGATGTTTTTGTAAAATTGCATGTGGATGTAATAATTATCTTAATATACATGTCTCCCAGTCAGACTTATAAACATTATTTTTGTTTAAGATTTGTTATCAATCCATCCACTGGACAGATAAGTACCAGTCCTAATATAGCATTAGATTATGAGACCCAGACCTCATATGTATTTTTGGTATTGGCTCGAGATTCAGCCCCAGATAGCAGGACTGGAACAGCGACTGTGACTGTTAACATAATTGATGTGCAGGACAGTATCCCAAGATTCGTACAGTCTCAATATGATGCCAGCATCGCTGAGAATAATGCTATTGGTACAAGCATTGTGACCGTATCAGTAAGTGACATATTTTTCTTTTCCATTGTTGACCTCTTCATAGACAGGGTGGGATCTTGGGGTTCGAACCCCGGTTGGCTCTGACCAAGACTTAGAAATTGGCAGTGACTGCTCTTTCATCAAGCACTCAGCATTTAGAAATTAAAGTCAGTGGGTCCTTCGGAAGAGACCTTAAAACTGATTCCCTGTGTCATGGCAGGTGTGGCACATTAAAGAACCCTCCCTGCACATTGACCTAAGCGCACTGTAAAGGTCAAAATTTCTGCTACTTCACCTATAGCTGGTGATGTCTCAAAAAAGTGAAACATTCTTGACTGTAAAACCACATTAGTCAAATCATAGACAGGGCAGCTAAATGACCCATAGTGCCTTATACCCTTTTTTTGAATCTGACTTATTTTGATCCCATTAAGTGGAAGTTTTTCATTTTGCAATGTATTAAGTTCGGCATCTTTCTTTGGATATGCTGTTTTCTGCCAGGCAAAAATTAGGCCACATAAAAACATCACATAAAAAATTCTGTGAGTTGTGTTTTATGTGCAGAATGAAATTTTATGTAAGAAATTATTTAAAATGAGAAGTTGCCTTAAAAATCTATCAGAGGACTGAAAAGATGCAATAGCTTTGGCCTCAATACTATTTTTATTTTGGAGGTCAATGTTAAAAAAGCTCCTTCTAAATTAAACACTGCATTTTTGGCATTGTTTAAATACATGAAATTAATGATTAATCTGAACTAAAATAAATATTATTAGCTTGTTGTTAGCATGTTAACATTTAGTGTTATTACTGTTGGTCAGTTTCCAGCTGTAAATCTATATCAAGAGTATTTATTTTGATAAAAATTTATTTTTTCAGGCTGTGGATGGAGATTCTATACAAAACGTTCAGTACGTATTAGTTGGAACAGACAGCAGTGATTTTAGTATACAACAAAATGGCCTGATAACTGCAAACATTGCTTTTGATTTTGAAACCAAATCATCTTACCAGTTTTCTGTCACAACAACAGATGGAAGGAATACAAATGCCCTGTCTGCTTCTGCCATAGTCACTGTCACTGTTGTGGTAAGTTTGTCTTTTCTTTTGAATTATATTTATTTTATTTATCTTTTACTTTTTTTCATTGTTTTAAAGAAGAAAACTGAAAAAATAATGCAAAAAAAATTAAAATACCAGTAAAAAACTTTTAATTCATTGCCCCCATTTGCTTCGACAAATTAAAGCATTATGATGGGATTAGCAATAAATTTTGAAATTTCTAAAAAAATTCTAAAAAAAAGTTTGTTTTTTTCAGCAATTTTGAAATTTCTATAAAAATTATAAAAAAAAGTTCGTTTTTTTCAACAATTTTTTAATTTTTATAAAAATAAGCTTATATTTATATATACCTTTATATTATAGGATAGAAATGACTTTACCCCTCAAATCTTAGTAACCCCTGCCGGCACCATTGATAAACCAGAAACAACAGTTGTTGGTGATCAGATAGCTGATTTTGATGCCACAGATAACGACACACCAGTAAGTTGTTTTAGCAAATTTTTACATGCGTAACACTGGAAATGTTTTTGTGTGAAAAGTTTGTGTCAAGTACATGTATGATATTCCTGGTATTTTTGGACTACATTTATAAAATGTCAAGAAATCGGCAGTTGCTTGATTTTGATTTGTGACAAAGATTGTTCTTAACTTGGTCAGTTTTTTGTCAAGCCTGGCAATGCCATAAGGCGAGGCTTAGGTGTTACTTTTCCAGTGTCGGCATTGGCGGCATGTCAAAATGTGAAAGTTTATGTTAAAGTAATGTATTTTCTACTTGATCATATACTAACCAGGCAAGACCTTTAAATCAGTGTAATTCTTGTTAAAAGAATAGCAGTCAAATAGCAAATCTCTCAAACAATTCTGTATTGTAAAATGAAAGTACATTGCATACGTATGCATGGATAAAATTAAACTGGTTTTTTTTTTCACTTTGAACACCGAAAGTTTAGGTGACTATCAGAGTTGAGTGTTTTATTTAATTCCCCAAAAAATCTTGTTATTTGTTTGTTATATCTGTAATGTGATAAACATATTAGTGATGGAGATTTGTGTCCCAGTTAATTAATGAAAAAAAAGTTGGCTGAAAGTATTAGGGGGAATTTTTCTGAAACTTGTGAAATGACTTTATTTTCCATATAATATGAGGTGTTAATCTGTTTGAGAAAGTCTTGGATGATTACCAAATGTCATGACAGAACCATTTTGTAAAGAGGCTGTTACCTTATGTTGTTACATTGTGAATTTCTTGACTAAAACCATACTTAAGGGTCATTCAGTTGATGTTTGGTTTTTTTGTTCCTACTTAAAACATGTAATTTTTCTGATTAAGATGATAATACATTAATTTTTTACAGTTTGCACAAATCTTTAAACAGAAACATGATTAAAAGCCATGTGTATCAATGATTCAGAAAGAAATATTGACAGTATACATGATTTATGCCATCAGTTCTAGATAGAAGCCTTTAAAATCTGAGCAAACATCCATATGTCATTTCAATTACTTTGTCACCCCCTTCAAAACTTAAAAAATACAATGGTATTGCTCATTTGTAAATAGAAGAAAACCACAAATGCTTGAATTCAATTTTAAGTCTCATTTACCTTGGATGACCATTCAACATCAATAAATGTCCTGAAAATTCTTTAAATGATCGTTTTTAAAATAAATTCAAAATTTAAAATTGAAGTTAAAATTACATTTCCTTGGGTAAAAATTGAGATTTTCACTGATCATTTAATTGGTGGGCTGGACAAATCAGTATTTATTTTTCTGATGAATGACATAACACCAAGAAAGTGAATTTTCAGCAGTTTAGGGCTTATAGGGTAAGACTGCTATGTCACATTGTCCTCTTTGAAAATATATGTACATACATTTGTTTAATGAAATTTATTACATTTTATATCAAGTATGATTTTCCACTTGACCTGTCACGGTTTTTTAAAGAAATAAAACAGAACAATAATGTTGCCATTATCTGAAATTCAATTTCATGCACTGTTGAATTTAAATAGATTTTTATCTATTTGGATACACTAAAGGAGATTTAAATTGATTGGGTGGACAAGCAAATATTTTCTTTAATTTCTAAAATGGTGTAACATAATGGAAGTGAAGTTAGCCAAATTTCTGGCTTATTTTTAGTGCAGACTAAAATGGGAAATAGTTTAGATTATATGATATTAAAAAATATACCGCCCTTAGTTGTGTTTTGAAAAGGAATATAATGCCACCTGTTGTGTAACACCAGAGTTAGAATTTTTGTCCTAAAAAAGCTTAGCAGTGTGAATGGTGGGCCCAGTTTACAACTTTTTCATTGTAAAAAAAAACTTTTATCATGATGAAAGTTAAAACAAACATTAAAGAGTGTAAATAATAAAATTTAGCATCACAAAGTGTTAAGGACCACATTTTAATTTGGTGATTTTTCTATATATCATGGTCTAAGATACATTTTTTTGCTGTTCCTGAATCTTGTTGATTTTAGAGACTTTACAATTTATGTATAAAGGTGCAAAGTTCAAAAATTGTATAGATGTCTTGAACACTATGTGAAATATTATGTAATAAAATGATACAATACTTCAAAATTTACTTCAAAGAATGTTCTACAAAGATACCAATCAAACCAGTTTTATTTGTACCATGAAACATACCACTAGAGACAAAAAGCATAGTACTTCTCTGATGAACAGTAAAATCTCTCTGTAACAGGAGAAAGAAAAGTGCAGGGTCAGACTGGGGATTGAACTAGGGACCTCTTGCACTATAGGCGAGTGCTCTACCAACTGCGCTACCCAGACCGCTACATTCATCCCCTGTTTTTCTTGAGTTTCCCATGGTCCTATGGGAAATCTCACCCCAAAATTCCCTCGGATGGACTTTATGTTGCCTGATATATGTCAGTCCATGACTTCTGAGGGCCACACTGGCCTCCAAACTGTAACAGGAATGAGAAAAAATGCAGGGTAGGACCGGGGATCGAACCTGGGACCTCCTGCACTATAGGCGAGTGCTCTACCAACTGAGCTACCGAGACTGCTACATCTCTATGAAATATATATGCTGCTATCCATATATAACTGAATACAAGTGTATTTACAAGTTTATCTTTGTCAATAGTTTCTGTTATGATTGTTATGTCAAATTTCATTCATAGAAATGGAATATTGAAGTTTTTTTTACAGTATTTTCAAGTTATTTCTTAACTTAATGGTATAAATGTATGTAGTTAACTTGTTTTTCTTAAAAAAAGCAAATTTTGAAATTTTTGAAATTTTTTTAGAAAAATATAAAAATTTGGGAAACATATATTTTTCAAGATAAAATCAGAGTTTCAGGCTAAATCCTTCAGTGTTAGCATTATGATGTTTTCAATGTTTAGCATTGTGAAAAATTTTCAGTCTATAACAATATGACCAGTTTGAACCCTGTATAATAAATTCTGTCTTTTTATTGAGGTTCAAATGAAAAAGTGAAAAAAACATGAACACATTCCCTACTTTTTAAGATTTTTTTTTTCATATTATAAGAGGGGCTTTCTTTTATATAGAAGTTACCCTTAAAATCGGGTGTGATTGTATTTGTTAATGATGTATATATATGATAATGTAAATTACCATTTTATATTTGTAGAATACTGACAACAGCAGATTAAGTTTTGCAATCACAGGTGTATCACCAATATCTGGAAATAATCTGTTTTATGTCAACCCAAATGATGGTCGTTTGTATCTAGTCCAGTCCTTCCTGTCGGATACTAACAGACCAACACAGTACACAGTAAGTCTTCATCATCTGTGTTCTACTTAGAAGCTAGATTCTACCGTGAGAATTTTTGTTAGTTTGTTTGCCAAAGTTTTAATGATTCTCTCCAATTTTATCCAAAACTCCAGAAAAGACAACCAAAAGTATAAATGAAAAAAAAATTACAAGCTTACTGTAACAGGAAGCAGAAAAAATTCAGGGTCGGACCGGGGATCAAACTAGGGACCTAGACCACTATAGGCAAATGCTTTGCAAACTGAGCTACCCAGACCACTACATACCTCCCCTGTTATTCTTGAGTTTCCCATGTTTGTATGGGAAATCTTGCACTAAATATCCTTGGATGGACTTTATTTGGCCCGCAGTTGCCAGTCCACCACTTCCAAGGTCCACACTGGCAACCAAACTAAACGAACATCATGAAAAGGAGTATATAACGCTGATCATATTTTGTTGTTCAGTCTGAATATTTTGTCGGAAACAAAAGGGTAATTTACAGTGTCTGGGAATCATTCCTGATCAGCATTCAAGATGGATGTCTTTTCTAATTAATCTCTTATGAAGCAAATCACATGATTTAAAAGAAAGAATTTTAACATTAATTTATATTCTTGTTCTTGCAATATCCACCAAAAAAGCCTTGCTGTACAAATATGCAACCCAGGTTCTATTCCAAGAGTCTAGGGAAGGACATTTATTTTCAATGTAATCAGCAATTTTTTGTTACAGCTTAAAGGTTTTCATTTAAAACATGTTAGACTGTAGATTTACACACGCACACACACACACACCACACACACACACACACACACACACACACACACATATAACGTTAACACTCAAACACGTATTTGTATTTATTATTTAAGGTGTCAGTCACAGTCTCAGATCTTGGCATACCACAGAGAAGTTCATCATCGTCTGTTGTAGTAAGAATAGTGAGAAACCAGTTCCCACCTGTATTTACACCCAGTTCATTTAGTACAAGCATTGAACAGACACTCAATACAGGAGCCAGTGTATTTACAATTACTGCATCTGATGCTGACACTGTTGTAAGTATAACATCTATACCTCTATAATCTGTAAACAGTGCATTCCACTTATTAATTTATCAATTAATTACATTTTTTAGATAATTGCATTATTTTTCTCAGCATTTCCTATTAAATAATGTATTAAAATATTGTTTTTGTTTTGTTTTTTTTTTTTCCATTGATAAAATCCTGAATTCCAATTAATTGCATAAACAAAATCTGAATTTATTCGAGTTTGGGCTGAAATTACTAAGTACACATGTACTGAAAAAGAAAATGTACCTTTTCTCCCTCAAAATAAATCCTGTCTGTTATAAGATTGAATAAGACTTTGACATTAAGATTTGTAAGTGTCCAAGTTTTCTCAAATTTGTATCTAAAATAACATTTTTATGACATCATATTTCATTGATGGTAATTCTTGAAGAAATGAACTATAATTTTCCAATTTTAGAACTTATTTTTGTGTGTAAAATTATTAATGAATCATTAGTATATATGTCATGTTAAACTTCATTAGGAAATGAAAAAAAAAGTTCAACTAATACAAAGTTCCACATTATTGGAGCATAAGATATTCAAGTAAAAGATGAAAAAGTTTTGTGAACATTACAACAAAGTTCTGGTTTATTAGAGAATTTTAAATTTTGTAGTTTGTCTTTTAACCAAACACATATTTATGCAAATAATGTATGCCACATTTAAAAATGTTTACAGTCAACTTTTAGTACAATTATTAAGAAAAGAAGCAGTAAAATAATTTTCTCTTAAATAATTGATAATTGGAAAGATGGGCCAAAAGAGGCCAACTGACAGTTTGATTCAGGCCTGTATGTTTATATTTAGGCATTGCGACTATGGCCCCTTCAAATGGGCCAAAAGAGGCCAACTGACAGTATGTTTCTGGCTTATATGTTTATTTTTGGGCATTGAGACTATGGCCCCTTCAAATTCTATTTCTGTTCTGTTCTTTTTATTTTCTATATTATTATTTTTTATTTCTAGGCTCCATACAACAGTATAACATACAGAATGACCGGAGATGGATTAGCTTTAAGTTATTTCCAGATTAATTCCAATTCTGGACTAATCACAGTTAGAGATACGTTGACACGTGACAGCAGTGCACAGTACACTGTAAGATCAATATTATTGATTTAAAGCTACGTCTAGTTTTTAAATTTTCTGAATTTTTTAAAAATAGGTATCTTCTAATCATGATCTGTGAGATTTATTTTCTTAAATTTCATTCCTTTTAGCTATAGATAAATGGAATTCTATAACCTGTTGGTCAATGTTTATCAATGATTAAATTATGAGGTGGGACCATGCGCATGGATGTACGGAAACTCCAATAAATCCAAAGTGAAACCTGACAAATTGTATTAATTTTCTGTCATAAATATCCAAATGTATTCGCAATGGTGATATGTATCCCTTACTAAGACACAAATAAAAAATTCAATGAAGTTCAATGTTTAATTTTATTGTATTTCACCATTTTGTAGGTTGTGTTTAAATGACCCGGTTTTTTATGACGTAAGCATGGTCTAATATAAGATCCCACATGCTACATCTTGCTGGGAAATTATTGTTGTTTCTCTATTTATTCAAGCATTAATCGTTGAGCCAAATGTAACATTGTTGATTAGGAACATCATTAATTAGATCAGTATCATTTTAATGTTTTTTCCTTGTAAAACTTAATGCAGCTTTGAAAAAGACTTTTGATGCACGAACTTTCTTAGTTGTATAATGTACATTTCACACATACAGTAAACCTTCTTTTGACCATCTCTAAAGAGCCGCTTGTCAATTAAGACCAGTCTAATAGGGCCCACTAGTACTGTTTCAATTTTCAACCAAAATAGCCTTTTTATAAAGAACACCTGTAAATGAAGTCCATATTTCTTTTGATCTAGTGAGAGGTCATTTTATACAACTTTTATGGTATTTTATATTTTTTTTGGTATGAGAGGTTTTAGTAAATATTATTTTTTTTGGTATGAGAGGTGTAAGTAAATATATTTTTTTGGTATGAGAGGTGTTAGTAAATATATTTTTTTGGTATGAGAGGTGTTAGTAAATATGTTTTTTTTGGTATGAGAGGTCATTTTCTAGTTTTTACTGTGTTCTTTTTTAAATGTTAGTATATTTCAGAATAAGAATAACTTTATTTGATTCATTTTAAATAGTGTAGACAGTTTTTTGCACTACAGAAAATAAAAGTGCTATTTTAATACATTGTTGACACCAAACTGATGTACAAAACTCTCTTAGACTCAACTGAGATCAAATCTCTGTTTTTTTGGTATGTTAACAAATGGCTTTGTTTGTATTCTGATTGAAAATCGATTGGATTTTTTTTAGGTTCGGGTTGTTGCTACAGATGGTGGTGGATTAACTGCAGAAGCCACAGTATTTATCTCTGTAAACAGAAATCTTAACACCCCAGAATGGTTGTTGACCACTTATAGTACAACCATCGTTGAAAACTATCCTCTATCTCAATCCATTTTGCAGTTATCAGCAAGAGATCAAGATTTACTTGTAAGTATAATGAATTTTATTTATTCTCATTTTTTTGGAAAGTAAAATGATTAATCACTTACTTTGTTGTGGTAAGTAAAATTATTTTAGCACTTACTTACCAAAAGGTGAGTAACATGAATTCATCACTTACTTTCTTGTAACTAATAAATTTTTCACTTACTTTTTAATGTCAGTAGCAGAGTTTCATTGGGATTGTTGTCCTTATTAGTTTAAGTTTTTACAAGTTCCTTAAACTTAGAGCTTTCAAATTTAACATACAAAACAACAAGATGGGGATTACTAGACCTTGATTGTTCATGTTCAAGTCAATTTATTTTATCATCAAAACTTTCCAGACTCAAGCTCAAAATGTGCTGCCTAGTATGTTCAAAAGTAAATCGTTAATTATTATAACATTGCTCCATGTCACCCAATGATAGGTCTTCCTTTTGTTAAACTACCATTTAAATTTTATTTAAAATGTCGGAAAATTATTTTTCACAAAAATGTTCCAAATGACTTTTCAATCATAAGGCTTTTCAGTCAAAAATAACATGGGGAGGGGAGAATTGTGGTATATTAGAAGTCCTTTCCACCCAGCTTTTAAATGTATGGTTTCCAACAAAGAATGACTTTGTTGTAGGGTAACATTCCATCCAAGAGGAAACAGTGTACTTTATTGCTTCAAGTCGCTGAAACAGGGATAAGTAACCTATGGTGAATCTCTGATCTCTGGAAGGAGTTTCAGGACATAATTTAACTACTAGTTACTTAAATTTTAAATTAAATTTTAAAACTTTTTTATTTCAGAGCCCTCATAATCAACTCGCCTACACCATTGAAGGAGATTCTTTAGCTCAAAGTTACTTTGGTGTTTCGGATACAGGATATATATTTTTGACACAGTCACCAGCAAGCTTACAGCAAGTGAATTCATTTTCTGTAAGTAATGGTACATTATTATTCTATGTTATTGATAGATATTTCTTCTCATTTACTTAACAGCTTTATTTTATTTAATTACCTATAATTTTGGTGGTTTATTTTTGTCTATTCAAGGGTTACTCTGCCATTCGCAAATTAAGCCATATCCTAATTTTTGTAATTTCTTGCTTCAAAATATTGGTATTGGCTAATATTTTTGCTTCAACATTGTCATCAGTTTCATGATGAGCTTTTAGTTTCCGAGGTTAATTTGAACTATTTCATATAAGTTGTCTCCAACTGTTACAGTTGGCTAATTTTTTGGCACCTTTTTTTCAGGGGCCAGAGCTATTTTTACTTGTTTAGCTATTGGATTAAAATTTAAAATTAAATTCTTTTAAAGATGTAAATTTTAAAGCAATTTATTTAATTTTGTACTCTCTGTAAAAATATTTAAATTTCAAGGAATTTAGTTGTATTTGAACCCTCTGTCCAATGAAGGAAAACAGAAAGGAGTTTTCTAGTTAGTTTATATGAGAATTTCATTCATTTCAGTTGACAATAAGATTGCAAGATAAAGGTTCACCAGTGAGAACAGCAAATGATCGAGCATCAGTCACTGTCAACATACAACGAAATCAGAACCCTCCCATATTTTTCAACACATCCTATTTCTCAGTTATTCGAGAAGATGTTAATGTTGGTACTAGTGTTGTCACGGTTACAGCCACTGATGCAGATACTAATGTAAGTAATTGAATCATTCTCAATTATGTAATTTTCTCTACAAATTTTTTTGAAAAAATTATTTTTTATTTTTGTTTTGAAAACTGTGTTTACTATCTAATTAATGAATTTTTGTTACTCAAAATAATTTTTTTTGCTTCATTTGGATTATTTTGAAGTAAGAATTTTTAAATTTTTATCTGTTTTTCTGTCATCACAATATTGTTGATGAGTATGATATACATGTATCTGTATCCAAACTTATCTTGAATATATTCCATGTCACTTAGTTCCATGTTCCTTTCATTCTCAAATTTTGATTTCACATGTGGCAGGTCAGATAGCTAGATAGGAGGTGCTTACCATATCCGGGCACCTTGCCTCACTCCCCAGGTGGAAGGTGACATGTTTTGTTATAATTTGCTAGTTTTCATAGTTAAGAATTGTGATTCGAATGTGGACTGATATGGTTGTTCTTGAAGTATAGCATTATAACCCAAGTTAAATGTTTCATTTGCTAATAACTTATTTTAGTCATCTTTAGATTTTCAGTTAACTTCAGAGGCATGCTCAAGATACTTGTCGCTTTCCACTGTACTCTTGTGAACACAGTTTTTATGTCTATTGAACGGACATGAGTACTCACATTGAATCTAAGTCATCATAATCATCCAAATGCTTTAAAAATAACCTCCCTTAGATTTGGACACTGACACTTGACTGGAGAGAAAATGTCAAAATATGAATTAGATCCAGCATTTGTATGCAAGTATAACTAATTCTATCATTCAAATCCCTTCTAGAAAGATACCATATAGTATTGAAATATAAATTGAAATGCATGTTGGTTTCAGAATTTATTTAAGCCATTTCTTATAAATTTTGTTCAAGGGACGCCGTCTTGGGTGAACAACCTTACAATGGTGATAGCAGTGGCATGCATGCGATTGCAAAAACATTAATTTCTGAATGATTTAAGTCAAAGCAAAAGCATACATAGTCTATTTTGAATGGGCCTCTTGTTTTTTATTACTGTAGAATATAACTTGTTTTAAAAAGGTATTCACTACATGTGTATAACACATTTATTTTAGTCACAGTTTAACCGAGTATCTTACAGCGTTATAGGAGACGACACAGCTGGTAATTTTTTCACCGTAAACTCATTCACTGGGTTAGTTTCCACTTCTGCTAATTTGAGGAATGAAGACACCAATCTTTACAGAGTAAGTGTTATGTAGTCAATTTTCTCATTATGTCTGTGTATCAGCAGACATCTTGTTTTATTCATAATCTTTATTATTATTATTATTATTATTCTCCACCGTTTCTGCTAGATTTTTTTCAGCAGCAACTCCTCCTTCGTTTCTTATCCAATCAGGTTAAAATTTTGTCAACTGGTAGGGATGACCATAAAAAGGGTAACTTTCCCACCGTTTTTCAGAATTCAGGAGGACTCAAGAAAAATCTGGTTAAAAAAACAGCCCGGGACTTCTATTGTGATGGATGCGATGCGCTCTAAGGACATCTTCTCGAATTAAAATAATTATGGACTATTTGTCCACTTCATTCTAGATTCTCACACTTAATACATGTACTTTGAAAAAACAAAAAGAAAAAATGCTTAAAACAGTAGTCTGTTACAAAACTCATAAAACAAAAGAGAGAGAGAGTGAGCTGATAAGCAGACATATACTTGCTAGAAGATATACATTTTATAGTTTAACATTGTTGTTATTCACTGGGATTAGTGAATGTGCATATTATTAACATGGATGTTGTATTTTTTCTTACTCACCTGCTTAAATCGTATTTTCAAGGTCTTTATCAGCTTTACGCACAGTACCTTTGTAGTGAAAAGTTTTCCGACGTCCAGCATGTGCAGGGACTATACTCATATCTTAAACAAGGAAAAATAAAAATGGCCTCAAATCAAGTATGGACAAAATTCTATTACTGTCCCGAGTGGGATTCCAAACCCAGGTGGTGAGAGGCACTGTGATCTGTAAGCGCATGCTTTAAAACCATTTGGCCACTGAGGCCCCTTTGAGTTTGTGCAAGTGTTTCTAATCTGTTTTGTATGAGTGCACACTTACAGTGACCTTTAGAGTGATAGTGCACTGTCCACTGTGTCACAGATAAATACCACAGTGAACCATCCAGTCAAGTTAGAAGAAAAAACCTTTTTCACTTGAGGTCAACTGGAGTGAATCCCACAGCAATAAGGCACCTTGAACCGGAGACTAAAACCTTAGCCACTTGGCCATTGCCACCCTTTAGTGGTGAGAGGCAGCACATTGTCAGTTTAATCTGTAAAAAAATGTTTTGCTATAGGTATTGTAGATTCCGCCAACCACCAACCCCTCTCTCCCCCCCCCCCCAAAAAAAAACAAAAAAAAAAAAAAACAAAAAACAAAAAAAAAAACAACAAAAAACAAAACAAAACAAAAAAACTATCTTAAGATAATATATACATAATGTCGTCCAGTTCTATTTGCAAACCAATTTGTAATTTTCTTTGTCTTTAGGTTCGTGTTTTGGCTGTAGACAATGGTTCACCATCAAGAAGTGCTGTTGCTATCGTTTATGTGACCATCCAAAGAAATTTCTTCCCACCGGTATTTCAGCAACCTAGTTATGCTTACCAAGTATCAGAAACACAAGCTTTAGGGGTAGAGATTGGTAGAGTTCGAGCTACAGATAGTGACACACAGGCTCCACATAATCAAGTCAGATATGAACTGCTAACAACAACAGATTATTTTGTGGTAGATGGAATCTCTGGTGTCATTTCTGTCAAGAAACCATTGTATGCAGATACTACTAAACCAAACAATTACGTAGTAAGTTTAAATTTGATCATGAATAGTCTTTAACCAGAACTGATGCAGGTCTCCAAATATGTGCCATTCTAGAGGACAAAGACCAGTTGGACCTTTTATGTTTTGTAAACTTTTTTTACATGTTTCTGTGGGAACTACATGTCGGGATTAGACTTTCAATATTTTGTAAAATTTTTGTTACATGTTTCTCTAAGAACTACTTGTGATATTAAGAGAGGTGGTCAAACCAGTTAGAATTTAAACCAAATATCGGAAAATGCCAGATGTTTTTATTATGTCTGTAAAATGCAACTTTAATGCACATATGACCCCTCCATCAAGCTTTCTATATATATATATATATATATATATATATATATATATATATATATATATATATATATATATATATATATTTATATATATTTACATATACTTTTATTCAAATTTAAAATTGTTTCTGTTATTACAGCTAAGTGTTCGAGCATTTGATCAAGGCAGTCCAGTTTTAACAGCTACTGCTAATGTTCCCGTGAACATAAATGTTGTGCGTAATAATAACCCACCTGTATTTATAAATACGCCATATGCAAGATCTATCTCAAAAGATACTCAGATTGGAAGTAGTATATTTAGGGTTACTGCAACAGATGCAGATAATTCGGTAAGTTTAACTTTTAACTCAATCGGCTATTTCTAGATCAGCTTCAGTTGAAGCAAAGTTTGTGTGTGTGTGTGTGTGTGTGTGTGTGTGTGTGTGTGTGTGTGTGTGTGTGTGTGTGTGTGCATAAAATTATGAAACCACTGCATATGGAAAAATTGTGTGTGTGTGTGTGTGTGTGTGTGTGCACATAAAATCATGAAACCACTGCATATGGAAAAATTGTGTGTGTGTGTATAAAATCATACCTCTGTATGGAAAAATTGGGGTAAAATTGTTCAAAAAATGTTAATTTTTAAAAGCACTTATGGAAATGATTACAGTTATACACAAAGACTCATTTTAGCCATGATTTTTAATTATTAGATTTAACAAACAATAGCTGATACATAAATTTTATTATTTCAGCAATTCTCCCAAATAACATATGCTTTAGTTGGAGTGGACCCTGCACCAACTTTCTTCAGTTTGAACAGCAATACCGGTGAAATTACTGTACGTCCTGGATTAGCATCTGACAGCAGGACAACATATACAGTAAGTAATAGTGTTTTCTACTTTTCTGAAAAAAACTGTTTAATGAGTTGTTTTTTTTTTTTGTATATTTTGCTTTTAACATAATTAATTACGATAACAAGAACACAAACATTTACTCCACACTTTCACACACAGATTTATTCCAAAAATATCTTCTTTTTTTTTCAGGTAACATTAGTATTTTTTCAAGTAAAACAACATATATCAATATTCTTTTCTGGTCTGTGAAACTGTTTATGATTTTTTTGTTTTTTGTGTTTTTTTTTTTTTTTTTTTTTAGTTTGTTGTTTTGTTTTTTGTTTTTTTTTTTTTTTTTTGTCACATAATTGTAGTAAAGCTATCCAATTACCATATAGCAGAAATTTTTAGCAGAGCTAAATTTTGTTGCTTTTTTTCTCCTTTTGTTTAAAAAAGATTTGAACTTATTTAAAAAAGAACTGAATAAGAAGTCAATCACATTTTCTATCTTTGACTTCAATTAAGGATTACTTTAGATGTGAATGTTTTTTTCTAATATTCAGAACTATAGGGAACTGAGACATATTCAAAAACATTTTACATACAATTGTTGATCTGCATGTCACAATATTGTATTGGGGAAAAGTGGAGAATTAAAAAAAATAGTCTTTTTTTTAAAAAAATATTCATATTACAGAGCTATAAAAGTTAGAAAAAGAAACATTGTGCTATCACAGAAACATATTTTTCACCAGTTTTTTTGTTTAGATTTATCATAATTTAGATTGGGGTAGAATAATGGTTTTAAAAGCCCTCATCAAGATTCTTTAACTTATATTGAGATGGTCAGCTCTGAGATGGTGGAGGAAACCAGATTATCTGTAGATAACCACTGACCTTCAGTAAACAAACTGACAAACTTTCTCACTCATGGATCCTCCAAGTGGGATTTGAATCTAAGTGATGAGAAACACTGTGATCCCATAATTCAGACATTTTCAAGAAAATGCTGAGTGTAAATCAAAATGTTTAATGGTAAGTCCATTAAACATTTTTCAATACTTTTTTATTTCAGTATTTGTAACACTTTTTTATTTGACAGTTATTGGTCCAAGCCTTTGATGATGGATATCCAGCTCTATCGGACACAGAAATTGTCACAATTACAGTCCAAAGAAACCAAAATCCTCCAGTCTTTAGCCAGGGAAATTATAATATAACAATATTTGAGACCCAGGATTTAGGACAGACAATAACCACTGTTACAGCCACTGATCCGGATGGAATTGTAAGTTTATTATTTTTATAATTAGCTAGCATGAACCAAAGGCAAAGATGACCTATTGCTATGGTTAAGCATCAGTCATTTTTCATCTGTCTGTGATCCGGATGGAATTGTAAGTTTATTATTTTTATAATTAGCTAGCATGAACCAAAGGCAAAGATGACCTATTGCTATGGTTAAGCATCAGTCATTTTTCATCTGTCTGTAAACCTTTACTTAAAAAATCTTCTCTGAAACCAATGATGAGGATTCAACCAAACTGGAAGAAAGTATCCATATGAAAAAGTCTACCAATATTTTGTGTGGCATCCTCAAAGTAACCATATTGTATAAAAACCTTTAAAATCATTCCCCAAAGTGATAATTAGAGGAGAAATGAAATATGGACTTTGCATTGTTTTAAGTCTATAGTTTGTTCATTTCCTAAACTTTCAGAAATGTCAAGAACAGTTTAATTAAGATCTTTCAAGAACAGACTATATTTAGAATTTTATTGTCAAGAACAAACTATAATTAGAGTTCTTGTGTCAAGAACAGACTATAATTAGAGGTCTAGTGTCAAGAACAAACTATAATTAGAGTTCTAGTGTCAAGAACAGACTATAATTAGAGTTCTAGTGTCAAGAACAGACTATAACTAGTGTCAAGAACAGACTATAATTAGAGTTCTAGTGTCAAGAACAGACTATAATTAGAGTTCTAGTGTCAAGAACCGACTATAATTAGAGTTTTAGTGTCAAGAACAGACTATAATTAGAGTTCTAGTGTCAAGAACAAACTATAATTAGAGTTCTAGTGTCAAGAACAGACTATAATTAGAGTATCTAGTGTCAATAATGGACTATAATTAGAGTTCTAGTGTCAAGAACAGACTATAATTAGAGTTCTAATGTCAAGAACCGACTAAAATTAGAGTTTTAGTGTCAAGAACAGACTATAATTAGAGTTCTAGTGTCAAGAACTGACTATAATTAGTGTCAAGAACAGACTATAATTAGATATCTAGTGTCAATAATGGACTATAATTAGAGTTCTAGTGTCAAGAACCGACTATAATTAGAGTTCTAATGTCAAGAACCGACTAAAATTAGAGTTTTAGTGTCAAGAACAGACTATAATTAGAGTTCTAGTGTCAAGAACCGACTATAATTAGAGTTCTAGTGTCAAGAACCGACTAAAATTAGAGTTTTAGTGTCAAGAACAGACTATAATTAGAGTTCTAGTGTAAAGAACAGACTATAATTATTGTCAAGAACAGACTATAATTAGAGTTCTAGTGTCAATAATGGACTATAATTAGAGTTCTAGTGTCAATAACAGACTATAATTAGAGTTCTAATGTCAAGAACAAACTATAATTAGAGTTCTTGTGTCAAGAACAGACTATAATTAGAGTTCTAGTGGTCAAGAACAGACTATAATTAGAGTTCTAGTGTCAAGAACCGACTAAAATTAGAGTTTTAGTGTCAAGAACAGACTATAATTAGAGTTCTAGTGTCAAGAACAGACTATAACTATTGTCAAGAACAGACTATAATTAGAGTTCTAGTGTCAATAATGGACTATATTTAGAGTTCTAGTGTCAATAACAGACTATAATTAGAGTTCTAATGTCAAGAACAAACTATAATTAGAGTTCTTGTGTCAAGAACAGACTATAATTAGAGTTCTAGTGTCAAGAACATACTAACAGACTATAATTAGAGTTCTAGTGTCAAGAACAGACTATAATTAGAGTTCTAGTGTCAAGAACAGACTATAATTAGAGTTCTTATGTCAAGAACAAACTATAATTAGAGTTCTAGTGTCAAGAACAGACTATAATTAGAGTTCTAGTGTCAAGAACAGACTATAATTAGAGTTCTAATGTCAAGAACAAACTATAATTAGAGTTCTAGTGTCAAGACCTGACTATAATTAGAGTTCTAATTTCAAGAACAAACTATAATTAGAGTTCTAATGTCAAGAACAAACTATAATTAGAGTTCTAGTGTCAAGACCTGACTATAATTAGAGTTCTAATTTCAAGAACAAACTATTATTAGAGTTCTAGTGTCAAGAACAGACTATAATTAGAGTTCTAGTGTCAAGAACAAACTATAATTAGAGTTCTAGTGTCAAGAACAGACTATAATTAGAGTTCTAGTGTCAAGAACAAACTATAATTAGAGTTCTAGTGTCAAGAACAGACTATAATTAGAGTTCTAATGTCAAGAACAAACTATAATTAGAGCTCTAGTGTCAAGAACAGACTATAATTAGAGTTCTAGTGTCAAGAACAGACTATAATTAGAGTTTTAGTGTCAAGAACAGACTATAATTAGAGTTCTAGTGTAAAGAACAGACTATAATTAGAGTTCTAATGTCAAGAACAAACTATAATTAGAGTTCTAGTGTCAAGAACAGACTATAATTAGAGTTCTAGTGTCAAGAACAGACTATAATTAGAGTTCTTGTGTCAATAATGGACTATAATTAGAGTTCTAGTGTCAAGAACAGACTATAATTAGAGTTCTAGTGTCAAGAACAGTATAAAACCAAACTAAGTCTCACTAAAATGTCAGAAATGGATATGGTAGAATTCTTCTAATATTTGTATTTTTTTACTTCTAGACATCAAGTGCAGTAGAATATTCAGCATCAGGAGCAACACAATACTTCTTTATAAATCCTACCACAGGAGCTGTATCTGTTCAGAAACCATTAACTGATGATACCTCACTGAACAATAATATATACCAGGTAAGTAATTGTCATCAGCTGGCTCGATAAAGGTCAGTTATTGTCCAGGCAAGTAATTGTCATCAGCTTCCCCGATAAAGGTCAGTCGTCTGTTCAAGATTTTCAGATTTCCTAAACTTTTTTTGAGGTAATGGTGGAGAGGGATTGTTATGGTGAGGTTGGCATTGGAGAGGGGTTGTTACAGTTAAGTTGGCATTGGAGAGGGATTGTTATGGTGAGGTTGGCGTTGGAGAGGGGTTGTTACAGTGAAGTTGGCATTTGAGAGGGATTGTTACAGTGAGGTTGGCATTGGAAAGGGATTGTTACAGTGAGGTTGGCATTGGAGAGGGATTGTTACAGTGAGGTTGGCATTGGAGAGGGGTTGTTATGGTTAGGTTGGCATTGGAGAGGGGTTATTACAGTGAGGTTGGCATTTCTAAACCTTTTCCTAACTGGCAGTAGCAATTGGGAGCAGAAAACCTGAGTGATGATAAAACAAATTTTTAGAAATCCAAAGTTCTTAGATATCCCTGATGATTACAAATCAGCTCTAAGAAACCCTTAGTGATTATAAACCAAGTTATTATGGCATTATTTTTTTTATTTGAAATTCTAGAAAGAAAATGAACATTAAAATTTTTTCTTGTCACAAATATACTGTTTCTATGGTTTCACTTGAATTTAAGCATCAATATCCAAAACAAATATCTTTGTAGAAGCTGTTTAGGGACAGGTGTGTAGGAGTTGCATTGTTCTCTGTAAGCAATACTTGATTGGTAATGGAAAGAGCATAAAACTGGTTTTTATTTTTTATCTTGTTTACTTTTACCATGGTTTCTTCTGAATTTAAGCATTAGTGTCCAAATCAGAAGTTATTTTTTAAGAATTTTTTGGGGGAGAGGTGTTTAGGAGTTGCATTGTCTTCTGCTGTTTATTTTTTTGTGTTGTTGTTTTTTAAAATTTTTTTCTTTTTTGTTTTTTTTTTTGCCAAAACGGCACTATAAGTTCTCAAACTAAAGGGCCTATGAGTCATGTGACCCGCAATTTCTTACTACAAGAATAATATAAGCAGGATTACATATTGCATCAAGTGGCATTCTGAATAATTGCTTATTTATTTACAGTATCCCTCTCATGCAGATTTTTTGTTAGTGTTTGTTAGCTTATGTTTTAAAGGTCTGTGGTTCTCTGGTATTCCTGTCTCTCAATCATCTTCAGCTGACCAGCATGATGTAAGAAAAAAAATCTGTTAGATTTTTCATTTTACATTTCACATGTATATTTTTAAAAAAAAAAAAAAAAAAAAAAAAAAAAAAAAAAACTTAAAGATTATTGATTAAAATTAATCTCAATTATTTTTTCCTTTTCTATTTTTAGTTATTTGTGACTGCACGTGATTTTGGTACACCTCAGCTACAAACAGCCAACCCTTTGACAGTAACAATTAATGTCATCAGAAATCGGTTTTGTCCAGAATTTCTCAACACAAATTATGAGGCATCAATTTCCCAGAATGCTGCAGCAGGAACCAGTGTGTTCCAGATAAGTGTCAGGGATCGAGACACATCAGTAAGCATAATGTAGAATATAAACTTTTTTAGGCAATCTGTTTAGTTTTCTTTATGAAATACAGTAGCACACCAACCAGGGCTGACCCAAGACTTGAAAGAGGGTAGTGATGGTTCTTTCGCCAAGCACTCAGCATTATGAAATGAAAGTCATGATTCTTTAGGATGGGAGCTAAAAATAAAGTCCTGTGGCATGATAAAGAATCCTGCTGTAAAATGCCATCAGCGCAACACAAAATTTCTGCATTTTTGCCTATAGCTGGCAATGTCTAGATATATAAGTGAAATATTCTTGACTGGGACGTTAAACACTATTACTCAGCTTAACTCTCCAATATTGTCAAAGTTTTTTGAGGTTCCTAAATGCTTTTTTTTTATGAATTCCTTCAAGTTACTCCTCAACCCCTTTATGTGGCCAACATTTGAGTTGAGAATCAAGAATTTAAAGAAAATCTGAAAATTCTTTTAATTGGATGTTTTATAAAATGCATAACCCTTTATACAAGGGGACTGAATTTGGTGCTCTAATGATCTAAAGCTTCCTCTTACACATTACAACACCTTCCACTGACTACGTTTTGAATATGATAAGTTCAAATCCTAGTGAAACATTTAGCTTGCTTGCCAAAGGTCAGTTTTTTCTCATGATGCTTTGAGTTTCCCTAACATCCTCTTATTGTTTATAATTATTTTTGTTGTGTTATCATCATCTTGTTATATTGGCTGTTACCATGGTTATATTGTTAGCTAACAGTTATGAAATTCCATTGGTATTGATTATATTTTTCATGTCTGGTTAAAATATGCAAAACTTTGAAACCATATATATTTATTTTAAAATTTTATTTAGCATAGTGACTGATTTAAGATTTTTAAGATATTATTAATTTTTTTTTCATTTATTTATTTTATTTTTTATTAGTCGCCTTACAATCAAGTATCGCTCACCTTGACATCTATAGACCAGTCTACCAATTTGTTTACCATTAGTCAGACTGGCCAGATTTCAACAACAGGATCCATCTTCTCAAATTCTGCAGCAACATACAGTGTAAGTTTATATGTGTAATGACAATGTAGAATTGTGGCGAAGTTGATAAAGCTCAAGGCTCATGATTTAAGATCATGCATGGGTCAGGTGGTTCTTAAACAAGACATTTGAATTCACTTTGCTCTAATCACCTAAAGTTGTATTTACTTGATATCAGCAGATGTGTTACTTCAATTCTGAAGAATTTTATGGCTTTTCTGTCCAAAATTTGTGAAAAATTTAAAGTTGTATTTACTTGATATCAGCAGACATGTTAATGCAATTCTGAAGAATTTGACGGCTTTTCTATTCAAAATTTGTGAAAAATTGAATATTCTTGGTTTGGACCTAAAACCCATTTCCATAAATCTATCAATTCTGTACATATAAATTTACAATAAAGATGTATACGTGTAATTAATTATTACCTTTTAATTATAGACACAGAGTTATCTACCTTATGTAAAAGGTATGATGTCATAATCAACATGCAACATGTATAGAAACAGTAAACAATTAAAGTAAAAGCTTGAAAAGTCCCAAAAGGGAGGAAAATGTTAGCTAAAACTCCATCTTAAGATATATATATATATAATTATAATTGACAAAAGTCTGTTTCCCATTAAAAATGAATACTCTATAACACACCCACATGGTGTTAATAACTTTTCTATTTTGGTTTTTAGTTACTGGTACAAGCCACAGATCAGGCTGGTTACAAATCATGTACAACTTCAAAGATTGTAACTGTCTCTGTTGATCGTAATCAGTATGCTCCAGAATGGACAAATCCAGCACAGAGTTCTAATTTCCAAGCTTCTACATCTGTACAGGAGACTGTTGGCTTTGGTACACCTGTGTATACTTTATCAGCCAGAGATTTTGATGCAACTGTAAGTCATATATTAAAACCTTGTATGATAAGGCCAGGTAAAAAAAATTCTCTGGTTCTCAGACACTGCTGCACGCTTAAATTCACCGCTGATTACTCCATTTTAATGTGGTGTAAAAAAAATATCCACTGATCGGCTGTTTTGAAAAGGAAATAAACTATAATGATCAAACACGTCAATGACTAAGATTCTCAAAAGTATTGATCAAGATTGTAAAGAGCAAAGGTTGTTCTCGGGACACCTGGTAAGTTTTCCTCTTCAGGAAAGGTAAATTACTTCAATTTAAGTTTCCGAACGTGTTAGTGTAAAAAAAAAAACATGGCAACTGCTCTGGAGAATTTGGTCGGCAACGCCGATGAAGCAACGATTTTAGGAAGCTTTACTTTCAGTTTTGAAAAGAAAGTATTAGTACCATAGGACAATTGTGCCAGTGAAGTCCAAATTAACCTGTACAAAAAATTTGTGACGGACTTTGAACGATATGTTAGGAAATGAAATTACTGCCGAAAATAACCCTGCCATAAATACAACACTAACATTTGATGTATCTGTTAGAAAAACAAAACCTGATGGAATGGAAAAAATGTTCGCAAATGTAAAGATTGGTGAGGTTATTGAGCTATTTGGTCAATATTTCAAAATCACATTTTAAATTTGCATGCAGTATGTACATTTTACACTTTTGTTTCAAAATATTGGAAGGTAACCCATATATACTAGTATATATATGGCTGTGAATCTTTTAATATTGACCAAAATTAATGTGAGAAAGAGAAAAGTTAATGCAGCTTTATAAATACTGACTCAGAACTATTAAAAGACACTCACTATGTCACTGTATATGTGAATGTTCAAGTTTTGTGTGATAAAGAACATGTAATTGCTTGTTTTTGTATACCATTAGCAATGCCAGCCCATTTCCTGTTCTAGAACACAACATCATTGTTTACTGTTTGAATGTTTATTTTAATACACTTTTCATATATGAAAATAAAATGCTTAGATTTCAAAACTGTATTGATCTTTTTCATAAACATTTACATAATGATGCATTACTGAAAATATCAGAAGATGGTTTACACTCTAACTTAAGGTTAATATCTTTTTATTCAGAAGTACGGTTATATGTATAAAATGTATTAAAAATTTTGCATAAAATAAAATGCCTACCTTGTGCATAAGTTTGTGAAACTAAATAATAAAATAAGAATACCCACCTACCTTGCCACTTTTTGAAAAAAAGGTATCTGAGAACCAGAGAACTTTTTTTACATGGCCTAATTTATTATGTTTATGTCTGCGTATCAGCAGACATCCTTTTTTTTTTTCAGCAGTCATCTTGTTGTTAATCATAATCTTTATTATTATTATTATTTTCCTTCATTTCTGACATATTTTTTCAGAGGTAAATCCTCCATTCTTATCCAATCAGGTTAAAATTTTGTCAATGGTAGAGAATTGACCATGGGAAGTGTGCTTCCTCACCATTTTTCAGGAATTCAGAAAGACTCTGGAGAAATCCAGACTTCTATTGTGACGAATATGCTCTAAGGGCATCTCCTTGAATTAAACTAATTATAGATAATTTGTCCGCTTCATTCTAGATGTGAATAAACACATAAGAAAAATGTCTAAAGCTATAGTCTTTTTCAAAACATATACAAAAAAAGAGAGTGAGCAAGCTGACACGCAGACTTATATTTGCTCGCAATTATACATTCTAGTTTTATTAATGTACTTGTATATGTGAATAGGGGGAGTAAATGTGAATCTTCACATTGGACTTATCAGCTTCAGGTTGGTATTGAGCTAACCCAATAAGCAGTAGTGTTACAACATTGTTTACTGGGGCAGTGTTACATGATAATGTGTAGTATTTATTTTGGCTGTGTATTAATATTGGTGCTTTAGGTGTTAAATTAATTTCTGCCAATAATAAGACACTGCAACATTTATATTAGCTCACCTGTCTAAGGAGAAACTATGACAGGGCCAATATTAATACACACTAATATGAATACAGTACATTATTGTAATCAAAATTGGCAGTAAGGTCCTTTTATTTTTTAAGGAATTTTTGTATTGGCTTCAGAACATAATACAGAGATGTTCAGAAAAGCAGGAGAACATGCATTTTGCAATTTTGTTTTATTAAAATCATTTTCATTTAGGTTAAGGAGTGTCATGATGATTTTATCTATGAACTTTTGTGCATTGGAGATTTTTTAGAGTCATCATGTTTATAATAGAACTAGAGATGACAAGCTTTAAGTAAACAGTATATCTTGTCCATTAAACATTTTTTTAAACATTTTCTTTATAGAATATATAAATTTATTTTTAATTGTTATTTTAAATTAACATTTTTATTTTTGTCTTTAACAGGCACCATATAATACATTGGTATACACAATTGTGGGTAACAATCCAGCACCAAGTTATTTCCAAGTTGGCGTAAATGATGGTAGAATAACACTAAGATCTTCACTTTATCAAGATCAGACAACAAATACTTACACGGTAAAATAATAACTTAACATTTTTTATTTGTAGAAATTTTTCCTCGTATTATTTCTGTTTTATAACAAGGAGTGGATTAGAGTGGTGTTTTACGTCCCAGTCATGATTCTTTTACTTATTTCGTGGTGGTCAGTTGTGGGATGGTGAAGGAAACTGGAGTGCCCAGAGAAAACCACTGACATCCGACAATCTCTCTCGAATGGGATTTGAGGCAGTGAGAGGCACTGTGGTCTGTAAGAGAGTGCTTTGAACCATTCTGCCACTGAGGCCTTGTTTCATAAGGACTATTTTCCTACATAAATATACCCTGTATTGATACCAATGGGCTTTTTTCTGGATAAATTTTCACTTTTTTGATATGTTGAAATGTTCTCAATTACATATTTAAATATTAGTTTAGGAAATTTGCTCACTGAAAAACATTTAAATCCAAGTTAAATGATTTTGTTTGTGTATCTTTTAACACACAATTCTTAGAAAAGTTGCTTTACTAGTGGGAGGTTATAGGTTTGATCTCAGTCTGGTTTTGTTGCCCCAGTAGATGAGTGCTTTAATGCATCAGCTTACAGATCTTGGTACATTTCATTGCCAATTTTCACTAGTGACAAATTCTAGAATATTTTTGATCTCGTTGCCAAGGTTTATACACATTTTTTTGTATGCTTCCACCAATCTGGAAGCTTAACTGACAGATCCACTGAGATCCTTGAGAATGAGAGGTTGTGGGTTTAAACCCTGGCTGAGTCAGATTTTAAGATTTAAGATGCTGCTTCCTCCACTGGCACTTGTCATTAATAGGTTTAAGATTCATCTGGTGCTAGGAAAATGTGACTGGGGTGTGGTATACTTGTAAGTGGCATAGTGATATTGATCCGTTTAAGACAATTATAATTTATCTAATCATTTCTCTTGTTTATATTCATGAACTTGTCTTTTATTTTATTGTTCAGGTGGTTGTTGCCCTGTCAGATGGTGCAGGACGTAGTGCACCACAGAGTGCCACTGTTACTATTAATGTACTGCGCAACAATTTAACACCATATTTTGTTTCGGAACCATATAGTCGACTTATAACAGAAACTGTTCTACAAGGAACCAGTATATATCAGGTCACAGCTAGGGATGATGATCAGGTTTGTATTGCTCAAGATTGAGATTGGTTAAAGGGAAATATATATATATATATATATATATATATATATATATATATATATATATATATATATATATATAATTAATTCAAAAAATAAAGAAAAAGATAAGTTGTCAATAAATAATTATGGATACCATATATTGGAATAATTAGTCTATAGTCCATAACACTTGAAATATAGTTTTAAAGCTTATGTTCAATATTATTAATTTACTGCTCATTTACTTCAAGGAAAATAAATTAAAGTTAAATAAAGGTTTTAAAACTATGGAAGTTGTCTCTGAAAGCTTTAAAGTGACTGATTTTGTAAAGATTGAAAAATATTCTTATATCTGTAAATTTTTAAAAATATTTATTTATTTATTTATTTATTATTATTATTATTATTATTTTTTTTTTTTTGCAGCCCTAAATGTAGCCCTAAAATGAAGATTATGTACAGTGAATGAGCTTGTAAATGATTTTAATGTTTCTATTTTTCATCTTTTATCTTTTTTGTAGATTTTCAACCAAGTTCGGTATGAAGTCATTGGTGATGGTAATGCACCTTCATTCTTTGAAGTGAATGCAGTCACTGGATCTATTTCCCTAAGACAGACGCTAACCAGTCAGGCTGATACAGTGTATTCAGTAAGCTTTATGATAATTTTTTAATTATTAGAGGTTAAATTTAAAATTGTGTTATGACATTTTTTAGGCGAAAATACATGGTAAAAATATTTATCACATTAATTTTGTTGATATTTATTCATATATGGTACAGTGATTTTTTTTTAAAGTTCACTAAAGCCTATCAGATGAGCCTTTGCCATGGTTCAATTTTTTTTGTCTGCCATCTGTGATGTGCAAGCTTTTTTTTTTTCTAAAAGTATTTGGCCATATTTGATCATAATTGGTAGAATTTATGTCCAGGTAATATATTTGTTGGGGCCCATAAAGGGTGAAATAGTAAAAAATTTAGTTGACAGACCATAGCTATTTATAATTATGCAATTTTTTATGTAGTTTTTGATTTGCACAACTTTTGGATATCAAGCTCAAATGTGGAAACTTCAAAGGATCGCTACAAAATGATTAAAACTCTTTTCTTATTAGGATACAAATAGCTAGACTACCTTTTTCTAATAGCATGAAAAAGATATTGCTTAGATGTATTAGAGCTAGCCCCTTTAGGTCAGGGGCCTTGGTGGATGAGTGGTCTTAAGCACATGCTCACAGCTTCAGTAACCACCTAGGTTCCAATCCCATTTGGTCAGATCCTAGTGCGAGAAGGTTTATCAGTTTGCTTGCCAAATGTTAATGGTTTTCTTTTGGCTCCATAATCATACAAATTACAAATAATTTTATGATTAAAAAACAAAATGCACTAATCCTTGTATTTGTTTAAAATATATCCCCATAAATATATACCAAGGACTTTTTTAAAATGAAATTGCAATTATGTTATTCCTAAGAATAGAGTTAATTTTTTAAAAACTTTTATCTCGCTAATCATAAACTTTGCTTTGTTTTTCAGTTGCGTATTCGGGCTTATGACAACGGTATACCGGCAAAGAGCAACACTTCCGTCGTCACATTGACAGTTAATCGTAATTTGAATAGTCCAAGGTTTACACAAACAAGTTGGGGTGCTAATGTTCCAGACAATCAACCTCTTGGAGAGACAATCATTACTGTAACTGCCACTGATGCAGACACGGTTGTAAGTTATTTCTTAGATCAATAGAGTTTACCTGTAACTAAGGTTTTTGCATTTACAAAAGACAAAAATAATTTCAACTACAAGCATAAGATAAAATGACACAGTTTACAAAATCACCCCAATCAATTACAGGTGATGAAAACATGATCAGCAACAAAAGAGCTATGGGTACATTTATCAATAAGTATTTAGTTTTGAGTTTAGTATTCAGAAGAGTTCTGATAAGGGAAAATATATTACACAACAAGTTGGAAATGCACACACACACACACACACACACACACACACACACACACACACGCACACACGGACCCATCATTAAGTAACTATCTTAGTTTGTATCCTGCTAAAAAAAGAATTCTGATTAGCAGAAATAATTGCTAAGCAACTTGGAAATTGCATGTTACAGAGTGATTGAACCTACTGTCAAAGTAACTGGTTGAATGAATTTTCTTCATAAAAGAGTTACTTACAAAGGGAAACGATTACCAAACAACTTTAAATTGTGTTTTTGATGTTGGCCAAAATGGTTTTTTATTTATTTTGAAATTAAAAGCTGAATTATATTTGTTTATTTAATTAATTAATTAATATTTTTTTGTAGAATCCTTATAATGTTGTACGATATCAGTTGAAAGGAGATGCTAATTCGCCTGCACTGACTTATTTCTTTATCAGTCCTGAGACTGGTGCTATATCACTGCGCAGAGCACTCTCACTGGACCAATCGCAGACATCATTTTATCAGGTTTGGTTTTGAACAAAATATCAATATTTGTTACAGTCAGTTTTACCATTGTTTTTAAATTTATGGATTTCTCAACATAGGTCACTGTATTGATAAATAAAACAAATTATTGAAAATTATTCAGTAAATGGTTTTTATTCACAATAATATTTTGGTACTTAGATCATATATTTTGGAGGGGTTTTGTGTTTTAAATATGACAAATAATAAATAATTTGTTAAGTCCTAAAAATATCTTTCTATAAGCCCTGTGGTGTTTATTGACATTTTATCATTAACATGTAAATTCTTAAAGAGATAAAATTGAAAAAATGCAATTATGTCCATTGAAAATGCCTGAATTGTTTAAATAAATGAATGAACAAAAATTTTCATACCGTGCAATAAAGGTGCAAAAGGGGCAACAGAGGAAAGGATTTCTTACTGTAGAACCTTTTAATAATGCCATCAATTCTTCTCAGCTTAGTTTAGTACTAAACATGATTTTTGCCAGTCGAAAGAAAAAATGGTGTGCTAGGGTCAATAGGGCTTTAAATAGAACTCTAGACATTAAGGTATAAATATGGACCAATTAAAATTTGGAATTTGAATGGAATACCGGCATGGTAATTATAATTAGATCCATAATATATATATATATATATATACATTTTTTAAAATTTATTTTTTGAATTTTTTTTTTAATGAAAGTTGACAGTAGGTGCTTTTGATTTGGGAACTCCAAGCTTGTCAGCTCAACAAGATGCCGTTGTAACAATATCAGTTGTTCGTAATTTGCAAACTCCACGGTTTTTGCCTACCAATAATTATGCTCAGATAATACAAGAATCGAGAAGTGTTGGCTCAACCATTTTGACAGTTTCAACAGCAGATGGCGATACCACAGTAAGTCTTATAAACTCATACGGCTGATTATTATATAGAAATGTATGTTTCACATAGAAATAAAACCATAAATTTTGAGGTGTTAGCATGTAACATATTTCAATATTTGCACACAATCAATTTTTACGAACCTAGGTCGCCAGAATTTATTTTTCATATTTCACACTTTTCTCAAGTGACACACTTAACTGAATCAACATTTTTCCAAAAATAATATTGCACTAGTTCTTATTCTTATATCATTATATAAGAACTAGTGCAATATTTGTGTGTTTTGAGACAAAAATGGTATTTTTAGATGAAATACAATTTGGAAGCAGATGAAATATATTTTGCTATATGATAAAAGAGTTATAGAACTGATATTGTGAAATGTTGTCCATCGTTGACATGACATTTGCACTTGCAAGCTTGTGCAAATGTTGAGTCAACTTGGGACAATGAGGGCAAAACAAATTTGAATCAGATTTCTGACCAACCCGTTAGAGGATTCTGTTTTTTTACAGCTAATAGGAATGAAGTTTTAGAAAATGAATCGCACAGATCGTGATTAGAAATTATCAATTTAAAAGATTTAAAATTTATCTTTAGAAAATCAAAAAAAATTCAGAAAATTGGAAAACTTAATGCAGTTTTAATATTTAATGGTAAAAAATTCTTGTTTTGCAGTTTAACAAATTTTTGTTGGGAGAAAATTTCATGGAATTGAGATTTCACTGAAATTAATACCACTGGAGGGCTTGTTGATTAAAAAATTTTCATTGTCACTTTTTGTTCCTCTCTTACTCAAGAAATTTGATCCCCCATGAACATTCTTGGTTTAGATTAATAAAAGTACACACTAGTACCATGAGGATCAGAAATGCTTGCCCAAACTGTCACACCACAAAAATTGTTTGTAACTTATAAATTATAAGTTATTTATTATTAATTAATTAATTAATTAATTAACTAACAAAACATTGTATTAATTCAATTAGTTATTTTATTTCCATCATGTACAATACATTTTAATACGGAATAGATGATTGTAAATTTTAAAAATTTTTTATTGCAGGCACCTTTCAACACCGTAACAACCAAACTGATTGGAGATGATACTGGTCCACAGTACTTCAATTATGATACAGTAACTGGTGCTGTGTCAGTAAGACAAGACCTAAGATTGGATACCAATACATTTTATAGGGTAAGTTTTTAAAAATAATGTTACTTGAAACATGTATATTTTTTTTTAATTTCTTTTTTTGTACATTTATCATACTGTAGAATCATTAATATTCATTGGGTCAAATTTTCATGGTTATGCCTTTATTAAAAATTCTGTTGGTAGAAATTTTCATAGAATTGAGTTTTGTGAAAAAAAAAAACCATCCAGGGCATCATTTCATCAGTTCATAAAAGTAGGTCAGCATAAAAACTTTTTAATTTCGGGTTTGTAATTATAAGAATTGAATTTCACTTTTTACGTTGTTAATCGGGGTGTAACAACGTGAAAATTATTACAAATTGTGTAAAACTGCGAAGCGTAGCGTAGCGAAGCTGTTTTGCGCATAATTTGTAATAATTTTCACGTTGTTTAACCCCGATAACAATATAAAAAGTGAAATTCAATTCTTAATTAAAACTCATGGAAAAGTCATTGCTTTCATACAAAATTTTATGAATCAAAATCATTGCATATTGAAAAATATAACCATTCTTATTAATTTCATATTTCAGCTTAGAATTGAGGCAAAAGATGGAGGAACTCCAGCCCTTAGTGCCACAGCCCTTGTTGAAATTACTGTACAGCGTAACTTGTTTACGCCTTCATTTACAAATTTGACATATGAGACAACTATTCTAGAAACACAGGCCATTGGAACCACTGTTATTAGATTGTTAGCCACTGATCAAGACTCCAACAGACCACACAATGTCACATCTTTTGCAATGGTTGACAACAACAACTTTGCAAGAAATTTCTTTCTTGTTGAATCCAGCACTGGTGCTATCACAATCAGGCAGTCTTTGTTGAATGACCAGTCATTGACATCAAGATTCCAGGTAAAGTTAATGAAGCAAATTATGCAAAAGTGTGCACAGCGTCCATTCAGGTTAATTCTCAATGACCAGAATGCTTATAATTAAATTTTAAAGACAACTTAATCAAATGAGAGAATAACTTTATGCAATTCTTGCTTTTAATAACTTCATGACAATCATTAAAATTAGTTCTTCTAGATCATGTCACTTTGTCACATGAGCCGCTAATTTACGTTTTAGTCATTGAGAAATGACCTAAATGTATTTTTGCTTTTCAACCAATGAAATTGTTAGAAATTTGTCAAATTTAATTATAAACAGCACATATTGAATATGAAACATACCTCTTTAAACACCCGTGTACAAATTGCAATTGGGCAGATTTTTAGTATCTTAAAGCTATGTTTCCACCAATTTAAAATTACTAGTAGCCAAATTTAAAAAATTTGTGAAAATATAGTCTTTTTTAAAGTGTTTTCTCACATATTTGCTAAAATATGTTACTTTTTGAAAGAATTTCTCAGAAATTAGTAGCCAATGGCGATTTTGGCTTCCAAGAATGGAAACAGGGAAAGTTTTTTAGTTTGTTTGAAGAAGGTTAGTGGTTTTCTCTAGATACTACAGTTTGCGCTTTCAGAACTTACCCTCTGGATATAAATGAAGGAATTTTGATTTACAACACTATTATTCCATTTCATTCCACTTTTGGGTGCCACCATAAACATATCACGAAAATAAACATTCTGTTTTTTTAAAAATGTTTTCTTATTCCTTTTTGCTCTGATCGCCTCAGTGCCCATCTCGAGCTGAAGGTAATGGCTTCAATCCCCTTAGAGATGCCTTGAGTGTGTGATAGTTCAAAGAAAGACTAATAAACACGCACTTGCATCTCACACATACACCAACTTGTTTTCTTATCGATCCTTAGATTAAACTTTCTCTTATTGGAAATAGCTTAAAATTGCTGATGTGATGTTAAACACTTTAACAACCAGTAGCCTTATTTCTCTTGTTTTATGTCTCAGTTTAAGTGAAATATTCTTGACTGGGATGTAAAACACCATTGATTCAGTAAATCAATCCTCTGGTTTTTCCCCAGATATATGACATGATATGAGTAAAATTATCTTAAATTTCTTTCAAGCAACTTATCAAAACTTTTTAACATTAAAATAGATTCCATGTTCTTCTTGATGCTGCATAAAGCTTCGTCACATAATAAACTGATTTCATGATACAACGTAAAACAACTTACGAAACAAAACCAACACTATAGTTACAGTTTTATAATATTTTGTATTCTTTTAAGGAAAAGACTGGATGTCTTCCACTACAAAAAAAAAATGATTTGATAGATGGGAGTGTTGATTGATGGCAGCTAGTTTTTCATTATATTCTATTTCTTTTTTATGTTTACATGTCATGATCATATCAATATTTTTCAGTTTTCTGCTCAAGTATCTGATCTTGGCGTTCCTTCATTAACAAATACTCAGCAGCTAGCAAGTGTGGTAATTAATGTCATCAGGAACCAGAATCCGCCATTTTTCTTCAACACTCCATATGAAACAACTATAAATAGAACAACTTTCCAGAACACCCAGGTGTTTCAAGTATCTGCTAGGGACAATGATTTACAGGTAAGGTGTCATTTGGTACTCACTTTTCAGATTTAGTCCGGTTTAAAAATAGATAGGTTATGCTGATCACTTATGGTATATTATTGAAATCTTTTATTTGCCAATGTTTAGCAGTAATTTTACTGTCAACAATTGAGCTCTATAACCAGTACATTAGAAGAGAAAATAAACTTATTTTTCATAATAAAACAACTGATATTTCTGCAAATATAAAAAATATCGACACAGATTTTCCAATTGTGGTATTTTTCATTAACCCCAATTAAATTTGAAATTTTACCATTCTGACTTGTGTACCACAAATGTTACAATTTTTTTGCAAAACATAACAGTGATTGATGTCCATATTACTTAACCAGTTTGTCAAGTAATGAGTCTCTCAATGGGAAATTTTAATCAGGAAAAATCCTCCAAAAAACTTTTCAGAAAATTTTAAAACAAAAAGGATAGCATCAACAGTGATGAGATTTACATATTGTATAACACATGTGCAGATCACCAAAAACATAAACACACACACACACACACACACACACACACACACACACACACACACAATGTATGTTTAAATGTTTTTTAAAGTTTGACATGTTTGTTTTTCAGGCACCATACAATACAATCAGTTATGCCATTATTGGTGATGACACAGCCAATATATTTTTCAACATTGATAATAATGGATTAATCAGACTAAGTCAAAGTGTGGCAGGAGAGTCTACTCCACTTTACACAGTATGTAAAGATTTTATAAGTTAATCCTGGGTCATTGCTAAAAATGAGCAAGGAGGGGTGATAGGTGGGGTTGGGGTGAGGTGGGGTTGGGAATATAGATGAGTTGCATGCGTGTGCTATTGTATATTTCCCCCTATCAAAATTTTAGATGAAAGCGTCAATTATAATAATAATGATGATGATGATGATGATGATGACAGTGATGATGAATATCACATTTTGATGATGATGATGATGATGATTTTTTTCTTGATCTGAACTCAGGATGATGATTTTTTTTGTTTGTAATGCATTATATAACATGATATAATAATAACATTATTATAATAAAAGACAATCATTTGTTCTCATCACCCAAAATTCTTATTTCTCAACTTAAAAAGAAAAAAAAAAAACAACTAACATTTATGGAATTGAGTCATTTTTATAATTCTTGTGATAAATAATTTTGTTTAAAATTGTACATGGAATTGAATTGGTGGGGATACAAAAAGAAATTCTTATCTATTGTTAATTTTATTTTTAGTGTATAAATAAATTGCCGAGTGATTTTTTGTTTATTATAATTTACAATGTATATTTTTCCTGTTGATGTTTCCATGTCTCTGTGCTATATAGGTCAGAGTATTGGCTACTGATGGGGGTTCTCCCAGCCGATCAGCAACTGCAACTGTTAAAATCAACATCCGAAGAAATTTGTTTGCTCCAGCATGGGTCAATCAAAATTTGGAAACCACAATTCCCGAGACAACTTCTCCTGGATCTCAGGTCCTAACTGTACAAGCACGAGACAATGACATATCTGTAAGTTATTACCTGTAATTCAGTTTTAAGCACAACACATTATTTTTTTGCAGTCCATTATTATTTTGTTTTTAATTTGGTCTATTTTTAGTAAATACATTGTGATCAACACTAGATCACTAAATTCTTGCTTGTTGTGTTGAGACATATAACAGCTTTATATAAACATATAAAAAGTTCATTTTTATGACAACTGGGTTTTCTCTTCTTTTTATTTTATACTATGGAAGAAAATTATACTTAAATATGATGAATTCAATATAATATGACACATATATACTTCAAACTGTTAAAATTGCTGGATTGTTCTATAAAATTAGAAAATTTGTCAATGTACTTGTCAAAATTTCAGTGGTTTTTCTCTAACACTTCAGTTTCTTTTTGTTTCTCTGAGCCGTCTGCTTCTACATGAGTAAAGAAGCTTAACTAAGCCTAAAAGTTTATTAATTTCTCTATTCTCAAACCAAGTAGTTTTTTAATTTCTCTACTCTCAAACAAAGTAGTTTATTAATTTCTCTACTCTCAAACCAAGTAGTTTATTAATTCCTCTACTCTCAAACCAAGGTCTAATATATTTGGTTCAGAATGAGGCTTGATTCTACTTTTCTGTACTACCATCAATGATTAAACAATTTATTGTGATTATAAATTTCCTTGACTAATTGTTAAAAAAAAATTTCTGTGTTCTATCTAGATTTAAATGATTTTTTTTTTCACAGGCTCCTGAAAATCAGTTCAGATATTCTTGGAATTCAGTGAACAACTTTAATAATCAATTCTTTTTGGATTCATCTTCCGGTCAGATATCTGTCCGTTTAAGTTTGATTAATTCTGGTGTTGACAGATATGAGGTAAGTTCTCATATAGATATACCACTATGATAGCTCAGGTAGAGTGCATGCTTTCCATGTGGGGGAACAGGGTTAGAATCCTGGCAGGTCTGACAAAGATTTGAAAATTGGTAGTGACTGTTCTTTTGCTAAGCTCTCAGCATTTAGAAATGAAAGTAATGTGGTACTTCAGAGGAAACATTGAAAACTGATGCCCTGTGTTAAGACAACCCTCCCTGCACATTCCCCTAAGTGCACTGCAAAGTTCAAAATTTGTGCAACTTCACCTATGGCTGATGACCTCTTGATACAAGTGAAATATTCTTTACCACATGTAAAACCCCATCAAATCAATCAATTAAATCATATAGAAACATTAGTTTGTAGAAGGCTGCTGTGACCTAATGGTGTAAGGGCTAAGATGTTAAAAGCATGTAATCTCTTGTGTTTGGATTTGACCAAGACATACTGTAAATAAGACAGGACATTTTCTTTGCAGTTTTCGATACTTAATGATTCAATACTAGTATAATGGACCAAGTGACTGGCATTATTATTCAAAGATATTTCATAGCAGTGCACTCTAGAAGGCATTGTTGGGTGTTCAAGTGGCACAGTAGGCTTGTTTGAATCCCACTTTGGCAAATCCTAATATGTAGAAGTGTGGCTGTTCACTTGCAATGGGTTGTTGGCTTTCTCTTGGTACTCAGTTGCCTTCACTATCCCAGACCTGTTCAGTTAATATAAGGAAAATAATCTTGATTATGGTGTAAAACAAAGCTACCAGTGAGAAAGGGTTTTTCTTTTATGTTTGGCTCTAATGGTTGGTGGGGCCTTAGTGGTCATGTGCTCTAAAGTGCAAGCTTATGGATCATAATTGTGCCTCTCACTCTCTCAGTTGGAATACCACTTATGCATATCCTAGTCTGAGAAGACTTGTCATTTGACTTGCAAAAGGCTGGTGGTTTTTTAGGCACTCTGGTTTCCTCCACCATCCAAGACTGCTCCATATAAGTGAAAGAATGTTGACTGGTGACTGTAAAACACCATCGCTCCAATCGACTCTACTCCATTTTACTGGTTGGCTCAATACCAGCGAAAGAACTGGAAAGTAAAGAAATGATTGTGAAACTCTCAACTGTTAGCTATGTAGATAAAATAGTTCTGATTAAAATAAGTTGTATATATGAGCTAACCTCTATGTTGATAACTTTGGATGTTTATAGTACTTTGTAATTATCCATTTGTTATTTTTTTCCATTAGTACAGAGTTACTGCCACAGATCTTGGTTCACCAGCTTTGACCAGTGTCCCAGTAACAGTTGTGATTAATATTCGACGTAACCGTTTCCCGCCAGTTTTCCAAAATGAGCCTTACAGTAGAGCACTTGGTGCCAATGTTCAGATTGGTACAAGTGTTGTGACCGTCACTGCAACAGATGCAGATACATTCGTAAGTTATAATTTTATTTTATTTACATGGTATCACCTTTATATGTTTTTAAATAAATGTGTAGGGACTCTGATTTTTTTCCAAGTAATTTTTTATGATCTAAGTTACATCAAACAAACTGTTATTGATGGTACTAAATTGAAATTTAGTATCTGATATTTTACCCCCCCCCCCCCCCCCCCCCCAAAAAAAAAAAGAAAGAAAAAAGAAAAAAAAACAAAAGATAAAAAGAAATGAAATGAAATGTAAAAATAAAAAATAAAAAAATTGTTACAACTTTTATCTTCAACCATTCATACTTTAAGAAGTAAATAATTAATATTTAATAGTCTATGAAAAAAAAGGGCACTGTAACTACTAACTTTCATGACTGTATTATCCTTGCAAAATGCATGTTAGTTAAAAGCATGCAATAAAAAAAAAGTTTTCAGTTTTAAATAAAAAATGCTGATTATTTTCATTACTTTGTCATACATTTATTTCTTGTCCACAGTTTGGTACAGATTTTTTAGATTGACAATAGATAAGAAAAAGTGCTGTAAATTTCTTAACGATTTAAGAGGATAACAGAAAAAAAATCAAAAATTCAATTTTTATGATCATGCACTAAAATATTTGAAAATTTGAAGAGAAAAAATTTAATTAAAAAAAAAATAATAATAAAAAACATGCCATTTTTATCAACAATAACAACAAAAAGTAGACTTCATATAATTGCAATAATTACACTAAACTTTCTTCTTGAGACATATCTGTTTTAATCAGTGTAATTCTGTATTAATTATAACAATTTTGAACAGAAAGGAGAAAGGGGGTATGTAGTAGTTCCACATACGATATAAAATAAATGATTTATAGTATAAGTATATATATACTATATAGTAGTTCCACATATGATATAAAATAAATGATTTATAATATAAGTATATACTAGTATATACTATATAGTAGTTCCACATACGATATATGAAATAAATGATTTATAGTATAAGTATATATATACTATATATACTTATATGTGTGTGTGTATATATATATATATATATATATATATATATATATATATATATATATATATATATATATATATATATATATCAGGGCTCCGGAAAACTTTGACTGGGGTGTCGAACATTTTTTCAAAGCAACCGTACCACCGATGCTGTGTGAAGCGAAAAAAAAAAAAAAAAAAAAAAAAAAAAAAAAAAACAACCTACCACTGATGTTGTTATTGACAATGTTTTTGATGTTTTTTTAAAAAGATTTTAATTTTTAATATCAAATAGATTTTAAAAAGGATTTAACTACTACAAAGAGGTTATTTAGGTACATGTGGTCGGGCTCATGTGTACACGACACAAGGTTTGATGGCCATCTTTGTTTATTGGCAATCTTGCATTTTCGTTTTTTCTAAAGTTACACAAACTTTACTGAACCTCATTTCGAGACCTCTTTGATTGTATTTAGACTTTTTAAAATTATTTATTTATAATTAAACAGTTTGCAAAGACCATAAGATGCGCGTTGTACATAGTCTTATTTGACATCCCGCGTGGAACCTCTTTGATAATAGTCCGACGACCATGACCCCTGGTAATCAGCTGTTTATGGCTTTTGTCTGTCAAGGGATGTGATTACTTAATAAACAACTAATCAACAAAATTAATGAGGGTTCGGACGATGAAACAAAAGGAACGGATTGAGGCCATGGATTCTAACTGATTAATAAACAAAAGCCTAATTATTATATCTGTAGTATTTATTGAAAACAGTTGACAGGTGATAGCAAACAATACTGGAGTAAAATAATGACCGGCAAACATATTTATTTATATGTCCGATTAACTGAATTCTATTATTAACTAAAAATGTCCGACAAGTGATTTTTCACATCGGACAAAAAAATTTTTTGTCTGACATGTCCGGCAAATATGACCTTTTCCGGACCCCTGATATATATATATATATATATATATATATATATATATATATATATATATATATATATAAGTATACTTGTATGTGGTAGTTCCAAATACAATATAAAAAAAAAATTTAATAAAAATTTTCTTTTTTTTAGTCACCATTTAATGTGGTATCCTACAGTATCATTGGAGATGATAATGCACAAAATCTGTTTTCTGTTGCTGGAAATGGTGTTATAACTTTGACTTCAAGCATAAATACAGACTCTAACAATGTTTACAGGGTAAGTACTCAAAGTATATTGAATATTAATATGAAAAGTCCTGAATGGCTTGTATATCACAGAAACGAAAATGATGTGAAAGATAACATAAAGCTCAATCGTTTTGGCAGTAATTTCATTTTGTCAATTGATTTTTCTTAATAAAACAGCTAATCCCTTTCTTCAAAAATCTTAAAAAAGATTTTTTTACTTGACTCTAATATTTTTTTAGGTAATTTAGGTGATAAATTGAAAAGTGTGTTGTTGCATGATGTAAACCCAACATTATAAAAATTGTGTATTGATATCATTTTGTGTCTTGTAGCTTCGTGTTGTTGCGTCTGATGGTGGAAATCCAAGTTTAACTGATACAACTATTGTATATGTAAATGTTACCAGAAACTTGTTGCCACCACAATTCCAACCTACACAATACAGTGTAGCCATTTCTGAGACCAGGGCTTTAGCCACGGCAATAACAGCAGTAACAGCAGTTGATAATGATCTTACGGTAAAGAAATTACATAATTTTTGTTCTTCAATTAAAAAACTCTCTGCAATTCAAACTTCATAATTTGAATACTGGGAATAATTTGAACCTTATTTTGGGTGATATGTATCGTTTTGAATGCTATTTAGTTTTTGGTTTCACATTAATGTGGTGTAAATTATTTGTATTCTGTGTGATGTAGACAGTAGTGCCTTACTTCTTCCATATCAGAAGACCATATTAGCTGAAAGCAAGCATTTTTTCATTTATTCTTTTACTCAGCTGTTAAAAGAATGTTGTGACCTTCATTTGGTTCCCTCCTATGTGAAAATACTGAAAAAGCTTGCAGACGCATGTGTCTGCTTTGTATAAGGGGTGACTATTTGATGCTAGCTCACTGAGAGACAGCATTTGTAGAGGTTGCCTTCTCTATGTTCCTTACTTGAGATACTGTACAAGTCAAAAGCAGTGTGAAATAAAGTGATTTTGTCAAAATTCACAATATGTTTACTAAATGGGATTTGAACCACTGACCCTTCGATATTGATACCAATTGCACCATGTTTCCTCTTTCTATAAAAATTGATTTATATTCCTGTTCTTTATGTAACACTACTACCCGCTTTGTGCAAAACAACAACTATAACACTCATTGGATATTCTACAATGCACTGAGGGCAAAATTTATTAACGAAAATACCACTGAATTTTACTTTTACATTATACCATAAAAATATTTTACGAAAATAGAATAAATAACCATATAATAAAAAAAGGAGATGTGTTCTACCCAGTGCGTTGCCGAACTGACCAAAAAATCGATGCAATTATCTTATAAACACTGTGAAAATACAATCACGCCATCAAGCGGTAAGCTGATAAAGAAATTTATTCTATACCTATTCCATTGTCAAACATATAGAAGAACATTTCTTTTTTTCTGCTAGAATGAAATTTTTTATAATTAAATAAAAATGCCAGCTTTAATTGTCTACAGAAATAGAGTTGATGTATATTTCTGTGTCCTAACTTGGCATATTTTCTAAGATCCAAGTTTGATAATATGCCAGCTCTCCCTTTTCTCTTTTCTCGTATTTGAAATAATATGTTTCTGAAGTCAGAAGTTTATCATGATTATAGAAAAATAAGATATGTTGCTTATAATCAATTAAAATTATTTTAAAAAAGTTGTTAACTGAAAAATATAGATTTGAGTATACTGTTTGACTATTTACTCTTTTATTTATTTATTATCATTATTATTTTGTTTTCTTTAGGCACCAAATAATGTTGTCAGGTATACATTAGCAGGAAATGCTAAAGCTTTAGAATTTTTCACGGTTGGGTCAAGCAGTGGTCAGGTTTCACTGATCAAACCAATATATGATGATCCAGATAATACCAGTGTATATCAGGTAAAGCTTATGGTTTTCTTTCTTTTTACACTTAATCATAGTAGTTATTTTGACATATCGGGCATCGGTGGCCAAGTGGTCTAAAGAACATGCTTACAGATCACAGCCCCTCTCACCACCTGGGTTCGAATCTTATTTGAGACAGAACCTATTGAGAGAGCTTGTCAGTTCACTTGCCAAAGGCGGTTTTCTCCAATCACTCAGGTTTCCTCCACCATCCCAGAACTGTCTCGAATTAAGTGAAAGAATCTTGACATGGGCGTAAAACACCATTACTCCACTCTACTGCTTTTGTTATGGTTTTAGCCAAAGAGACTATGCTGGCCAAGTGGTTTAAACTGTGCACTTGCCTCTCAGTGCTTAGGTGCAATCCCATTTTGGCCAGATCCTTGTGTAAGAGAGTTTGTAATTTCACTTGCAAAAGGTCAGTAGTATTCTCTTGGCAATACAGTTTCCTTCTACCATCCAAGGACTGATCGTCTTGATATTAGTAAAAAATCTTGAACTGGCGGTAAAACTTTGTTATTCCCCGTCACTTGATATTAACAATAAATTGGCAACAATTTAAAAGGTGGTATAGGGTTTGAAACTTAGGAAGGTGTGCAGGTCCAAGATCATGTAACTTTTCAGTTGTGTCTGTATTGTTGCATTATTATATAAATTTTAACATACATGTTCAAAACATTTAAATTTTAATATGCAGACTTGTTAGAATTTTAATTTTCACTGATATCATGTTATTTGTAGGGCTATGGCAAAATTTTGCTCAAAATGTACCTTATAAGAAAAAACTGTTAAGAGTTTAAACATATGCTTACAACTAGTAAAGAGCTTTGTAAATGGTGTTAATGTTATTTTTTTAAATGTTGTTCTAGTTGACAGTAACTGCAATGGATATGGGATTCCCTGCATTGAGTGCCATTAACACAGCTACAGTTTCCGTGTCCATCTTCAGAAATAGATTCGCACCAGAGTTTTTAAGTCAGCCATATTTTGCTGTTGTTACTAGAGAAACAAATACTGGAACACAAATCTATACAGTCACAGTAACTGACCGTGATACACAGGTAAATATAACAAGCAGATTATGCAGTTCTTGACCTAGAATGACCTGTTGGCATGAAGGGGATGTAGGAATGGGAACTGACTATCTGTATGTCCATCGTAAATGTTAAAAGATACGGGAAGTTTTTCTTTTTCTATTGTATCTAGCCACAAATAGCTGCAAAATTGCTGATGTGGTCTCAAACATCAATTTCAAAGGAAAAGAAAGCTCCTTTTTAAGAGTTATTCCCCTTTTTAAATTAAGAATTTTTCAAAATTTAGAAATGTTCATTTTAACCTGTTCCACAATATTGTACTGATAGTTTTCTTTATTTTTTCATCATTAGTAAAATATTTCACGTTTGTTTTTGTGTTGTTACACATTTTAGAAGGGGAGCAAAGGTTTGATTATTTTTGAGACCAAAAGTTTCTGGATCATTTTTATTTTATTGTTTATTTTACAAAGCTGTTTTATTAGGATGTTTTAATAATTATTTGTCAAATAAGCCCTTGGAAAGGAAAATAGAGTTTTTTTTTGTTTAGGATATGTTCTTTTCTATTCTGTTTCATTCTGATCTTTTCTGTTCTTTTCTGTTCTATTCTATGCTGTTTTGTCCTGTTTTATTCTGTTCAGTTCTGTTCTATTCTATTCTGTTCTGTTCTATTCTAATTTCTGTTCTGTTCTATTCTGTTCTGTTCAGTTCTGTTTTATTCTATTCTATTCTATTCTGTCTTGTTATATTCTGTTCTATTCTATTCCATTTTAATTCATTCTATTTTATTTGTATTGTATTCTATTCTATTAAATTTTATTTTATTTTACAGACTCCTTACAATCAGGTTACCTTGTCTGTTATTGGTGATGACAATGCTGTTGCCCTATTCTCTTTAGAACAACAGGGCAATACTGGTATCATTCGAGTTACTTCTAGAAATGATCTGGCTGCTGATGCTGCTTCGTTTTATAGGGTGTGTATTACTTACATACAGTTACTGGAAAGCATCTATTTTGAGATGTATTTATTTTATATGAAAATAAAAAAAATGGTCCATACATATGTGAAACACTTTAATAATAGTTAGTGTAACAACTTCGTTAAGAAATCCACAAAATTTCATACAAAAATAAGTATGGTAAAATCGGGAACAAATTTGTGTTTGATACTCTGTGCATTGGTATTTACAGAGTTATTGCCCTTTGTTTTGTCATTTGCTCTATGAATATAATGCAAATACTTATATTATTGTAATATATTGGACAAGTCCTTTTTTCATATTGTCTAAGTTATTGCCCATTGTATTACCCTTTTTGTATATGAACTCTAACAACTTTGCTTCTAATTGGAATTTTATGGAACCCAATACTTGGAATGGAATGGTACCATCTCAAAATAAATTCAGTTATAGGTGTACCTTTAGCCGATCTGAACACCTTAAATTTTAATAAAATACCTAAAATAATTTATAAATACCAGTAATTTTTGGTGAAGATAATCTGGCGAAAATACCAATTTCAGTTTGATAAGAAACCCTAGTTTGTGTGTTTGTTTGTTTAGATGTATACATATAAGAAAGAGTAAATATTTACGATATTAAAAATTTCTTTTTATTTACAGTTAAGACTCCTTGCTCGTGATGGAGGGTATCCATCTCTGACCGCCACAGCTATACTGAACATAACAGTGCAAAGAAACCTGTTTCCCCCAGTTTTCTCACACAGTGATATCACTGTGACTATCCCAGAAACAGCCTCTATTGGAAGTTTTATCGCCGATACAAATGCTACTGATGCTGACACAGAGGTAAGCTTTATTATTTACAGAATTTCTCTTCTCAGGATAGACTTGAAATCTGAAGTTCTTTATCTTGTTTCCATTAGATGATTGATTGATTAATTGATTGATTGATTTAATGGAGTTTTATGTCCCAGTCAAGAATATTTTACTTATATCGAGACATTACTAGCTATAGGTGAAGTGGCATAAATTTTTACCTTGGAAGTGCACTTACGGCAATGTGCAGGGAGGGTTTTTTAACATGCCATGCCTGCCATGACACGGGGCATTGGTTTTTAATGTCTCATCCAAAAGACCCCATAACTTTCAATAATAAATGTGTTTGGCTATAGAAAAGTTACTGCCTATTTTCAAGTTTTGGTCAGACCCAGCCCTGCCACATATGAAGCTAGCACTCTACCAACTGAGCTACCGTAGTGGTTTTCCATTAGATGAAACTAAATGGTTAAGGTAATGTCTTGTGAAATTCATGGTCATAAGTTTTTTCTTAGATTATAAAATGTGTGCAGAGGTTAGAACAACATCAAAGTCGTTTCCAGGTGATAACTTTGACAATCTTTCAGTGCTGTTTTTAACATTTGATGTTTTATAGAACCTTTTTAATACATGAGGCAAGGTAATAGGTCAAGGTCATGGCATCATTTTCTATAAAAGATGTACATTGCTAAATATTCACTACTTGAATTGACTATCATGCTCCTTTTCTGGTGTTTTCTTGAGAATAGAGTGAGTTTAAAGTCGTTAGCTAGTTTTTGACTTGGGTGTTTTTCTACTATTTCAACTGTTTTTGAAGCTGTTTCAATTCAGATTTCATTTTTTTTTTGGCACAGATTGTCACGTAAATTCAAGATTAGGGTTATGGACTCACTTGTAAATAAACATTTATTTGCTATATAGAAGTTGAGTTGAGTAATGATGCTTAATGTCCCGGTCAAGAATATTTCTCTTATATCAAATTGCCAGCTAAAGGTGCAGAAAATTTGCCTGTGCATTGCGCTGATGGCATTATACAGCAGGGTTCTTTATCTTGCCAAGCCTACCATGACACAGGTTGTTTAGTTTAAGTTCCCATCCGAAAGAACCTTGGCTTTTATTTCATAATGGCCAGTGCTTGGCGAAAGAACAGTCACTACCCAGTTTCAGGTCTTGGGTCAGACCCAGTCAGGGTTCGAAACTACAACTTCCCACTTACGGAGCAAGCACTCTATCAACTGAGCTACCATAGGACTTTTTTTAAAAGATAATGACTTGAGAATGTGTTGATGTTTTTTGTAATAATACTTCAAAATTTAGGTCAAGGTTGTGACAAAATTTTTTACCTTTGTGCTTATGCTTATTAAAAAAAATATTTTTGGGGCTATATTAATGAATTGTGAAGTTGGTTTTAAACAATAAAGTAAGTTTTTTTTGTGCCACCAATGGCACTTTAAACTGATTTATAAAAGTTGGAATGAATTATTTGTCCTTGATCTTAAATATGTGGAAGCAGATGACCTTTTTTCAGTGATACCATTTCTAGTGCACTAAAAACAGAATTACTACGACTCTTATACTTTTTTAAAGTTGTTTTGAGCACTTATATTTTTAAAAACTAAAATGAACATTTATATTTCAGGCACCAAACAATGTCATCAGATATTCTGCAATTGGAGATGCTGATGCACCAAATTATTTCTATGTCAACCCAATAGATGGAAGAGTGACACTACTTAATTCAGTACTCAACACAGGAAGAAGTGGCTACTCTGTAAGTGTAATGCCCCGGTTATGTATATATCAAAGCAACAATTATGTATGTATCTGTTTTATGCCCTGTTCATGTATTTCATAGTAAAAACTATATAAATATTTTATTGTATTGATGTGTATCTAAACACATATCTTGACTATGTCTATGGTCAAGGTTTATGTATCATGATCTTGACTGCCTCCATGAACTACGGTAGTTTTGTGTGTCTTGACCTTGACAATCTTCATGGTCCAGTTGCATGTATCATGACCTTGACAATCTTCATTGTCTAGGGGTATGTGTCATAACTTAAAGTTTCAGTTTTATTTTTATCAATTCATGCAATATACATTTATGGTTTATACCATATAGGGGATTATTTTTGTGGGGCTAAATTTGCTAAGTTCAAAATTACAGCTTATTTCTTTCATCGATCTAAAACATCTTGCTCATGGTTGACTGGTACACAGATTTTTTCACAATTTTTTGTGGTGGTTTTAATATTCCATCAAAATATACCAAAATTTGCAATCTGTGAAAATTACTGGTTATGCAGTATCACTTTTAATAAATATGGAATATAATTTTTTACAGCTGAGAGTCCAAGCAGCTGACCAGGCTTTTCAACAAAGGTTTGCTCAAATAACAGTTCAGATCATTATATCAAGAACTACAGAAACATTGGGATTCATTTTGCCTGCCTATACAAATCGAATATCAGAAAACCTAGCTGTCGGACAGCCAGTGACAACAGTTACCGCTCAACCACAGGTAAGTGTCTATTGATAAAACCACTTCTCATGTTGTGAGACAGCTTTAAAAAGGTTTATTCTTTAAGCTGAATATTCTTTTTTCATTTTATTTGAATTTAAGAAAAAAAAGGTGTGAAAGCAAAACTATGTCAGACTTTTTTTTTTTTTACATATATTGCTTGCAATCAGACTGATCACCATCTGTTAATGCAAAAATCAAGCATGCAAATTTATTGAAATTGCGAGATTTGTGAAATTTAACTGACTTGAAAATTGCACTGATCATTATTCAATGACAAGAAACATGAAAGTACCTGGCATTCAAATGTATTAAAATGATGAGACTTGTGAAAATAACTGACACAAAAATTTTCTTTTTTGAGTAGATTTCACAGGATGCTCCTAGTTCAAAGTCATTTGCAAAATATACTATTCAATATACCTATATATATATATATATATATATATATATATATATATATATATATATATATATATATATATATATATATATATAAGACTCTTTCATATGTGTGGATGAAAAATAGGGCTATTCTGACTGAGGGATCACTAAATACAGTAAAACCAGAGGCTTGCCGAACATATTTATAAAGACCATGTCCAAAAATGGCTAATTACATTGTGAAATCACAAGATTTGAAAGTTTACTGACTTGAAAATTGCACTGACCATTATTCAGTGACAAGAATCATGAAAGTACCTCTAAAAATAAGAGACTTGTGAAAATATCTGACACAAAAATTTTGTATAGAGTAGATTTTACACTGAATCCATCTAGCTGACAGTCATTTGTAAACTATACGAAGCAATAGACCTATATATACATATACTCATTTTCAGATAACATTTATATACAGATAGGCATTTTATGGTATTGCTGTTAATTTGTATAAATTTTAATTTTATTTACAGCCTGACATTGTCTATGATATAATTGGTTTTAGTGATGGGCCTGATTATTTCAACATATCTTCGGTAACTGGTAGTATCTTCGTAAGACAAGATTTACGTCTTGATCTAAATAAGAAGACTCTTTACTATGTAAGTAGCTCATTGTGTGTGTGTGTGTGTGTGTGTGTGTGTGTGTGTGTGTGTGTGTGTGTGTGTGCGCGTGCACATGTATGTTGAAGTATATGTGTAAAGATGTTGTATATGTGTTTTGTTCCTATGTTTTAGAAATATAAAAATCACTTCTGAAGGCAGTTTGATTTCATTTATATTTGCAGCTTCAAGTTAGAGCAAGAAAGACATTTAGTAATGGAGAACAAACAGCAACAACTCAAGTGAACATTACTGTTACAAGAAATGAAAATACACCATTTTTCTCCACTCAAGTCTACGAGACAACAGTTCCAGAAACATTGGCTTTAGGTTCCTCAGTTATACAACTACTAGCTACAGATCAAGATGCTTTTGTAAGTTGTTAAAAAGGAGAGGACTTTTCCTCATGATTGTTCAAAAAAGTAGCAAATGCCCATGACTTTTCAAATTTCAACAGAAAATTTTCAGGATGTGTATAGATATAATAGGTATTATAATGGTCTTGTTTGGCCCCTTAATTACAATGAAATATTATTTGCTTAAATATTTTAAAGTTGAGATTATTTCATTCAAATGAAATACATAAATTTAATGTTTGATTACTGATGACACCATTAGTACATCAGAAATATGATGTTGAAATGTGTTAAATTAATTTACAGCTGTTTTGGGATATATTTGGACAATTATCCCTCCAAAAAGTATGAGCCCGATGCATATGCAAAAACGTCTTTTAAATACAGACTTAAGAGATATGGGTTACTTGGTATAGTGCTGAACTGTGTTTGGGAGAGACCTGGGTTTGATCCCAGTTCCTATCCTGCATTTGTTCCTCTGCTTTTACAAGAGAATTTTTTTTTTTTTGGAATTATTGAAACTGTGTTCATTTTTTTTTTTTTTTTTTTTGCATCACCATGGTGATAATTTTTTTCCCTCTTTGCTTTTACAAGGGAAATCTTTGTTTTTTTGAATTATTGAAGCTGTGTTCAATTTTGTTTTTATTTTTTTGCATCACCATGGTGATAAATATTCTTTTTTAATCTATAGGATGTTGTGGTTTATGAAGTTATTCCTAGAGCTGGCGTAACAGACAAATTCTATCTCAGTCCTTCGTCTGGTTTGATTTCATTAAGAACTGTTCTAACTTCTGATACAACTTTTCGCTATAATGTGAGTATAAAAACATATTTAGGTACAATAAATTTATATAGGTAAATAAATGTACATTTTGCTTTCTCCTCTAAAATCACTGTAAGCATATATACTTCTTCTTGAAGAATAGTTTGTAATGTTAAGCATGCCTAATCATTTTTGTCGAGCCTGGCATTGCAATAAGGCGAGACTTAGGTGTTACTTTTCCGGTGTCGTGGCATCAGCGACCTGTCAAAATGTGAAAGTTTATGTTAAAGTTATGTATTTTCTACTTGATCAAAGACCAACCAGGCGAGGCATTTAAATCTGTGGAATTCTTGTTTAGTTATGATGAGATAGTTGCATTTCATAAAAAAAAAAATCAACACAAGAATGATTTTTTGGTAATATTTTACTTTTTTAAAGTTAATTAACTAATTAAAACAAGTTTATTGGCAGCTTGATATGTGATAACATTTTTCAATTTTTCCAAAATTTGGAGAAATGGCTCAATCAGATTAATCAATAGATCCTTTCTTTTTTATGTTTTAATTATTTATTTTTTAAAAAAATTTTAATAGTTCACTGTAAAAGCTCGAGACCAGTCTTCACCAGAAAAGAGTTCATTTGCAACTGTGATAGTTAACGTGCGTAGAAGTTCTTTCCCACCAGTTTTCATAAGAACTCCATACCAAGCCAATGTTGATACAAATACTGCTGTTGGAACTCAATTCTACACAGTAACAGCAACTGATAGTGATTTACTGGTAAGATATTTTTGTTTTACATGCAAATATTGCAGCCACTGATAGTGATTTACTGGTAAGATATTTTTGTTTTACATGCAAGAATTGCAGGAGACTTACAACTATAATTGAAAATTGTCTGAAAATAATTCCATCAATATTTCAGTATTTTGAAAGCTCTGCTAAAAAGAGCTTTGTTTATTTATTCTAAATAATTCAAATTTTAAGAAAACCCATTTGATTGGATCCCATTTATAAATTGGATTTTGATGAAATTTGTTTAGTCTATTGTTAACAAGAGTGGAATAATCAGTACAAACTGAAAAGGCATACTGCAGTTTGATTGGTCAATGGTTTATGGATGATAATTTGTCAATGGTTTATGGATGATAATTGGTTAATGGTTTATGGATGATGATTGGTTAATGATTTATGGATGATACTTGTGTAATATTGATTTTATTTTTTAGAAACTTGATAATGTATTTTATTATGCAAATAATTTTAAGTTTAATTTGTAACAAAATTTGTGTGCAGTTAATGAGTATACTGGAATTGGTTAATGGTTTTAGGATAAATCCTGTAATAAAAGCAGACGACACATTTATGTAGGATGACACTGTGTTTGTTTTTGAGTTGAATGAAATTTGTGAAATACAATAAAACTTTCAGTTAGCATATGATGTTTTTAGGTAAACTCCTGTAATATTGATCACTACAGACAGACAACACATCCATGTTTGATGACACTGTTTTTATCTTAGTTGCATGAAATTGGTGAAATACAATAAACTTCAATTAGCAATTGATGTTTTTCTGGTTAACTCCTATAAAATTGATTACTATAGGTGGCAGACGACATCCATGTTGGATGATGTATTTTTGATCTCAGTTGAGTAAGATTTGTTAAATGCAAAAAACTATTATTCTTCGGAATATACTCACTTGACTAATTCTAATTTCCGAACTACAGATTTGTTTGTCATAACATTTATTTAACAATTTAAAGAGAAAATAAAAATATGGAATAATAAGATGCCTCTTATATCTTTTTATGATTAATTTACTCATTTATATATGTATTATTATATTATGTCTTATTTTCTATTTTAGGGTTCAATTCGGTATGAAGTCAATGGTTATTTTTCGGCACCAGCTTACTTTTCAGTCAACCCATCATCAGGAGAGATAATTGTACTCAATTCTTTATTAAGTGATGTGGCTCTCAATTATGTGGTATGTGTCTATATTACACTCGAAATCCCAACCCAACCCCCTTGATCTGTGATATTGTACTACTGACCATAATAATAACTCAATAATGCTTGTTCTGGACAAAAAATATTACACTTCCATTAGGATTTCTGTCTCCCATAACTGATGGTGAAACATAGATTCTCCAGGCTTTGTATAAATGATGACATCCAAATAGGATTAGCATTTCTGTAAACTGTAAAATCCCCCTCAAAATGAATCCAAAAAAGTTTAGATTTTGACATCTCTGAACACGAATTTATAATTCTTTTTAATGTATCTGCAATGAAAAGCCAATGCCTAGGGTTAAATACCACTCCAACAAAGTCCAATGTAAGAATTTTTTGGCAGTTTGTTTGCTGAGTATTGGTAGAGGCTTGTGGTTTTCTTCAGTAACTCGGGTTTCTTCCACCATTGCAAAACTTATATCTCTTTGATTTAAGACAAAACTTTGGCCCTTTTTTTTATTGGAATAAGTTTCCATTTAATCAAGTGCCATTTTTTCCACTGAATTTAACAAAGTCCAGCACAGGTTGTAATAAAAAGGATGTTAAGTCTGTTGACTTTAAAATTTAAGGTCTGAATTTTTCGTCCTCCACATCTTGTAGCAATCAGTTCTAGAGCACTGGCTTATGAGTCAGAGAACCTTACTTCTGTAATACCTCTCTGGCAGATCGTAGCTTGAGAAACTGTCAGTTCACTTCTGGAAAAGAGTTCTACAGCACTGGCTTATGAGTCAGAGAACCTAGGTTCTATAATCCCTCTCTGGCAGATCTTAGCTTGAGAAACTGTCACTTCACTTCTGGAAGGTAAGTTTTTTTTTTTTTCTGGTTTCCTCCACAGTCCTAAAACTTGCTTCCCTGAAATAATTAAAGTATTTTGATTGAGATATAAAAATCCATTACCATGTTTCGTAAGCATTCATTTGGACACCCCTTATTGTTAAAGCTAAGCAGAATTTTAACATTCTTTATCTATTTTCAGCTTGGTGTAAAGGCTTATGATACCTCTGTTCCAAGTCAAGTGGCTTATGCTAATGTTACAATCAATGTGAACAGAAATCCAAGTGCCCCAGTTTTTACACCTCAAACATACAGCAGGACAGTTCCTGAAGACTATGCACTTGGTATTAGCTTGGTACAGCTTACAGCTTCAGATGCTGATGGGGTAATTAATTTATAGACTTCTCTGTCTGTCTGTCTGTCTCTGTACCTCTGTCCGTCTGCCATTCTCTCCCTATCTCTGTCTTTCCGTCTGTCATTCTCTCTCTCTCTCTCTCTCTCTCTCTCTCTCTCTCTCTCTCTCTCTCTCTCTCTCTCTCTCTTGGGGACTTCTAAAGTAACACATGTCCTTGCATTGATTAATAGGTCATGACCATGGTTAAATAACAGTGATGGAAGTGGCATGTTATGGTTTTCATTCACTATTTCTTCTTCAGAGTGGAAGATTTTGTCTGAATTCTACCTGAATTATTTGAACAGTTATTTTGTCTACAATTTCTTTCTTTTTTTATTTATTACTAAAGTTCTAAACATTCAACCTAAACAAATAAACTAAATAATTTCTTGAAACAGAAATAGTTTGTTTAAATGATTATCTTCTAAACGTTGTTTATAATCATTTGTTTTATTCTTTAATGTTTATGATCTTTTACTAAAGAAATTTATTTTCATGAAATAATTTAAATATTTTCAGTATTAGAATGAGCTAGAAAATGTTTTTTAAAGAGTTCAAAACTTGAGGATTTTTAAAATATAAAGCTTGCATATAAAATTTCAGATATCTTGGTTCTGGAAGATTTGTTAGACATGATACCTTAAATTAAGTGATAACCTGGCCCCACTTTCACAATCATTTAGTCAATTGACAGTACACTCAACTCAAAGTCGGGAATATTTCAATGTCAATTTTAAAGACATTACACAGTTAAAATTGAATATCTAATGTTATATCTAAATTGTATTGTGTAGTATTATTAAACAAAAACAAAATATTGTCTAATAAATCTTAAAATATTCAAAATATTGATGAGAGAAAATGGTAATATTTAAGTTGAGTGTACACTCATTGAGTGAATGATGGTGAAACTGGAGCCTGAACCTAATTAACACATTTTCCTTTCTGAACAGACTGTTAATTGCTGATTTTTAAAAAAAAATAATATTTTCAGCATTCTCTACGTTATGCTATTTCGAGTGTGTCGCCTTCAGAGGGAAGCAATTACTTCTTGGTTAATGCAGACACTGGGTTACTGACCCTGGCCAGAACTCTAACTTCAATAACAACCAACCAGTTCCAGATTACAGTATCTGTGACGGATAACGGAATACCTCCTCGTGTTTGTACATTTCCAGCTCAAGTAACCATTCAGGTTCTTAGGAACCAGTTTGATCCATTCTTCTTAAATGAACCATATGTGACAACAATCCCAGAAACCACCAACATCGGGGTAAATGTATTGCAGGTTACAGCCAGAGATCAAGATACTGTAAGTATTTAATAATTTTGGATAATTTTGGTTAGTTTGGAAAATAGTTCTTTTAAATCAGGAATGGGAATGCATATAGGCATGATAGGGCATTATTTTACAATAAAAATACAAAGTAATTGAGCTGAAATTCATTTGATCAGAGACCCAAATCTTTATTGAATTACTTAAAAAAATTGGTAAGAGACCTTTTGCCTTTAGTAAATTAATACTTTGAATTTACTTAATTTTTTTTTTCATTTGTTTTATTTTCCATTATCAAAGCATGAAAAATAAAACTTTCATTAATTTTTATTGTGATATAATTTACTTGCATTTGATTGACTTCAAATGATGATATTTGTTGAAAATTAAGTGACTGAAAAATTTTCCGATGTACTGTACCATATTTCTATAAAATTTTCTTCATGGAATGAAATCTATTTCCCAAACTTTCTTGCACAAACTTTCATGAGAATTTGTACTCTTTATACGTTTTGTTTAATTTCAGGGAACTTCCTTTAATAATATCACATACCAGTTGATAGGTGATGACACCATGCCATCTTACTTTGCTCTTAACACTTTGACCGGACAGATCACTGTTAGGTCTGTGTTAACAGCAGAAACCAGGGACTCCTACCAAGGAAGAATAGTAGCTTTTGACAGTGGATCACCACCAAGAAGTGCAACTGCCACTGCCAAGATCTTTATAACTCGTAATCTCAATAAACCTGTTTTCAACCCTACAAATTATGCAGAAACCATTTTAGAAACATTATCCATTGGTACATCAATATTAAGAGTCACGGCAACAGATGCAGACAGAATAGTAAGTTGAAAGACTCTCATTTTTACAACTGCAACATTGATTATTTCCATTTCCTTGTTTTTCCTCTTTTTGTTTTAAGTATTTTAAGTCTAACAGTCTAATCAAAATAAAATTATAAAGAATAACCTGTGTTTTTAACAAGTTTATTGAGTCATAACATGTAAACGGATGTACACACTTTTCATAATGAGCTATGCCTACGCTAAGCATATACACCATTTTTCATGTTATGACTTGATAAACGTGTTAAAACACAAGTTATTCATTAATTAATAACCTTGGTCTTTTTGCAAATAGAAAATTTTTGGAGGAATTTACATTATCATCATCATCATTATTGGTGGCAATTTCATTAGTCTAGTCATCTGATTCTTAGTACAGTATAGTCATCTGATTCTTAGTATAGTCATCTGATACTTAGTATAGTCATCTGATTCTTAGTATAGTCATCTGATTCTTAGTCATCTGATACTTAGTATAGTCATCTGATTCTTAGTATAGTCATCTGATTCTTAGTCATCTGATACTTAGTATAGTCATCTGATACTTAGTATAGTCATCTGATTCTTAGTATAGTCATTTGATTCTAAGTATAGTCATCTGATACTTAGTATAGTCATCTGATACTTAGTATAGTCATCTGATTCTTAGTATAGTCATCTGATTCTTAGTCATCTGATACTTAGTAAAGTCATCTGATTCTTGGTATAATCATCTGATACTTAGTAAAGTCATCTGATTCTTAGTATAGTCATCTGATTCTTAGTCATCTGATACTTAGTATAGTCATCTGATTCTTAGTATAGTCATCTGATTCTTAGTCATCTGATACTTAGTAAAGTCATCTGATTCTTGGTATAATCATCTGATACTTAGTATAGTCATCTGATTCTTAGTCATCTGATACTTAGTATAGTCATCTGATTCTTAGTATAGTCATCTGATTCTTAGTATAGTCATCTGATTCTTAGTCATCTGATACTTAGTATAGTCATCTGATACTTAGTATAGTCATCTGATACTTAGTATAGTCATCTGATTCTTAGTATAGTCATTTGATTCTAAGTATAGTCATCTGATACTTAGTATAGTCATCTGATACTAAGTATAGTCATCTGATACTTAGTATAGTCATCTGATTCTTAGTCATCTGATACTTAGTAAAGTCATCTGATTCTTGGTATAGTCATCTGATTCTTAGTATAGTCATCTGATTCTTAGTATAGTCATCCGATACTTAGTATAGTCATCTGATTCTTAGTATAGTCATCTGATTTTTAGTATAGTCATCTGATACTTAGTATAGTCATCTGATTCTTAGTATAGTCATCTGATTATTAGTCATCTGATTCTTAGTATAGTCATCTGATTCTGATTCTTAGTAGTCATCTGATTCTAAGTCATCTGATTCTTAGTATAGTCATCTGATTCTGATTCTTAGTAGTCATCTGAATCTAAGTCATCTGATTCTTAGTATAGTCATCTGATTCTTAGTATAGTCATCTGATTATTAGTCATCTGATACTTAGTATAGTCATCTGATTCTAAGTATAGTCATCTGATACTTTTGATTTGTAGACTCTTGTAAACTCTTATTTAATGGAACTTGCCAGCATACCACATAATCAATTCCTCTTAATGTTTGTGCAGAATGAAATGGAAAACGTTTATGTCAAATATGCCTAAAAAACCGCCGTTATAGCGGGAAAACATCACTTTATGCAATTCCATTGCCAATTGAAATAATTGCCCTGCACAAACGCTATGAGGTATCATGTGGAGCTCTGTGGAATTATATTAGGGTAAACATGTTATTGCATGCATTTTTATTGTTTTTCAGGCACCATTCAATACCATACAGTATTCCATTCAGGACATAAACAATGTTGCCAGCAGCACTTATTTCCAAGTCAATCCATCAAGTGGCTGGATCACTGTACGAGTTCCTTTGACACAAGACAATCTGTTTACAAACCAGTTTAGGGTAGGTATTAATTGAAATGAAACAAGTAGATAGAAATAAGCAGGGATTATGGGAATCCAAGAAAATAGTTCCCTACTGAATGAACATAATTTTTTTTTACATTTCGTAAATATTGGTTTCATTTGTCTGAATAGTAAAAATAAAAAATTAAGAATGGTTGTATTTATTTATTTATTCATTTATTTATTTATTAAACTAGAATTTGTCACTAGCAATGAAAATAAATGTGTTTGGAAAAAAATAAACATTGTCAATACATTTTTTTAATGAAATTTTTTATAAAAATATGTTTTTTCTTTCTTTAGTTCAATGTTTATGGTACTGATCAAGGATCTCCAAATCAGATCTCAGATATACCAGCAAGTGTTACTATCAACATAATTCGTAACCAAAATCCGCCTGTATTTGTTCAGGAGCCATACTCCACTTCCATTTCATTTACAGTACCATCAAATACATTTGTATATGATGTCAATGCCACTGATGCTGATACTAGGGTAAGTGAAATTGCTCAAACAATTTTTAAAGGTAGGAAAAAATGATATGGTTTTGTCTTTTGATTACTATGGTAACTCAAGTTAAAAATGAAAAAAATCATATTATCCCAGCTTTTAATTATTATGGTAATTCAGAATAAAGGTGAAAAAATCATTTGGTTTTGGCTTTTAATCACTATGGTAACAAATGTTTAAAGTAAATAATCTATTTGATTTCAGCTTTTGATCACTATGATAACTTGTGTTAAAGGCGAAAAAAATATTTAATTTTGTCAATTTTCTTCATAATGTGGACTTTTTTGGTGCCTTTGGGTAAGATATATTTTTTAACTCGCAAGAAAATTGTCCTTATGTAAAATTGCCATAACATGTGGTCTTGTTGTTATGGCAAAATTTTGACACAAGAACAATGTTCTTGACCTTATAATATCTCGCCAAAAGACACGCTATGTTACAGATTCTTTATACCTTATGACCTTGACCATTTGCCTACTTTACAGTAAATAAGAAAATAGTGTTATTATCTTGTATAATATGAGAGATTTTTTTATTTGTAGGCACCATTTAACGAAATAAGATATAGCATCATAGGAGATGATCGTGCTCCACAGCTATTTAACATTGATCAATTTACTGGCGTCATCAGGACCTCGTCACAGAGCTTAATTACAGACTCAAACACAGCATATACAGTAAGAATCTATAGATCATAAATTTATTATTATACATTGGAAACATTAATGTTTGTTGGGTTAAAATTTCTTGAAAAAAAAAAAAAAGAAAAAAAAAAAAAAGAATTTTTGAGAAAAATTTCATGGAATTGATTCTAGTGAAAATAAATCCTATTTGCAGGTTTATGTCCATGACATTTGCTCAAAGCATGAATAGATGAAATAATTCTGTATTATGTTTAAAAAAACTACATTTTCTTATAGTAATTATGCATATAAATACACCATCTTTAATCATAGAAAAGACCACCTGTTTATTAAGACCATTGTTTTTGTGTTCAATGTTTAATATTGTAGTCTTTATAGACAGATTTTACTGTAGTATACAATTTTGTACTTGGGTATTGCTTCAATGCTTTTGTTACAAGAAACTTTATCCAAAATTCTAAAAATAACAATAACACACTGAAAGTAAAACAAAATTGGGTTGAAATACACAAGTATAAAAATCAAGAAAAACAGATTCTATAAGAATTTTTTTTCAATATAATTGATCTTAAATATTTCAGATTCGAGTCGTCGCTACAGATGGAGGTAACCCATCAAGGTCAGACACATCATCAGTTCTGGTTACAGTTTCAAGAAATCTATTTTCTCCCCAATATTTACAACAAAATGCAACAATAAGTGTGTTTGAGAATCAGAATTTAGGAGAAAGTATTTATCAGTTGCAGGCACGAGATCAGGATATTGGGGTAAGTTTTGAGTTTATTGTCATTAAGATTTTAATGGATTATCTACTACCAGTTACATTTTGTATTTATGATTCACCATTGACCAAGACATTTATTTTACACTTTTCTTTAACAATCCAGGGTTCTTAGTGGCCGATTGGTCATAAGAGAACAATTATAAATCACTGTTTTCTTACTGCCTAGCTTTGGCTGATCCTAGAATGAGGAAGTTTGTCAGTTCACTCGCTGAAGGTGGGTTGTTTTCTCCAACTACTCTTGTTTCCTCCTACATCCAAGAACTGACTGATTCAATATAAGTGAAAGAATCTTGACATTTTCATTAAAAAAAAACCATTGCTACACTCCATTATCCCATCATCCAGAAAGCTGCTAGGTATCGTAAGCCAGATGATCTCAAGTACCTGCATATTGGTTAAGTCCCATTTCACTTCCAAAAGTTGGAATTCCATTCATGCAAATTTTAGTTTGAGAAAATTTGTCAGTTCACAAAGGTTAGTTTTTTTTTTCCTGAACACATAAAAAAAGTAGAAATATCTTGACCAGGGTTTCCATTTTCAAGTGTTAAATGAACAAATATAAGCTGTGGTGTTGTCCCTTTTTTCTTCTTTCTTTCTTTTTATTTGTCATTTATTTATTTGGTGCTAATGCCTGGTTATTTTTTTGTTTTGTTTTAGGCTCCATACAATACATTGGTTTTTAATTTGATTGGCCAGAACACAGCAGGAGAATTCTTTGAAGTTAATTCTGGTTCAGGTTTCATCTATGTCAAAAAATCTCTTACTTTGGCACCATTAAATACATATGTGGTGAGTTGTAATAAACACAGTCATCATGTGAAATCTCATAAAAAAGGTCACTTGTCAACAGGTGATGAGTGAGTGGGTGAGTTTTTGTTTAAAGCCGCATCAGCGTTATTGCAGCTATTCGCGGCTGGAGAATGTTAAAAATATAACAATATATAAAAATAAAATTTATGTAAAACTAAATAGAATACATTCTCAAACAACTACTTAACTGATAAAAACCAGTAATATCACAGATAAGTTATCATAAAAGACAAGATAATAAATGATAAAAATTATATTTTATTGAACAAATTTATTTCCCAAAGGAATTTTAAAATTTGAAATTTGTCAACAGGTGAAATTACTTGACAAAGTATACTTGTCAACCAACACGTGAATCCCTGACAAAGTAAATTGTCAGCATGTGAAATTTTGACACAGTATACTTATTCACATGTGACAATCATTAACCAAGTATACTATTCAACAAATGAAAATCTCTTGATGAAAAAACTTGCTAACATGTCTGATCTCTTGACAAAGTTATGGTTGTCTTTTAATGAAATCTTGACAAAGTATACTTTTCAAGTGAAATCTCTTGACAAAGTTATGGTTGTCTTTTAATGAAATCTTGACAAAGTATACTTTTCAAGTGAAATCTCTTGATAAATAAACTTGTCAACAAGTAAAATCACTCAACAAAGTTTTACACCTTCACATTTATAAAAACTTAATTTGTTTTTTCTTTGTTGTGAAAATACATTACTTGTCAAGTGAAATTATGTGATGTGTTGTACTTGTCATAATTTGAATTATGGGACATATTGTACTTGTCATCAAGTGAAGTGTAAGTATTTGGTTAAAGTAGAGGACTTTATGTAAGTTGTCCTAAAATATTTTATACCCAGCCACACATAGTGGTAAGGTATTATGCAATTCCCGCCATTTCCATTGTGAAGATCATGCTGATGATAATTTTTTTAAATACATGGAGATGCCTGTATTATTTCTGACATGACCCTGTTTTGATCTTTTGTTTGTAGGCTGTTGTAAATCTCAGAGATGCTGGAACTCCAGTTCGTTCAGCTGTTAGGGATGCATTTGTTACCATAAATATTATCAGAAATCAGAATACACCATACTTTATAAATGAACCATACAGAGTTAGTCTTGGTCAAAATGTTGGCATTTCTCAGAGCGTGATTGATGTTACAGCCAGGGATAATGATGATCCTGTAAGTGTTACATTTTTTCACACACACACACACACAACACACACACACACACACACACACACACACACACACACACACACACACATGCACTCGCACAAGTACATACATGCATGCACACATACACACACATGTACACACACATGCACACATACACACACACACACAGAGAAAGAGAAAGATAGAGAGATAGTAAACCTCTCAATCTACTAACTGGTTCTCTAAGAGCAATACCAATCCATGACTGCCTTTAGTGGTTCAACACACCACTGTGTTCTCTTTTAAAGATCTAGACTATTACCCCTGTTTTTGATAGGTTGGTATTACTTACTGGTTCAATTCTAATATCTATACAACAAACCTTAATCATAGATTAATAATCACTGAAAGTGCATTTGTATTACTTTGATAGTTCTTGCTGCTGTTTTTTTTCGAAGATTTTATTACCACAACAAAGGTCTTTTTGAAATCATTTCCACTATCCAAGTCTGTTGAATTATGGTGACCTCTTAAATTCGGAACTTTTTCTACAAATTTTGTTTTAAACAATAATGCTACTTGGTTAATTTATAATGTCTAAATTTGACTGAATAAATGGTAGTACAGACACACTACCATTGTATTGGTATTGTAGGGTGGTATTGTCAGGTGGGATGTGATTCTCATGTATTTTATTTTATTTTTAGACAACACCATTTGGTCAGATCGTATATGACATCATTGGTGATGATGAAGCTCCACTCTTGTTCCGCATCAACTCTGTAACGGGACGAATTTCAATAGCTTCCAGCCTTAACCAGCAATCAACTGAGGAATACAGGGTATATTATATTATACATTATATATATATATATATATATATATATATATATATATATATGTATGAACTTAAATAATGTTTATTTCAATGTTTGCATTTATCGTGGGTATAAATTTCCTATTTAGAAATTTATTTTTCATTTATTTATTTAGTTTTTCTGTTTGTTTGTTTGTTTTTTTTTTTTTTTTTGTTTTTTTTTTGCATGAAATAAAGATAAAAAAATTTAAGAAAAAAATCTGTTTTCATTTTGTAGATTCGTGTACAAGCTAGAGATCAAGGTGTACCTTTCCGTTACAACACTTCTGTTGTAATTGTCACCTTGCAGCGAAATTTCCAGAGTCCAATATTTACAAGACAGGAATACACACAGACTATAGTTGAAACTTTGCCGCTCGGAAATGTTATACTGACAGTAAATGCTACAGATGGCGACCCACTTGTAAGTTTAACCACATGGCAAGAGAAATTTACTTGACTTTATTTGATTGTAATGGGGTTTTAAGAAAAGATGTATTATGACAATATGTAGGTCAAGTTTGCATTTGAGCATACTGTATAAGTTTTTATTTTTGGTGTGTATTAATATAGGCGCTTTTAGTGTTACATTAATTTCTGCTAATATTAAAAAATTTCAACATCAATTTTAGCTCATTTGACTTAGGGGAAAAATGACAGCGCCAATATTAATAATTTTACCATCAAAATGCTTCTTCTATCATCTGATACCTGACTTAAGATTGATTCTATGTGTAATAAAAAGACTTTATGTTTATTTTGTATGTTATTGGATTTTTTTTTTGTTTAAATGATATAATTTGAGTAGGAATCCTAAAATTGATTAAATATCCAATAAATGTTTGGCTGATGTGTCATATTTTTTCATATGTAAAATTATTTTAGTCACCACACAATACTGTCTGATATTTTTATTTTTGGTTGACATGTCATATATGTTATTTTGTTTGTAGCCACCACACAATACTGTCTGATATTATTATTTTTGGTTGACATGTCATATATGTTATTTTGTTTGTAGCCACCACACAATACTGTCTGATATTATTATTTTTGGTTGACATGTCATATATGTAATTTTGTTTGTAGCCACCACACAATACTGTCTGATATTATTATTTTTGGTTGACATGTCATATATGTTATTTTGTTTGTAGCCACCACACAATACCGTCTGATATTATTATTTTTGGCTGACATGTCATATATGTTATTTTGTTTGTAGCCACCACACAATACTGTCTGATATTATTATTTTTGGTTGACATGTCATATATGTTATTTTGTTTGTAGCCACCACACAATACTGTGCGGTATTACATTACCAGAGATCAGGAAGATTTGGACTGCTTCTTGTTAAATGAAGTAACAGGAAATCTGGCACTAAGAAGATCATTACTTTATGACCCATGTAGAAGTTCTATTTTCAATGTAAGTACATGTATTTCTAAAAAATAATGTTCCCTCTAACTGGTTGTTTATACATGATTTTGTTTCATTTCTAAAAGCTTACAAATAGTATTAATTCCCTCATTACTATAGAGCACACACACACACACACACACACACACACACACACACACACACACACACACAAATGAAATCAGATAACAAGAAAAGATAAACACATGCTGAGCTCTATGATTAATAAACTTCTGAATTTTGTTTGGCTTTTGATTTGACAAAATGATTTTTAATGAAGTTGTCACATGGTTGAATACAGATTGAATTCTGTAAAATGTTTAGGTTATTTCTATATCTGTTACTTTCTGTTTTTTATCCTTCTGGTATCTTTGATTCACAATTTGGTTGCTAGGCAATATATTTTGTTGTCTTTAGTCAATTTCATAAATGTTTTCATATTTATTAACAATTTACAGGTCAAGTTTGCATTTGTGCATACTAAATATATGGTCAAGGTTCCCATATTTTTTGGAAAGCCCAAACTATCTCAGTTCTTTTAAATATCAGTAAATATAAAAAATGAATCATGTTCAACTCATCACAATGTAGAGTAAACTATGAGCCTAAATGTTTAGACTTGGATTAGTTGAAGGCTACAGACTTGAAGGTTGAGGATTGATGATGTCAGCAAGACTTTGTGCCATGTCTTTGTGGAAGACTTTTGATATCACTGTACTTGCTGATACAGCTGCTAATTGATTGTGTAGGAGTAACAATGATTGGGATTACTCTTGTGATAGACTGACATCCAATCAAAGAGAGGAGTTGAGTTTAGTAATGGGGTTTAATGTTTAAGTCAAAAATATTTCACTTATATCAAGATGTTGCCAGCTATAGGTGAAAGTGCATAAATTTTGCCTGTGTGTTGCGCTGATGGCATTGTACAGCAGGGTTGTTTACTGTGCCGCACCTACCGTGACACAGGGGACCTTGTTTATTTTAAGTTCCTATCTGAAAGAACCGTGACTTGGATTTTCTAATGCAGAGTGCTTTGTGAAAGATCAGTCACTACCCACTGACAAATTTTGGAACAGACCCTGTTGGGGTTTGAACCCACAGCCTCCCACTTACAGAACGAGCACTCTACCTACTGAGCTACCACAGTGGTCAATCAAAGAGAGGGGCTGTATACTCTTGTTCACTTCATATTATAAAAGCTGAGATAAACAGCAACTTGATAATTCTGTAGCTTTTAACTGACAAACTTAAGGTACATTGAATAAACTCACAAGTTTTTTTTTTTAATTTAGAGATTTGGTTCTATATCAATTCATCTGGGAAATATTTAACTAGGATAATATACATACAGGCTTGTGATTGGTTGAAGTTTTGAAACTCTTCAGTTATACAAGTTGAGAAAGTGTACCAACTGACCTTAATATTTATACAAGATATTTTTTAATTTAACTAACATTATATACATACAAGCTTTGAGTGGTTGAAGTTTTGAAACTCTTCAGTATACAAATTGAGAAAATGTACCAACTGATCCTTAGAATTTATACAAGATATTTTTTAATCTAACTAACATTATATACATACAAGCTTTGAGTGGTAGCTTGGTTGAAGTTTGTAGAACTCTACAGTATACAAATTGAAAAAATGTACCAACTGACCTTAAAATTTATGCAAGATATTTTTTAATTTAACTAACATTATATACATACAAGCTTTGAGTGGTTGAAGTTTGTAGAACTCTACAGTATATATACTTTAGGATAGTTTAAAGTGTACCAACAGAATTTAATATTTTTAAATTTTTTACTACAGATGAAAGTTCAAGCAAGAGACTTGGGTACTCCACAACTCACCAGTACAGAAGTTGATGTCAGAGTATTTGTAACTAAAAACCAGAATCCACCAGTGTTCATTAATACACCATATTCTAGATTGCTAGATGAAAATATAAATATAGGAGCCAGTGTCTTTCAGACAACAGCAGTTGACTCGGATACATTGGTAAGAAACAATTATTTGTAGATAGCATTATAACACTGCCACAGTATTTAGTAAAGTTTCCTTGGTCCACATACAAGTATAAGTACTTGACTTTAAATATTTCATATCTACCATTTGTATAGTGTTTAACTTTTTAATTTGCACAAATCTTAGTTGTGGGGCTCCAAATGGGGAAACTAAATAGTGGCTCCTATAAACTATATAAACGTCTTTTAAGCTGAGTAGATAGAAGCTAGATATAAGATATTAAAGATGTATCACCTTTAGGATAAATTTTAGGTTCTCAATATTTGGAAACTTTCAGTATCTTGTCATCAAAATTTTACCTTTGCAGTGCACTCCGGGCAAAGTGCTTGGAGGGTTCTTTAGCATGCCATCCCTACCATGACATCTGTTTTTAAGGTTTCATCTGAAGGACCCCATAACTTTCTTTTCTTAATATTGATTATTTTCAAGTCTTGGTCAGACCTGGCTGGGTTCAAACCCAAAACCCTACATACAAAATGAGCACTGTTTTTTACTGAGCTACTGAACTGGTACAAGAAAAAGTAGTACATGCATTTAATCTATACAAATCTCGACTGTTTATGTAAACCCATAAAATGGAATAGTAAACTGTTTGAAGTCTTAGTAACATAAATGTTTAAGAATCTTAGTATTTCTTTATATGCTGAAATATCTTGTTTATGTTTCAGAGTCCATTTAATTTAGTGAGGTATTCCATCATTGGAGATGATGCTGCTACAACTTACTTCCGTATTAATGAAACAACTGGTCTTATTTCATTGATGAGTGGGATCAACTTGGATACACAATCTACATACAAGGTACTATTTATAAATGTAGCTGTGTAAATATATCTATGTAGAGAGAGAGAGAGAGAGAGAGAGAGAGAGAGAGAGAGAGAGAGAGAGAGGAGTAATGGTGTTTAACACCCCAGTCAAGATTCTATCACTTATTTCAAGGTCAGTTCTGGGAGGGTGGGGGAAACCAGAGTGCCTGGAGAAAACCTCAGATCTTCGGCAAGACTTTCTCACATTAGGATCTGTCCCTAGTGGGATTCAAACCCAGGCTGTGAAAGGCATTGTTTAGACCACTTGGCCACCAAGGCCCCTGGGAGAGAGAGAGAGTAAAGACAAATTGGCTCCACTATCTTTCAAACAAATTTAAGCTTTATAATGAGTTTAACAATTAACAATTGAGAGGGACAAAAAATAAAAAAAGATTGATAAAGTAAAAAAAATCCTGAATAGGGCATAAAACACCATTAATCAACTCTATTTTGTCGAAGATGAGGTGAGAATTTCATGGCAGTCATTCAATTATTGATAGGTGTGTGCCATTGTTGTAAAAATTGATGATCAAAAATTAAATGATCAAATTTATATTTGAAGAGATGAGATAAATAATGTCCCTGTCAAGAATATTTCACTTATATTGAGACGTTGCCAGCTATAGGCAAAAAGTGCAGAAATTCTACCTGTGCAGTGCACTGATGGCATTATACAGCAGGGTTCTTTATCGTGCCACACATACTGTGACACGAGACCTCATTTAAGTTTCTATCCGAAAAAACCATGACATTGATTTGGTAATGCCTAGTGCTTGGCAAAAGAACAACACTACCCACTTTTAAGTCTTTGGGCAGACCTGGTCGGGGTTCGAACACACAACCTCCCACTTATGTATATTTGATAATAAACAATAAATTTTGTTTCGTAGATTCGTGTTTATGCCTATGATGGCGGAATTCCACAACTTACGGCCACTGCAACAGTTGATATCAGTGTTCAAAGAAATCTTTTCTCACCACAATTCAGTCCATTAGAGTATGCTGTGACAATATTGGAAACACAATCTCTTGGTTTTTCAATTCAGCGAGTTACTGCCACAGACAGGGATACTAGGGTATGATTTTTTTTTTGCCTATAAATTTGAAAAAATGGTAGGAAAAACATGTTTTTATACTATTTTTTTAAAGATGTGAATTGGAATTGGTAGTTTATATTACAAAAGTAGCTTGTTTCTGATTTTATGAATTAAAACGAGTTGCGATTTTGATATTCTAAAACTATTAATTTCCAAGCTAGTAGAACAGCTGTTAAAAATACTTAGATAAATGCTTGTTATCCTTTGATGTTTTTCCCCCATAAGTCTACCAGTATCTTTCATCATTCCAGAAAAACTACCTCACTATAAGAGTATATAATTGTTACTTGGAGATAAAACACAGTCTAGCCAATCAACTAGTTATTTGTTTATATTTTAATTTTTTAATCATTTGATCAAGCTAACAAGATTGAACAATTAATCCTGATGATATTTTAATTTTTCAATTAACATTTGACTAATCTAATGGTACATGTATTTTGAATAAGCTACACCTTGGTGATATTATATACATCAAAGTCATGTAAATTTTGTAGATTTTAACTACATTTTCCCACCAAGTTGGGAACAATGATACACACATGTGTCATTTAATCTAATTCTTATTTCATTTTCAGTCACCACAGAACCAAATTGTTTATACAGCAACTGGTGATTCACTGGCTATGGAATATTTCCAAATTAGCGCTGCTGATGGCGTTGTGTCCGTAAAGAAGTCACTCTTAGAAAACAGGAACATTAACTCTTTCACGGTAAGTTTATTTATAATAGAAACATCTATTTCTCTTGTTTTTAAAGTCACGTTCACTTATGTCATTCTTCAAAGTTATGTCTGGCATAGTGATTGGTTAACATTTCAGAGTACATGGCATTTGGAAATCTTCCAAGGGTACATAATTGCTGTTATATATGTTTTATAGGTTAACTTCAGTGAAGACTTCATCTGTTAATGACAGTAACCATTCACATATCTGATGACCAGTGATATCATGAATGTAACATTAAGTGGTCTTATGTTAAACAATCATTTTTTAAGATAAATTTTAGATAGAATTATGCTGAAAGACTTGAAAACTGATGTGCTATTGAATTCATAAAATTACTACAGAATATCTCCGTAAATTTTTATTTTTAGAGTGAATAATGAATTTTTATCTAAAAAAAATTTTGTTGCTGTGTGAAAATAGAATATCATAAACTGAGGAAATTGGTTTACTCTTGAATTTTTAACGTCCCAGTCAAGAAGATTTCACTTATATCAAGACATTGCCAGCAATAGGCAGAAGTGCAGAAATTTTGTCTGTGCATTGTGCTGATGGCATTATTATGGGTTTTATATCGTGCCATGCCTACCGTGACACAGTACCTTGTTATTTTAAGTTCCCATCCGAAAGATCAGTGGCTCTCATTTTGTAATGTCAAGTCCTTGGCGTAAGAACAGTCACTACCCACTATCAAGTCTATGGTTAAATCCAGTCAGGGTTTGGTTTAATCTTGTGGCATTGTAAAAAAGTATTGATTAGGAAGGAAAAGAATATTGTAGAAAATGAAATTGTTCAAAATATTTTATGTTAAGATTAATGCATATACATGTATATATTTATAATTTATTTTTGTAGTTGAGTGTGTTGGCCACTGATCAAGGTATTCCCAATCGTCAGAGTCCCCAGCAAGCTGTTGTGAGGATAACAGTTATTCGTAACTTAAACTGTCCAAGTATTCAATAACTTGCCAAGTAATGTTACCATTCAGCAATCAACCAATCAAAATTCAGTCATATTCAATGTTTCGGCATTTGACCAGGACACACAGGTGGGTTTTTTTTTATGATTTGTGTCTATGTACTAACAGTCACTACTACACGCGTTTCTCTCTTTTTTTTTTCAAGTTGACTCAGGAATAGCAAACAATTAATACATTAATAATATTAATTTTAATCTGAAAAAAGATAATTATACCCAGATATATTATAATTTGGAATATATAAGTTCCTTGAATGTAATTTGTTATGACGTAATGTATTAGATAGTAGACAAGTTATATTATTACCTGGTTACCATTATCGCCATAGAATTGTAAATGTTTTTACCTGTAATCTGAAAATTTATTCTTTTAATGATTTGAAAATTGAAAAAGATTTTGCCAGTGACCTAAAAACCATAAAAGTTTCAAACAGTGGCTTGAAAACCTGAATTTCTATCAGTTTCTGCCAAGTGACCTGAAAACTAAAAAAAAGTTTTCTATCATGTGACCTGAAAACTGCAATAGTTTTTTTTTTGACGGATATCAATTTCTGAGTAGATTTCTCACTTTAATTTCTTTTTCTTTATTTTTATCTTTTTGTGAGTTTTTTAAAACAGAGCCATTTTATTATATTTTGTAGGGTGTATTCAACACTATTACATATGATCTTATCGGAGATGATAATGCACCTGTCTATTTCCGTATTGATCCTAACACAGGATTGGTTTATCTTCAATCCAATCTGTTTGCAGACACTGCTACAACTTATAAGGTAAGCAAAAATCAAGATTTGTATGAAAAAGGGAGCATATCTTTTAAGCCTACAGGGTAAGCAAATACCTGGAGTACCTTACATTAATATTGAATATAATTGGGAAAATGTTGACTACATGTATTTCACTTTTTTAACACGTGATTGGTTTATCTTCAGTCAAGTCTGTTTGTAGGCACCGCGGCAACATTCAGGATAACCATGACTATCTTACAATAAAATAAATACATGTATAACAGGAAGAATGTTCAATAATTCACTTTCTCACAACTATGAAGAAAGTTTGAGTAGCATGACATTTATTCTGTTATTAAAATTCAATTTTTGATTTAGCTTCGAGTCCGTGCCAGAGATGGTGGATCACCATCATGTGAGAGATATCAAGTGTTGAGCATATTTGTACGTAGAAATGAATTTGCACCAACTTGGAATGGAGGCGTAAATAATTTTGAAACTACAATTCTAGAAACACATGATGTTTTGACTCCAGTATACACAGTATCGGCAACAGATAGAGACATCAGTGTAAGTAAATATAAAGAAAAACAAAAATAAAACTATTAACTTCAATTCAAGGGCTTTGTTGGTATTCCGCTTGGGCATATCCTAGTGTAGTAAGGTTTGTTAGTTTGCTTGTCGAAGGTTGGTGGTTTTCTCAAGGCATTCAAGTTTTCTCCACCATCTACTGTTTTTCTCATTATAAGTGAAAGATTCTTGATAGGGGTGTCAAATGCCATTAAGTCAAACCAATTCAAGCCTTCCCTATTTACAAACAGTCATCTTTACAATTATTCATCTTTACAAACAGTCATCTTTACAACCAGTCGTCTTTAGATTTGTACATATATTTGCAGTGATCATTATTAATGCTGTTTAGGTGGTTGACAGACAACAGGTCTGGGATGCAAAATAAACCAGTCCTTGCCCACTGTTACATAACTTCATGTCTTCATATAAAAACAATTTAAACAAAAGGGAGAGAAGCACAGTAAATCCTGATATAATGACCACTTTTTAAAAAGACCTCCCATTTATTTAGACCAGCAAAAGAATAAGAAAAAACATCTTGACATTTTTTTTTAAATTTTTGTCAAGCCTGGCATAGCCATAAGGCGAGACTTAGGTGTTACTTTTCCTGTGTTGTCGGCGTCGGTGGTGGCAGTGACATGTTAAAATGTGAAAGTTTATGTTAAAGTAATGTATTTTCAACTCAATCAAAAACTAACCAGGCAAGACAATTTAATCCGTGGAATTATTGTGTTTTTTTTTTAAAATAACAAAATAATATACCAAACTGACAGCAAATTCTTAGTGTAGGTTATAAACTGTGAGTACATGTATAAATATGTTTTGAATTTTAATGGAAGAGTTGTATGTGTTACTGTTATATGATATACAGATCCCTCCTCTATAAATCCAGTCATGGTTTACAGGTTTAATTAATTAATGGATGACTTAGAAATTGTGGATTTTGTCTTATTTACACATTTGTTTATGCTTGTCTTGTAGGCACCTAACAATGTTGTGAGATACAGATTTTCATCTCAATCAGCAAATACTAATCTGTTCTTCCTGAATGAACAAACTGGACAGGTTTTCCTCAGAACTAGTGTAATTGGTACAAATTTGAACCGATATTTGGTAAGTATGGCATTATATGTTTTTAAATGTTCATTTTTTTTTCTTTAATTCAAATGCTCATATTTTTCCTTATTTTCTGTATATCATTATTTTAGGCAAGATTTGATCTTCTTATTTTCTACTCATACTTCTTGCTACTGAAATCGAAGCAAATTTGCTTTTACCAATGAATCTGAAATTGGGGCACACACACACACACACACACACACACACACACACACACACACACACACACACACACACACACACACACACACACACACTGGAGTAGATGAATTAACTAAAGTCACATATTTATGAGATTTGGGGTTAATGAAAAATCCTAGTGTTTTCATAGTTATTGATTTATCAGAATTTAATGATCTGCTCAAAGTTTAGCTCAGTTGGCATATTCTGCTATGATCTGCTCAATGTTTAGCTCAGTTGGCATATTCTGCTATGATCTCATTGTTTAGCTCAGCTTGCATATTCTGCTTTGATCTGCTCATTGTTAGTTCAGCATGCATATTCTCCTATGATCTGTACAATGTTTAGCTCTACTGGCATATTCTCCTATGATCTGCTCATTGTTTAGCTCAGCTGGCATATTCTGCTATGTTCTGCCCATTGTTTAGTTCAGCTGGCATATTCTGCTATGATCTGCTATTATTAATTTATATTTGTAGTTACGACTCATTGCATATGATACAGGATTCCCACCTTTAAGCAGTGTTGAAGCCAATTTAACAGTTAACATTTTACGCAACCAGAACCCACCAAGATTTATAAATGAACCTTATATTACATCTGTAAGAAGGGACATATTGCAAAATGAAAATATTTACAGAGTTACAGCAACAGATGATGATTTGAATGTGAGTTAATTTTATTATATTATAAAATATTTATAAAAACAGGGTAGAGTTTAAAGTTTGATCAAGCTTAAGATTTTTGGAGTAATGTTAAAAATATCTTTAGATGGATTCAATGGGATGCAAGTGTATAAAGTGTTAAGTTAGATAACAGGTTGACCAGCACAATACATCAACCTTCAATAAAAATACAATATCTGAAATGTCGGGTTAATAGGTTGACCAGCACCATACAACAACCTATACAATAAAAATACAATATCTGAAACGTCGGGAAAATAGGTTGACCAGGACCGTACATCAACCTACAGTAACAATACAATACCCGAAGACTTTAGGATAATAGGTTGACCAGCACCGTACAACAACCTTTAATAAAAATGCAATATATATATATATATATATATATATATATATATATATATATATATATCCATTAGAGGAATTTAAAGATACACCATAAGGAATGGATTGTGCTTTAACAGTGTCTGTCATATTTTGTTAGGACTTCTTTTTGTTGGTCGATTTTGCCATTAGAAGAATTTATTTAAAGATATACAATGAAGCATGGTTGGTTCTTAAACAGTCATTATGGTAGCATGTCAAAATGTGAATGTTTCGCTTTGAAGTCAGTTAAGGTTACTATAGGAGTTAGACCAGACATATAATCTCCCGAAGTTGGTCTAGTGTTAAAATTTGAATATGGTGATGTTAAATCTGAATAATACATTTTTATAGCTAAATAGGAGTTAGGAAAAACATCTTATTTCTTGAAACTCAAGTTGTTGCTTTTTTAAAAAGGTAAATTTCATTTAGTTCAATAGATTGTACATCAGTAACAAAATGTTGAAATTTTTCAGGCGCCATTTAACACCCTACAGTACGACATCATCGGGGACGATTCTGCACCAACATTCTTCAGCATAAACTCATTCAGTGGTCAGATTACCTTGCGCCAGTCTATTTCCTCTGACAATACCAATGTTTACAGTGTAAGTATAATATATCATATAAAGTATGGTATCTTAAGTCTAAACTATCTCAAACTCAAGGCATCATACAGAAGTGGGTTTAAACCCCAGTCAGCTTAAGATAATGTTTCAAGGTTACAAGAACAACGAAAACAGTTGGTAACATTTTGTATGATTATCACTACAAGCATTATCATTATCATTTGCTCAGGATGTTAAAAATCAACATTTTCTGGTAAATGTATTTTTTTTTCATGATATTTTGATTCAAATGACACTTAGTTCACTTCAATTAACTCACCTATATTAAATATTGTTGTTTCTTCTTTGACCAAGTAATTGGTCACAAGAGAAAACAGTGATACTTTAAGATAGGCGAGTATTGTACTGCAAACACAAACAGTGTTAAAATTTGCTAATTTCCATGGAAACATGCAACACTATAATAGCTGGCATTTCTGCTGAAGAAGTAAAAACTTTCTGATTGCAATAATTACTGTGGATAATTAAATCACAAATCAGTTATTGATCTTATTAATCTTGCATCACAAGAAACACAAAGTAAAGAGTGGACTGAACGACATGTTTGTCATGATTTATATCATTTGTTTGATTCAAATGAATTCAGTAGTCTTTCTAAAAAAATATCAATCATACCTTGTTGAAAAGATCTTCAAAAGGTATAGATTAGTACCACATAATCAAAAATTCCAAATAATCAAAAATCTCCAAAGTACAACATAATCAAAAGTCCCAAGTGATAAAAAATCTCCAATGTACCACATGATCAAAAATCCCAAGCGAAAAAAAGTCTCCAGTGTACCACATAATCAAAAATTCCAAATAATCAAAAATCTCTTAACATACCACATAATCAAAAGTCCCAAGTGATAAAAAATCTCCAATGTACCACATAATCAAAAATCTCTAACGTACCACATGATCAAAAATCCCAAGTGATAAAAAATCTCCAATGTACCACATGATCAAAAATCCCAAGTGATAAAAAATCTCCAATGTACCACATGATCAAAAATCGTAAGTGATAAAAAATCTCCAATGTACCACATGATCAAAAATCCTAATTGCAAGTAATCAAAAATCTCTAATATACCACATGATAAAAAAAAAACTTTAGTGTGTAACATAATCAAAAAATTTCCAATGTACCACATGATAAAAAATCTCCAATTAACCACATAACAAAAATTTTCAATGTACCATTAAATAAAATTTTTACAATTTTTGCACAACAATGTGGATAATCCCAGAGTAACAACATTTGTGAATCTCGTAGATGTGATGTTTGTGCCTTTTTTTTTTGTTATATCAGATAAGAGTAAGAGTTCGGGATGGAGGAAACCCTAATTTGGCAGATGTTACAACAGTCCAAGTAACAGTCACCAGAAACTTGTTCCCACCAGTATTTAGCCCACAACAGTACTCAAGAACCATATCAGATACAGAATCCATTGGATATCCATTACTTAGACTCACTGCAAATGATGCTGATACAACTGTAAGTCAATCTTTTTTGTAATGAAAAGATTCATTTTTTAATCAAAACATTCATTGGGGCAACTGTGTTCAAATTGTTAAGGCATAAGCCATCAAACTCAAGGCATCATACAGACGTGGGTTTAAACCCCAGTCAGCTTCAAGTGAGAGAGGTTTTTCCTTGTTGAAGGCCTTTCCTAGTTAGCTAGGTACTAGTATAATGGATGAGTGTTATGTGATGTTTATAAGCAACATGGCTGACAAGTTTACTAGCACTCTACAGCTTTAAGGTTGCCATAAGTACATTGTACTCACTAGAAGAGTGCAGATCAGAAAAACTTGCACTCTAACACTACCTAAACTTGTGTTAAGATTATTCCTTGAGTCTATAAAAAATGCCTTGTTCTAAATAGCTGAAAATGGAAGATGTGACAAATAAAAACAATATAGCATTTATGATTAATTTTGAATTTATTAAAACAGAGGAACTTGTATGATAATGGCTGTATTCGGCTTCAAAATTACATAGTAAAGCTGAAATTCAAACTGCATTTGTATTTATGGTTTAAAGATGAATGAAGATAGATTTTACAGGCTTGTTTAAATAAGATTAATGTTTATGCAGATAAATAAACCATAAAAAGTAGTTCAAGCAAAAGATTTTACAAGTCTGCTAAGATATTTCTATCTTTTTATTTTAATTTTCAATATTTTTTTCATTTGCACATTAACTCAGTTGCATATTCATACATTAGCACACTCGCACACTTGTGCATTAACACACATACACATTCACACATGACATTACACTCTTGCACATAACACACATTCACATTCACACATGACATTACAAATGACATTACACTCTTGCACATTAACATGCATACACATTAATACATGACATTACACTCTTGCACATTAACACACATGCACATTCATACATACACATAACACACATGCACATTTACACTTGCACATTACACATGTTACATTACACTCTTGCACATTAACATGCATACACATTCACACATGACATTACACTCTTGCACATTACCACATGTACATTCATAATACACATAACACACATGCACATTTACACTTGCACATTACACATATGACATTACACTCTTGCACATTAACACACATGCACATTATACACATGCACATTAACACACATGCACATTAACACATGTACATTAACACATGTACATTTACACACATGCACATTCACACAATTACACAACACACACATGCATATTTAAACACATGCACATTACACACTTGCACAACATGTGATATTATCCAAACTTAAACTTATTTAAATATCCCAGTTGCAATTATTATATATTTTATTTACAGGCTCCAAACAATGTTGTACGTTATTATTTAACTGGTGATGCAAATACGTTGAGTTATTTCATGGTGGATTCTGAGACAGGAGACATATTGCTTAGGAAATCTGTATACAATGTTTCTACAAATGTCAACTCATATAGTGTGAAGTATTGAATGTAAATTTGTATCTCACAGACAAGAATGAAGATTTGCAGGAGTCTCTGATAACAAACAGGATAATCCTATGTTTTACCTGCACTATAGTTTTTAAAACATAACTTTTGATGAAGACAAGCTACACAAGCTGGGACCATCACACATCTTAGATTGTTAGGTCATTTGTTGGCAGTGCTATCAGTGTTCATCTTTGTGTAGTTTTAGAATACTTTAATTATAAAAGTTCATTTATAAAACAAATTTTTCAGATATTTGAATTAAAAATCAACCCATGGTTCGAGGTGGAGACCTAGAATTTTTAAAGCTTATGGTTACGGATTATAGTGTCTCGCAACACCTTAGTTTCGAATCCCACTAGAGTTAGAGAGTTCCTCTGACAGTTTGCTTGCTAAAGGCTTGTGGTTTTTTTTTGGGTGCTCCAGTTTCCTCCACCATCCCAAAACTGATCATCTTGATATAAGTAAAAGAATTTTGATTTACAACACCATTAATTCAATCCATTCCAGTCTTATTTATTTGTAACATAAAAACAAGGTTTATATAAGGCAATATTGCTACATATATAGAATATATAGCTAATATTATGACCGTAGACATATAGATTCCATTGTTATTTTCTTTTTATTTTAGTTCCGGGCTTATGCTAATGATCTTGGAACTCCTCAGTTGAACACTTCAATTTTGGCTGATGTATTCATTAGCGTTATAAGAAATCAGTTCCCGCCAGAGTTTCTTAACACACCGTATGCAACAACCATTCCAGAATCAACCGCTGCTTCCAGAAGTGTTTACCAGACAACAACTCGTGATAGAGACACTCAGGTAATGCTTGCTTTGTTAATTTCATTCTTTATAGAAATGCTTCTATAGAAGCCACAAGTGGTATTTTTTAAAAACTCTTCAGAAGTGTCTTCAGAACTGATTTGAGACCCAAGGTCTGGGTTTCCAATGTCACATTTGAAAAAAAAAAACTATCCAAGTATCGAACTTTATACAGCTCTTTCAAACCATCTTTATAATTATATCATATGATTGTTTTGCAGTAAAACTAACATTTTCTTGTACAATCAATTCTGAATGAATTTCAAACTATTCATTTTCTATACAAACGCATACATCCATTTATAATTGTAAACATTTTGGAAAACTGGAAAAATCCTAATTTTTTTTTTTTTAAATTTTATTTCTGATAAGGTAATTTCAAGTTATCCATGTGTGTATAGTCAAGCTCTAATGGTACTGTTATATGAAAAAGAGATTGTTTATGAAATAATGTGTTTCACATTATGTTTTTCTTTATGTTACAGGCACCATTTAATACCATAAGATACTCCCTGATTGGTGATGATGAAACGCCCACATTCTTTGAAGTGGATTCTGTCACTGGTCTGATACGTACCAGAGCTAATGTCGATTTGACCACTGATTCTGCATCTAGATATGTGGCCAGAGTTTTAGCTTATGATGGTGGCTTCCCAAGCCGCTCTGCCACAGCAACAGTTCAAATAAATGTTTTAAGAAATCTGCATTCTCCGATATTCAGTAATATTGACTTTATCAGATTAACCATACCAGAGACAACACCGATTGGTTCATTTATTGTAGACCTTAATGCCACTGATGCAGACAGAAATGTAAGTTGATTATAAAGCTTTTTAGTTTCCACCAACAGCTGATGTTCTGAGTGATATGTTCAACAGAATCTGATGTTTTCAACTTGTTTAGTCGCTGTAGCAATTTGCTGTGTGCTGAGATATTCTTCAGAAATTGCAGATGAACATAACAATTTCCAGTTGACTAAGACTCAAATTAGTGAAAAAACAAAACATTTAAGTTTATTTGATATACTGACAATGATGTAGGATCTGATGCTCCTCTTGGTTATTTTTCCATCTTATTTATAACTTCAAGATTTTTGACAGTTACAAATTCAGTTAGCATTTTGTTTTTTGAATTGTATCTTATGCAGTATATTGTACAAATTCCATAGAATTCAACAAATGTAATTATAATTGAGTCATTATTGCATGTAGTTTCATTTGAATTTTGTTGGTGAATTATATTTTTTCTATTTTTATTACAACTCTTTTCTTATTATTTTCAGAGTCCTCAAAATGTGATAGAATATTCCATTGTTGGTGATTTTCCTTCACCCCAGTATTTCTTCATTAATCCTACTTCTGGCGTCATCACATTGTTACAATCTGTTGAAAATACAAATACCAATTTTTACAGAGTAAGTGATAAACTTTGTTAAGCAGCAGAAACTATTTAATCTGAATGCCTCACCTGACCACTTTGATTGCTCAAAGGTAGAGCATCTGCCTCCATATGAGGATCATGGGTTCAAACCCCAGCTGGGTCATAGATAAGACTTTAAGATTTCAGATAATGCTTCCTCAACTATGGTTCTGCATTTAGAAGACAGAGTATTTACTGGTTTACCTGATGTCAGGAAAATGTGATTGGGAGAATAATGTTTGTCTGTAGCATACTGTAGTCTGTGAGCTAGCAAGTTAGAGTCCACTCAAAGTGTGGGCTAGTACAAGACGGACCATTAAACACACTAGCATATCTCTGCCTAGGTTAACTTGTTCCTTACAATTAAAAACAAAATGTTCAGCATATTGATGTTGTCTTTGAAGCTGTTTCAACAGAAAAAAAATTCTGATGTGCAAAAAAGTAACTTAAGGGTTTCAAATCGAATTTAAAACTTAATTTTTATTTCTTAAAGATTTGATGCTTTCTTGGTTCTTTTCATTGTGTCATGAAATTATGCTGACACTTATTTAAGAGTCAAACTAATGATTGTTAAAATTTTTTGAGCATTCTTTTCATACTTTTTAAAATTTATTTTCAGATAAATTGTCGGGCAACAGACCAGGGTTCACCACAGAGGTTTGCTAACACATATGTAGAAGTAACGGTTATCAGGTCACAAGGTCAATTGGCATTCTCCTTGCCATCTTATGCTATTACAATAAGCGAGAATGTACAAACAAATTCATTGGTCATTACAACTTTGGCACAACCAGGGGTATGTATATTGTTATAACAATCTGTGTAAATTAGTAATTTTTCAGGCATCTTTTTTATGACATTTGTGTTGTACTAATAAGTCTAAAAGTAAAGTTTAATGTATTTTGATAAGAATTGGGCATGTTCAACAATGTGTACACTTTTCAAAGTGCTTGCACAAATATTTTGTGTGTAAATTGAATGGAAACAAATATTAAAATTGAATGTAAGTCATCATAATCATCTGGATGCTTTATCAATTATCTCCCATAGAATTGGACAATGACTGAGAACATATGCTAAAATATAAATCAAAACAGGCATTTTAACACAAGTTTTGACTTATTTTATCATTCAAACCTTCTAAAAAGATACAATAGACTTGCAATGAAATAGAAATAGAAAATATGTTTATGAAAACATTTCTTATAAATTTGTCTAGGATGCCATCTTGAATCTAAGACAAACAATTTTACAATAGTAATAGTGGTCTGTAGTGTGCACTTGCATGCCACTTAATGTTGAATGGTGTGCTTGGCATAGCCATAGCTTAGGAATACACTGTTTAACATACCTCAGGCAATAGGTGTATTTAATAAAGAGGTGTTTTTATTTAAAAACTAAGTTGTAAGATTTTTTTAAAACTAAAAACTGCAAAATAGAGGTATATTTTAATAAATAATTGCAAAGTTGGAGATTTACTTTTGTTACAAATCATTAAACTGTTAAAGTTAATTTGATTTTCTGGCATGCCGTTATATAATTAGTAACACTGGTATGACATTTTTAATTTCAGTCGCCTTCATATGAACTTCTTGGAGTTAACCCAGGACCTACATATTTCCGTGTTAATCCAAGCTTGGGACAAATACTTGTAAACAGTGACCTCAAGTCAGATCCTGCAAGACTTACATTCTATCAGGTATGGTGACTTTTTAGTTTTAAATAAGTTCAGCATTTTATATTAATATCAATATATTTTACAAAGTCAGATTTTTCTTTACAGTTAGGAACTTTTAAACAGTTATCAACTTTACTTTGCCTGAACCAAAAAATATAAGAGATTGGATGGTTAATAGTAGAATTTTTTATATCCAAGTTCCGCTGTTATTTTAACTATCAGCAGTTAGGAACAAAAAATAATCAATGAGTCATAACATTGAGAGAAAATCAATGTCATGACAGTGTTAAGAAAATTTTCATTGATAATGGTAGATTGAAAATTACTCCTTGAAGTGCATTAACTATTCTTATAGTGATTTTGTTTCCATCTACATTCAGTAAAATTGCAGAAATTGATTAATTTTTTGTTAATCCAGTTTTTTCCCCACCATCTTGGAACTAAATGCCTTGATATCTAAATGAAAAATCTTGACCACAGCACTGTGTACCTCCTCTCTGCTTATCGTAAATCAGAAACTTTTCGTGTTCATTTTTATTTTCACTTTACAGAAACAATATGTATACATGAAAACATACTAATATTTTTTATTTTGATAAATTTGATTTGAATTTGCACCGAATTTCATCTAACAATGCAAAATAAAGGAAATGAATATATTGAAACAACAATACTCATGAATAGTAACTGATGCAAAAATTTTCTAATTTACAGCAGAATTTTGTTTTTGACATTATTGTATCATTGACCTTTGTTGTTTATATTTATTTTTGTCTTTAATAGCTGCTTGTTAGAGCTTCAACAAGTTCAAATGTGGGAGCACAAACAGCCACTGCATATGTTAACATAACTGTTACGAGGAACGAGAATGGTCCAGTATTTTCTCAGGTATCCTACACGGTCAGCATTCCAGACACAACACCAATTGGGGATGCTGTACTTACCATAACAGCAACTGACAGAGATGGCGTAAGTTACCAGATTTATGACAGTAGTTTTAGGCCAACTAGTCCAGGTTGTTTCATCATCTCCATCATCATCATCATCATCATCATCATCATCAGTTTCTTTTGATTAATGTGCAGGTTCAGAAGAATTGTCTAAAATATTAGGCAGTTTTCACCCTATGTCTCCATATCTTATGATCCTGGGGGTTGGAATTTGAGAGCTTTCACTCTCTACAATATATCTCCATTAGCTCTTTCCAAGACATCTTTGGACAGTCAACACCTCTCTTTTCAGCAACTTGTAAGCCATGTGAACACTTGATTGCACTGCTGGATCTTTGTACATGTCCATACCAGCGAGGTCCAGTATATAGAATGCTAATGCACAAGCCATGTACATTCTTGTTTGGTCACCAAGATAACAGTCAGTCATAATTTGCATTCTTGGCCTGTTTAAAAAAAACTATTCTACCAGTTGAGAGTTGTGACCCATTAGCGACGAGGGTCCTCGGTGGCTGAGTGGTTTAAAGCACAAGGTTACGGATCACAGCACCTCTCAACATCTGGGTACGAATCCCACTCAGGACAGATCCTAGTGTGATAAAGTTTGTCAGTTTGCTTTCTGAAGGTTAGTAGTTTTCTCTGGGCACTCCAGTTTCCTTCACCATCCCAGAACTGACCGCCTCAAAAAGTGAAAGAATCTTGGCTGTTGCGTAAAAGGCCATTACTCCACTCCACTCCCATTAGCCACAAGATAACTTATTAAGTATTTTTTCATCAGACAGTGTCTACGTGGCAACCTTATCGTGACATCAAATATTCTTTCCACTTTATCTGGTTGCCTATTGACCACCATACAGTTAAAACTGGTTTAACATCACAGTTTGTCCAAATGGATTGTAAAATCATAAAGAGGTTTGGCAGTTGATCGAAGAATTTCTTAACACCCCCCCCCCCACACACACACACACACACCCCTCCCCTTTTCTACATAAAAAAGGAAGTGTAAATTTGTGTTGAGTGTACTTAGTTTTTAATACAATTAAGAAAATTTTTTTTTTTAACAAATTCCACACAAGACTTCTCATAACATTAAAAAATGGACCAACTAAACATGTCTGAAAATTAACTTTTATTTTTTAATTTATATAATTTTTTTAAATTCTCAGGACATTGTAAACTATGTTGTGACATCATTAAACAACTGCTACGGATTTCTTCTACCTTAACCCACGCACAGGATTGATTTCTTTGAAACAGTACCTTCTACCAACAACACAAAATAATTATCAGGCAAGTATTCCATTATTCAAATTGTATGTTCTCATGTAGCCAATTGGAAATAAGTGTGGACTACCAGTTACTGCACCTCTAAAAGCATACATTCTATAACGAAAAAAAGAAATTCGGAAATATGACATAAAAAAATTAAAAAGCAGGATGTTAATGTGAAAATCTTTAAAAAAAATTAGTGTATCATTAATAACATCGTGTTAGATGCAAAAATAAATTTTAAATAATTTTAATAAATTTAAATGATAATAAGTTTCAATGCTTTAACTACAAAAGAAATGTTTTCACATTTCATAAAAAAGACCATTTTATTTCTACCAAGGCAAACAGCTGATCAACAGGCTATTTCAGTTGTATGTATCGCAACTTATTTTTGCCACGGCTATGAATTCAAACATTATTTGGATTACTGCTGCAGTATCTGAAAAAATGAACTTACTTAGGACAAATATTCATCCTTTATTTCATTAAAAAGCACTTGTATGAATTAAAAGCACACAAACTGTTTAAAAAAAAAAAAAAAGGAAAAAAAAAATTAAAAAATCTTAATTTTGTATTTATGGGTATGTGAAGTATTTGAAAAGTTTACTGTAATTAATATTTATTGCAAAAATGATCTCTCTTGAAGTTTTACTTTGAAATGGTTTTAATGATCAAATATGTCGCAGGTGAATAAAATAATTAATTTTGCATTGATACTATTTTATAAATTTATTATTGTTTTATCATTAAATTTACAATGTATATGTTTAAGACAGGCATTGTTGTGTCCAAATTGTTAAAATTTCTTTATCTTGCATCTTCAACAGTGATAAATATCTACTTCAAAATTAAATTTCTTAAGTCATTAATTTAATTTATCTTTTTTTTTTTTTTTTTTGATTTCCAGTTCACAGTTGTGGCAAGTGATCAGAGAATTCCAGAACGAACAGCCACAGCCACTGTATTTATCAACATTTTGCGAGACAGATTCCCACCAGTTTTCATCAGAGAACCTTATGGTACATCTGTGTCAGAAAACGCCTTATCTGATACTAGCATTTACCAAGTAACAGCCACTGATCAAGATCTTAGAGTAAGGATTGTTTTGTAATAAAGTCAAACCCGGTTAATTGCATAGCCTCCTTGATTCAAAATTGTATGCGATTAACCGTTATATGATATTATCTGATATGCGATTAACCATTATATGATATTATCTGATGTGCGATTAAGTGGGTTCTACTATATATATTTATGATATGGTAGCAGACATACCCTAATAAATCATCAAGTTATGTGACAAGTATATCAGAGTAATATTATTTATGATGGAGAGAGAGAGAGAGAGAGAGAGAGAGAGAAAGAGAAAGAAGCCAAGTTATCATGAGGCTTTAACATTCCTTTCTTTACTACCCACACTATGCCAAATTTAAACAAAGTGTTCTGCCTTGTGCATCGTAGAAGTTACAGAAACCTGTGAATCACCCTTATATGTGCAATGAGATATAATTACATCATGAAGCAGTAGTTGGATAGAGAAATTTATTCTTTACTTTTTTTCCTTGTCAAACAGACCACTGTGGTAGCTCAGTTGGTAGAATGCTGGCTCCATAAGTGGGAGGTCATGGGTTTGAACCCTGACCGGGTCTGACCCAAGATTTGAAAGTTGATAGTGACTGTTCTTTTGCCAGGCACTCAGCATTATAAAATGAAAGACACAGGTTCTTTCGGATGGGAAACTTAAAATAAATGAGATCCCGTGTCACGGTAGGCATGGCATGTTAAATAACCCTGCTGTAAAATGCCATCAGCGCAATGCACAGGCAAAATTCTGCACTTTCGCCTATAGCTGGCAATGTCTTGAAATATTCTTGACTGGGATGTTCAACACCTTGTCAAACATGTACAATTACATTTCCATCTGCTCTATTTTCTAACTTTATGCAGCATATATGTCAAAGTAGCTATAGTACTAATTTTTTTAGATGAAATCAACCTATCCAAATCCTACATTTTTGATAAATATTTTTGTCAGAATTCCTTTAAAACTTTTACTTAATAAACATCTTTTTTTAAAATACATTCTTTGAATTATATTCCTTTTGTTACTTACATTTTATAAGTTACATTTTAACAAAAATGGGTATGGTTAAAAACAATATGAGATATAGGAGGTAATGGGTGCGTTTAGAGTTATTACATTGGTACCATAGAATTACCACTGGTAATGAAATTTACCAATGGTATGCCAATGACTGCCAATAAAACATACCATTGGTAACTTTTTTGCAGACAGTCTAGGGCTTTGCAAGTGATGGCAAGTTATGTTGTAATGTCATTTCAAAATGGCAACTTCATCTAAAACTGACTTGGTAATGTCAGTTTTTCCAATAAAGTTAGAGATAGCTCAAAAAGTTTGTCTTCATAAATGGAAATACATGTATTTAGGAATAGTATCAGCATAATAATCAGTTACTATAGCAACACCATCAGAAATTCGGCATTTGTTATGCAGCATAATAACATCCACAGAACTTAAATAATTCATTAAATTATGTAATGTAACATATGCCTGCTTCTATTGATTTAAGACAAATCCTGTAGTTATGCATCTGTTTTTCATTTTCCTGTGTGTTAGTGAAACCATTGGTATACCGTTGGTAAGAATGGTACCCATGGTTTACCATGGGTACCATTGTCAAGTAAAGTACCATTGGCATGCCAATGTACCATTCAGAGAACAAAGTTGTCCAATGGTACTGTTGGTTACAAACATTTACAATGGTAAATTGTGATTGTTACCAATGTAATTACTCTGAATGCACCCAATATTGACTTGTTTAATTATTATTATTCTTTTTTTAGGGTAGAATACAATATGAAGTAGTCAGTTATACAGTGGCTCCTGCCTTCTTTACTGTGAACAAGGACACTGGCGTAGTCAGTCTTTACGATAGAGCTGCCTTGAGAAATGATCGTGGTATATTATATACTGTAAGTATGTGTGTGTATATATATTAGATATATTTTTGTATGTTTGCATTAAAACTATGACGAATTGCTTCCTTAGTTTTAAGTCGTATTTTAATGTAATTAGGTTTTAAGAAAAGTTGATGTAAAAAACAAAATACAAAGGATGATGATATTTTAAGAGGTAACTTAATTATTATTAAGAATTATGAAAAGGTTTCAACCCCGAATCTTAGCTTCTATAAGATATCTATACAAGTATTTTCAATGTCATTTAAAAATAGAAGTTATTATTAAAAATCTTTGTTGTCATGGGTACTCGGACACGTCAAACAATATTATTTGCATGTAAATTTATATCTGCAAAATCAAGCTTGGTTATTAATTGTTGGACTAGATTATCAGAAAACTTGTGTTGAAACCTTTTACAATGGCTGATCATGTCTTACATTAGTAAAACAGTTATAATGGTGCTAAAACTCGGTAGTTGTAATTCAGACAAAAAACTGATTGAAAAAAAAAAAAAAAAATTTAATTTGCTTTCTGTGAAAATAAATCACATTCAGGGGCTTTAATAAGTAAAAAAGTTCTTTGACAAAAAAATTTTGAGATATTTGCTATTCAAAATAGAATCCCGCACAAATATTTGGGGTTTAATGGTTTTTCTTCTAAATCTGTTTGTAGCTGCGTGTTGTTGCTTATGACTCGGTTTATCCCAACACAAGAGACACAGCAGATGTTACAATTAGTGTAACTCGTAATGAGAATGCACCAATATTTAGCCTACCATCTTATGAGAGAACGATTTCTGACACTTTTGCGCTTGGCCGAGTTCTTGTTGATGTAAATGCAACTGATGCTGATGGGGACATATTGAAGTATGAAATAGTCGGAGATTCCCGTGCACTGGAATATTATTACATCAACCCAGATACAGGAGAAATTTCACTGAAAAAATATTTGACTGAAGGAACTCAGACATCAGACTTGGTAAGAAATAAAAAAAAGCTTCCAACTTATTGCTTTGTATTAAAAAAAAAAGCATTAGTCGTCTTGGCTACTAGCGATTGCAAACATTACCCACATAAGCTGCAGAATGGCCTAGGTTTTTTTTCTGGACCTAGCAGTCTACTAGACTCATTTCATATTTCACATTGTTGTTAGGCATGCATTGAGATACAGGCTTATTGTGAAAGACTTTCAGCTTTATAGTTTTGTAAGCAATATAAAATCACCTCCAGAAATTTCCAGCATGTAAAAAAAAATGTCCCCTTTGCATATCAATAAAAAAAAATATAACTCCAAGAAATAAGACTTCAGTTTTGACCTAGAGTAATCCTAATAATGTTGGTTCATCTAAGTGAAAAGGAAAAACAGTTTGAACCGTCTGGAACCAAATAACTGTTCTTAGATATCTTGGGTGTTTTAGAAAATGATGTTTTGATTTTCCACTGTTCAGATATGTTCTTTATTGATCTTTGAAATTTTATCTAAAATAAATTATTTATATTTGTAATTATTTTAAATAGATTAATCTGAGAGCAAGAGATCAGAAAAATCCTGAGAAATTTGGTTCTTCATTTGCACGTATCACCATTCTACGTAATCAGTTCCCACCAGTATTTGTAAATCAACCATATGGTACTGGCATTCAGAGAACAGCGGCTGTGAACAGCTCAGTACTACAAACATCAGCTGTGGATCAGGATTTAAGAGTATGTATACCAAAATTGTTACAAATCGATAAAATGGTCTATTATATCCCCTACTGTGTCCTTGACTGCAAGCTCCATAGGTTAAAATTTGACTGTACTTCGACAAATGGCAAAGACATATGATGATTTTTAAGCTTTTTCATACCAGTAATTACTAGTGATAATTTTTAGAAAACTTCTTGAAACATTTTTCAAATGAAACACGTATATAATATCGAATTATTCTTTCAATATTTTTTATATTTTAGACTTACTATTCACTCTTTTACAGAAATAGACTATTGTCATATATACTCCTTTGACAGAGGTTCTGACCACTGTAGATAGGTTATTGTCATAGGCAGTGGCAGTTAATATAGCTTCCCTTGTATGTACCTATACACAAACCTACCATAGCAACCTACACAAGCCCACCATAGCAACCTACACAAGCCCAACATGGTAACCATTCTTGTTTTAAGACCAGAAAGGTCCCAAGAAACAGCTTTTTCATTTTTTTCTTTTTTGAATTATCTTTATAATTTTATTTTAGAAACTTTTGGAATAATGATTGAGTAACAAAAACCTATATGTTTATTCTCAAAGGTGGTCATTTGTAAGTTTTATATATATGTAAACAGCATTTAATGGAATCTCTGGTCATTATAGGCAATGTATTTTCATCTGCTAAAAAACATATTTTTACTTTACATTTGACAGGGTCAAATCAGATATGAAATGATAGGAAATTATCCAGCTCCATCTTTCTTTGCCGTAAACCCAATCACCGGAATGATATTTTTGACTCGGTCAGTAGCACTGGACAGTCTGCTTACCAACTCCTACGTAGTGCAGCTAATAGCCTATGACACTGTTTATCCAAATGTTCAGGCCACTGCATCAGCTGTCATCACTGTTAATAGAAATCCAAATGGACCAGTGTTCTTCCCTTCAAGTTATCGTGAAACAGTTTCCGAAAATTTCCCCATTGGAGGTGCTGTTATTGATGTTAATGCTACAGATGCTGATGGGGTAAGTGTTAAGTGTGTGTGTGTATGTGTGTTTGTGTGTGTGTGTGTGTGTGTGTGTGTGTGTGTGTGTGTTTATTTGAGAGGGGGCATGTGTGTGTTCGTATGAGTATGTGTGTATATATGTGTGTTTCTTTATTGTGTGTGTGTGTGTCAGTGTGTGTGTGTGTGTGTGTGTGTGTGTAGAGAGAGAGAGAGAGAGAGAGAGAGAGAGAGAGAGAGAGAGAGAGAGAGAGAGAGAGAGAGAGAGAGAGAGAGAGAGCACTATTAAAACACTTTGATCATAAAATGTCTTAACACTTACATGTAGATTGAAAGTATTTTTTTTCATTGTTTTTTTTCTGATTTATTTCAGGATGTTATTCGTTACACATTATCAGGAGACAATAATGACAACAACTTCTTCTATGTGAACCCTGACTCTGGACTCATCTCTCTTAAAAGATCACTTACTAGTGCTGTTATTAACCAGTTCACTGTAAGTCAACTCATGTAATCTTTCATATTAAAAAAAAGGCTGTCATGACAAAGTAGTTTCAAGGTCAGTTTTCAAACAAAAAAAATCTTGCTGTTCAATTTTACCCCTTAACAACATGCAAATTGAGAGGCTATGGTTGCCAAGTGGTTAACGTGTTCGCCTACAAGTCATACCATTGCTGGGTTTAAACCCCAACTTACATACGAGAGAAAAGAAGGCTGTGGTAACCAATGTTAAGATGTTGGTCTTTAAACCTGAGACAACCTACTGACAGGTTTAACCTCCATCAGCTACATGTTACAGAAGAAGATTGTGGAAGCCAATTGGTTATAATGTAGGTCTTCAAACCCAAGACATCGTACAGGTTTTTTTTTTAATTAATCAATAATCCATACCATCATATTTCTTTATAATTTGTTTGCCTGTTCTTAGAATTTCCTCGTGCCAAGTATATACAATTGTAAGCTTAAGTTTTGTATATTTTAATTTTAGTTTAATGTAATAGCAAACGACCAGAGCAATCCAGAACGAACTAGCTTTTCATCCGTAGTCATTGATGTTGTAAGGGACCAGCAACCTCCTGTCTTCATTCCGTACTCCATACAGAGCCAGCGTGCTGGAAACAGCACAAGTTTCAACTGCTCTCTATACTGTCACTGCTCAAGATGCTGATCTAAGGGTAAATACATATATTTTATATATTTTAATTTCTTTTATGTCTATCTGTCTTGATAACATATTTTGGATTTGGGGATATTTATAAAAAAAAATTTTATCTTCATCCATGTGACATCTCGTAAGTTTGTCTTGTAAATTTTTCAAGATGTATATATGGAATCTTGATATTTTCATTTTCATGAGAAAATGTTTTTTACTGTGATATTACAATAATATATATATATTTAAATTTTAACTCACTGAAATCTGAAAATGAAATTCAAGTCTTATCCACTTTAATTATACCATTATAAATGATAATAATATGCCTCTCACTGCCAAGCTTGTTTCACTTTTTGGCAGATCTAGTTTTAGAAAGTTTTATCAGCTTGCGTTTCGGAGGTCATTGGTTTTTTTAGGCACTCTGGTTTCCTCCATGATCTGCAAACTGAGCTTCTGAATTTTCACTTTAGCATTAAACACCTTTCATTCAGTCCATCTGTTCATTCTAGTAATTTTTTTCTTTTGGGTCAATTGTATATAATGATTTTTCAAATTTCAACTGAATTTTTAAATGATGTTATTCGTTGTTATTTTTTATTTTTTCAGGGTTCTATTGTATATGGTGTAATTGGAGATCTTCAAACACCGTTCTACTTCGATGTAGACAGTTCTAGTGGTGTAGTTACTATCAAAAACAGTTTAAGAGCTGATATTGGTGTCAGTTATGTGGTATGTTTATTCAGACCTTTTTATATGCAATGATAACATTTTCAAGCTTGTATCATTTTATGTACCAATTCATTGTATCAGTTAAATTTTACCAAAATAAATAAATACTAGAACCATATATACTATTATTGAAAATCATTTAAAGAAAAATTTATACCTAGTTATCAAAAGCACAATTAGAGATCACAGTGTCTCTTACTGCTTAGGTTCAAAATCCACTTGACCAGATCTTAGTGTAAGGAAGTTGATCAGTTTGCTTACTGAAGGTCAGTAGATTTTTGCTTACTGAGGGTCAGTAGATTTTTTTGGACACTCCAGTTTTCTCCACAATCCCAGAACTGACCACCCCGATATAAATGAAAGCATGATTAATACAATCCAATCAAAGTTTAAACAGTGATGTGTCAGACAAAATCTTGCGGGCTTTTTAAAAGATTTTTAGTTTTTTGTTGGTATTTAGACTATACCAGTGCCTGAGAAGGAGGATAAAGAAATTGTTGACAAAATCTTGTATATAAGCACACACACACACACACACACACACACACACACACACACACACACACACAAAAACCATCTATTGAAAAAACCATTTGATGGTATTTAGGACTTCTTATGACACTCCCATCAGCAATGAAACTTTTAATTTTTTTCATGTATATTTCAGTTAAGGGTAACAGCATATGACAGTGCCTCTCCAAGCCGTGTAGCCACCTCTTCAGTTTTGATAACAGTTACACGTAACCCAAGTCCTCCAGCTTTCTTGCAACCAAACTATAGAACAACAATAGCAAATACTTATAGTCTCGGACGAGTTGTGGTTAATGTAACAGCAGTAGACCCAGATGGCGTAAGTATATTAAGCACCTCTGCCAATAGAATTGATATTGTCCAAAACAAGAAATTGGATGGTGCAAATGTAAATTTGTGGGTATGAAAAAAGAAGAAAAAACATTTTTACTTTAAATAGCATTCAATGATGCCTTTATTTCTCTTTATTTTTATTCTGTTGTGATTTTAACAACGTACAACTCTTTTAATAGACAATCGGACTATATAAATACCAGAATTTTGAATTTCTTACAAGACTTTGAATTTTTCTTTAAAATGCATGTATATATGTTTTTTTTTTTGTTTTTTTTTTTAATTTGGAATAGGGTAAAAAATATCAGATTTTTTTTTGTCCCAACTGGATAGGTTCTGATATGGTCTAAATTCAGGATGTCCCAGACAATGAAATTCCAATCAAGCAACTAACCTATCAAATAATGACAGAGAAGTATTTGTTTTTTTACAATATTTAATTCTTTTATTATTATTATTATTATTATTATTTGGTTATTTATTTATTTATTTATTTTTAGGATGTTGTAAGATACCAGTTACTCAACAATGTAAATAACAACAATCTTGCTCTGGACTACTTCTTTATCGAGGGAGAATCTGGTCTGATTTATTTGAAAAAACCATTAACAGATGATCCTTTAAAGACAGCACAGTTCCAGGTAAGTTTGACTTGGATATATTCAGTTCTAATTATTTCCTTTTTTCACATTACTTCAGAGCTTTTCATTTTTTTCCATCACTTAAATCTAGAAAATGTGAAATTCTTATGATTATCTTAATTATCTATATGTATTATAGATAGCCGGTATGTCATTTTGAAGATCACCTTGAGCTTATATTCATCTGAATTCTATATTTGTCTTAGTTTTATTTTTACTGCTTTAAAAGTTTACCAAAATTTGCTAAATTTATTTAAGGAAAATCTTAGATAAAGAATGATCATAAAACTGGGGCCAGGGGTATCAATCTGCTTAATTAAAGGCCAAAAATGAATCCTATTTCAAAGATCCAAAACCTTTTTTTCTAAAATATGTATTTTTTGATCAATTTGAATAAAATATATATGTACATTAAATGTACTTTTTTTTCTTAAATATGTATTTTTTTATCAATTTGAATAAATTATATATGTACACATTTTTATTCTTGACATTTCTACTTTGCATTTTACCCATTGGATTGCCCCAATTTTTTAAAATAGCATCATTTATGTTAATTGCCCAGTTCCATGGGCCCAGACCCTTTTTTAAATGTTGTGTGACAGCCCAGAAGACAAAACAGAAGGCCAACTAGCATGGGCTTTATTTTCATAAAGTTTTTTTTAAGTTGATGATGCGAGGTCTTTATGTTCTATCATCTTTTTGTTTCAGATGACAGTGCAAGCACGTGATCAGAGGACAAATGAAAAATTTGCAACTCAAGAAGTTATTGTAGATGTTCTTGTTAGCAACAGATTATCGCCAGTGTTTGTCAATCAGCCGTATCAGTTTGGTTTGTCAGAAAATGAATTGATTTCAACATCAGTTTTCAGAGTAACTGCAGTGGATACTGATTTACAAGTAATATACCTTTGAAAAACATTTTATTGATAGTAGTACAAACAACAAAAGACACAAAACAATAAAACAAACTTAATAGTAATACAGGACAAGATGAAGTCATATCAAGACCTCAATTTAAAAAAAATTAAGAAATTGGATAGACAAGGACAAATTTTTAATTACAGTAGCATTTTGAGAACTCGAAACAGCATTTTCTCAAAAACTATCCATGACTTATTTTTGATATGATCCTAAAACACTTTCAATCACATAGTTGTCCTTTTGTTTTGGGTATGGCCCAAGTCCCTTAACTCTAAAACACATAATGGAAGCTAGATTTCCCTGTAAAAACCTTAACTATATAAAGCTTAAATCATGTTTAGAAGGAAACTCAATACATGAAAATGATATTTTTGAGTAGAGACTCTAACTTAACATGCTTGAATGAGTTTTGCTGTGCCTCTTGTGTCAGCATAAATATTCAGTGCTATAAGTTTTTGGTGGAGTTTTTTTTATAATGAAAGACTTTCTCACATACAAGCTCTCTGCTGTTTTTCTGAGAGCTGATTATGTTGACTACCCATTGATTTACAATAGAGATGAGACACAAGTGTATCTTTGTTGTTTTTTATTAATTCTCTCATAAGTTTTTCTTGAATACCTCATCGTTTAGGTGTGGTGGTGGGTGTAGTGAGACATATGGTTTCAAGTTTTGTTTTATATGAATTAAGGGCAAACAGACTAAATTAAATGTTTATCATATTTAGGGTTCAATAACATATGACGTTATTGGAGATGGTGTGGCGCCATATTATTTCCAAGTGGAATCAACAACAGGTATCATACGCCTAAGAAATAACTTAAGAACTGATAATGTCAACTTTAACTATGTTGTAAGTATAGTTTTTAAAAACTTATTTTTTTGATTTGCAGTCTTTACAGAATAGATAAAGTTTACACAATAATATAGTTTTTCTCAAATTTGTGAAAAGTGTACTTTACAAAAAAAATACTTAAGCTTACTTAAGATCAGACGAAGTCATCTTTAAATTTGTGTGAAGTGTACTTTACTAATAAGGCCATCACAAAGATACTGAAAGCTTACTTAAGATCAGACGAAGTCATCTTTAAATTTGTGTGAAGTGTACTTTACTAATAAGGCCATCACAAAAAAACTTTAAGCCTACTTAAGATCAGACGAAGTCATCTCTAAATTTGTGTAATTTGTATTACAAATAAGATCAACACAAAAATACTTTAAGCTTACCTAAGAACAAATAAAGTCTATTTAATTGGGGTTCAAGTTCACTTTTTAGATTGTCATGAGTTTTAGAAATCTGTTTAGTATGATAAGAAAAACAGTTTTATTTTAACACTGTAATGTGTCTTCCTAGAATAATATATATTGTCTTTAATTTCATGTCATTTTATTTTATTTTAGCTCAGAGTACGTGCCTATGATTCTGTCTTCCCAACAGACATCACCACGGCAACAGTTGCAATTTCAATCAGTAGAAATGAAAATGCACCTCGCTTCTTATCCAATGAGTACCGTGTAACTATAAATGAGACCATTTCAGTGGGTACCTGTATATTAAATACAACGGCTGTTGATGCAGATGGGGTAAGACATGGTTTTATGTTTTATATTTTTTATGTCGGTCATTCCCCAATAAGGGGTAAGTAAGCCATGTTTGTTTAATTGCATGGCCCCATGGTATACTTTGACTATGACCAACTGTAATTACTCATAATACAGTAAAACCTGAAATAACTGGCCATCTCCAAAGAGTGGTCATCTGTCACTAGCAGTCAGTCTGAATTGGTCCCTAACATTTTTACTAGATATTTACAACCTCTGTAGAGCAGTAACTTTTCTGACACAGTCAGCGGTCCCCAGAATGACCCAGAGATTGGAAAAATCCTCTGTCTACAACGGTCACTAAATCTATCCTCTGGAACATCTACAGGGAAGCAACTGGTCTCAGAATATTGACAGGTTGTACTGTACTAGGTAAATTAAAGTTTCTTGCTATGTAAATATCATACATCTGATGGTAATAAAACAGTACCTTTGTAATAATATATGATTTTAATGCAGGTTCAGTCATAGAATCCATCTTAAATTTTCTCTAAAAGAAAATGATCTGAAACTTTTCAATTCAAATGGCATTGATTATTTATTCAGTAACAATGCACTGGCCATATACATGGCTGTACTTATTTACATATTTTGCATTAACACAAATTTTCTCTCAGGTCATGTATTCTCTCTCTCTCTCTCTCTCTCTCTCTCTCTCTCTCTCTCTCTCTCTCTCTCTCTCTCTCTCTCTCTCTCTCTCTCTCTGTTATGTACTTAGTAAACAACACTAGCTTAACCAATCAATCTTATCACATGATAGAATTTCAAATTTCTAAATCAAATTTGTATTCTGAAGAATCTTTAAAATTCTTCTTGGTAATGTTAGTTGAGTTATGATAAAGCTTGCTTAATCAGATGGAGTTTTAAATGTTTTGTATATATATTTATATTTTCAGGACACAGTTATATATAGAGCCGCACTGTTTAACAATGAAAATGATACTTTGTTCTATTTCTACGTTTCTGTGGATTCTGGGTTCATCTGTGTTCAGCAACCACTAACCGGCCCAACCAAGACAGAATATAGGGTAATGTCTCATTACTTACTCAGTTCTTTCAAATTAAGAGTTCTTGTGTTAATTTGGACATTTTTACAATTTTACAATCCCTGTAAATGCAGTTATTGAATGATGCATCTTCTTGTGTAAAACGAATCATTCACATTTATATAAGTGTTTAAAATAACAAGACTTTTTCAAACTCTGTAAATATGAAGATGATTAATTTTTGTGGTAAAAAATCAGGTCACTGTTACTCTAAAGATAAAATTCCTTTCAATTCAGATGTTAGAGTTAAAATATTATTAGTTTACTTGCAGAAGATAGGTGGTTTTATTTGGACACTCTGGTTTCCTCCAACATTCTTTATTTGACTGCTTTAATATTATCTTCACTTGGGTGAAAAACATAATTATTCCAATACATCCCTGATCATAAGAAAAAAACAATGATTTTTAATTAAAATGCTACATACAATGTTTTCTGTTATCTCAGATTTTCATTTGGAATTATAACATGTATGCAAGTTAAATTATATTTTTTTTAATAAATAATAATTGAATTCCTTATTTAGATGCAAGTTTTAGCTCGTGACCAAGGAAACCCAGAGAGAACAGGACTTGTCAATGTTATAATAACAGTATTGAGAGATAACTTCCCACCGTTCTTCTTGAATACACCGTATTCAACAAGCATACCGGAAAGAACTGCCGTTAGTACAAGTATTTTCCAAGTCAGTGCATCAGACAGGGATTTAGTTGTAAGTAAAAAACTGCTTATTTTTATGTAGCTTTTATAATATAAAATGACTCACATCCATGTTGTTAAGGTTTCTGGCTAACAATTTATTTTTTGTTAGTTTAAGCCAGGCTACAGCAAAAAAAAAAAAAATTAAGATCTAATGCAAAGCTTACAAGCCTTGAGCAGCAAAAAGAGAACTTTTGCAAAGCCTATAGAGCTGCAGCAGGTTAAAAATACTGAAAATAAAATCCTGTAAAGACTATAGGCCTGAGAGAGCCAAAATATACAAAAAACTCCTGTAAAGCCTATAGGCCTGGAACAGTCAATAGAATACAAAAGAATGCCTGTAAAGCCTGTAGGCATGGAGCAGACATAAATTATAAAAGAACTACAGAGAAAGCTAGAAGTTCTAGAACGGACTTAAATACAAATGAACTCCTGTAAAGGCTCTAGGCAAGGAACAGACCAAAAAAAAAAAAAAAAAATCTCACGGCATAATCTTGTCAAAAACATTAGTATTAGGTAGTATTGTTAAGTGAAGGCAGTTTTTAAAATTTCAGTTGTTTTTGTTTCTTTGGACATAATGTGCAGAGAATATTCTCTGTTCATCTGAAAATTCTTGTAATGAAAAATTGTCTTTAGAGACTTTTTATAAGTAAAATCTTTTGTTTTGTGTTTTCAGGGTAGAATCCGTTATGAAATGATTGGAGATTATCCAGCTCAAAGCTTCTTCTCCATAAACCAATTTTCAGGTGTGATTAACATCATTTCAAGTCTACAGAATGATAACATTAGATCCAGCAGTTACAGTGTAAGTTATAATTGCACCAAGTGTGTGTGTGTGTGTGCTGTCTGCATGTGTATGTGTGCTGTCTGCATGTGTGTATTCAAAGCAGTGCCTAACTTTTGTTAAAAAAAAGCAGATGGAATTTGAAATACAAGTTGAAAGTTCTTTTGATGTAGAACAGCACAATAGGGCTTTTTTCTTACTCGTTATTTATTTCAATTTTAGGCAAGGGTGATTGCTTATGATGATGTAAGACCAAACACTCGTGCCACAGCAGTAGTACAAATTTTGGTCTTTAGGAATCCAAATGGACCTGTATGGAGTCTGCCATCATATTCTACCATTATCAATGAGAATCGTCAAATTGGAAGTGTAGTTTTAAATGTATCTGCTACAGATGCTGACATTGGGGTAAGTAATACTGTTAACATTCTTTTATCAATAATTCAAACCCCTTGATTATTCAAGCACAAGAGAATGTTTTTGAAAATAGGCCAAAACATTCTTGAATATTTTCAAAGGAATATACCTTTTATATATCAATGTTATTATTCTTAAATGATTTTTAGTGACACACATTAACATTTTTAAGTGTCCATTGAATAACTGGATGTATTGTTATGATTTTTCCGTGAAAATGGATTCTTTAAATTCAGTACATCGCTTCATTAGTGTAACATCTTGAATATGCAAAATTATTTTCTCAGGAGTGATTTTGTGACATTGCATTTTACTGATTGAATACTGTAAAATTACAAATATTCGTGGGGGATTAAATTTGGCTATTTTCATCAATAACCCACAAAATTTAATATCTGATTAAGTTTTGTGGGAGTTCTTAACTTGAGAAAACTTTTCAAGTTTCTGTACTTAATATATTGTCTATTGCACTTTGCAAACACTATTGGACATATCTTCAGGTGAACTTTAAGGCCCATGGGCCTCTTGTTTAAAATTTAGTAGGAATGATCAAACGTACAAAAAGAGGGAATGAACCTTTCAGGCATAGATAATGAGAGACATACACTTCATTAAAAAATAAAAATAAAAATGATAATTTTGGGTTGTTCTCAAGCTATGTTTTTGAAAGTGCTTGTCATGATATAAAATATAAAAATTTAATAAAGTTTTCTTGAATTTACACAGTTGAAAAATGTATTATTATTATTATTATTATTTTATTAATGTTTCTTAAATCTAACATCAGACAAACGACAATAAACTTAAATGATTTTATTATTTTAATTTTTATTTTAGGATGTTGTGACCTATTCTATAATTGGACAACAGCCAACAAATGTGCAATATTTCTTCATCGATCAGTTTACGGGTGCCATCTGGCTAAGAGAATCCCTAGTATCAACAAATTTATTTTCAATCACGGTTGGTATAAATAGCATAAAAACTAATCCATATTGGATATTTAGGTATCTATCTGTTTCTTGAACTGAGATAAATTAGAACTTTTTTGTGAATTTTAGTAATTTTTTCTAATATATATTTTATATATAAATAATTTTTTTTTGCCATACACTGTATAAATGAATAGTAGTAATTTTTTAATATATATTTTATATAAATAAATATATATATATTTTTTTTGCCATACACAGTATAATTGAATAGTTTTCCTAGGTCCATTTCTGTAGTTTATTATGGTCTAAGGGCACGTAACTCTTTTGTATCATATAATGTAATAACTACATCAGTATGTGATGTTCATAATGATATGAGATGTCCCTAATAAAAAACACAAGGATTGGCCATGTGTATATGATCTTTGTGTTGAATCACATTCTTAAGCTGCATTAAGTTTTTCAATTTTCTGAATTTTTTTTGGATTTTCTAAAAATATATTTTTAAAACAAATAGATAACTTCTAATCATGATCCGTGAGATTCATTTTCTAAAATTTCATTCCTATTAGCTGTAAATAAGCGGAATCTTCTAACAGGTTGGTCAATGTTTAACGATGATTATTATTAGCTTGGAACATGTGCACAGATGTACGGGAACTCAAATGAATCAAAGGTGAAACCTGACAAATTGCATTAATTGTCAATTATTAATATCCAAATGTATTAGCAATGATGTTATTTAACCCTTACAAAGTCACAAGTGACAAATTTAATGAAATTCTGGGTTGAATTTATCGTATTTCACCAATTTTGTAAGTTGTGTTTAAATGACCCGGTTTTTTTATGACATAACCATGTTCTAAAATTAGATCCCACAGGTTGACATCTTGCTGGGAAATTACTGTTATTTCTGTATTTATTCAAGCTTTTATCGTTGAACCAAATGTTACATTGTTCATTAGGAACATCATTTATTAGATCAGCACGGTTTTAATTTTTCCCTAGGAAAACTTAATGCAGCTTTAAGTAGCTATATTTCAAAATCAACAAATTAATACATAACAAAAATTCCTACACATATTTTTATTTAATTATTTTTCTTTTTAATTTTTTTTCTAGTTGTTCCTTCAAGCTTGTGATAGCGGATTTCCCACACGTTGTGCGAACAACACAGCAAACATCCAAATAACTCGTAATCAGTTCCCACCCGTTTTTGCAAATTCACCTTATTACAGACTTATAAGTGAAGAAGTTCCAATAAATTTCAATGTCATAAATGTGACGGCAACAGACAATGATTTAATTGGACAGATTGTTTATGCTATGGTTTTGCCTGGAACACCATTCTTTGTTGTCAATCCAAACACCGGTATAATTACAGTACAGGGTGATCTAAGAGTGGATAGGAACCTACAGTATAGAGTAAGTGACTTTAAAGGTGTCATTTTTGTCGAGCCTGGCATTACCATAAGGTGAGACTGAGTGTTACTTTCCTGTGTCGTCATAGGCGGTGCCGTGTCAAAAATGTGAAAGTTAATGTTAATGTATTTTCTACTCGATCAAAAACTATCCAGGGGAGACATTTAAATCTGTGGAATTCTTGTTGATAATTAGCCTTTCCAGTCTTAAGATGCAGGCTTGGTGTTAAGTGCCTTTTTAGCCTTTCCAGTCCTAAGATGCAGGCTTGGTAATCAAGTGGCTGAAACAGGCTTGACCATGCTTTTCTTTACCCAGATTTTAATTCAAACTCTGGAAGATCCTAGTGTGTTAAAGTCTGTTAAGTTGATTATGAAGGTTTTCTCCAGAATTGTTTGACTCAAATAAAGAAAACGTGACTTATAAAATGTCATTTCAAAAAACAAACAAACCAAGTCTTACATAGAGTCAGTCCTACCAGTGCTAGCCCTAAAATTCTAACAGGTATGTCAAATTACTATGGCATATTGTTCAGTCTATTTATGAAAATGCATAAAATAACATCATCAAGTTGTTCTTATGAACCATTTTTTTGTAAGAACATATGCTTTTGTCTTTCTAAATTTAGAAATATTCTGCAGATTCTGTTTCCTTCAAGCAAAAAGGGGCCTCAGTGGCTGAGTGGTCTAAAGCGCATGCTTACGGAATTCACGGCGCCTCTCACCGCTTGGATTCGAATACCACTCAGGACAGATCCTAGTGTGAGAAAGTTTGTCCGTCCGTTTGCCGAAGGTTGGTGGTTTTCTCTGGGCACTCCTTTTTCCTCCACCATTCCAGAACTGACCACCTCGAAATAATTGAAAAATCTTGACTGGGGCATAAAACACCATTACTCAACTCCACTCCTTTAAGCAAAATGAAAATTAAAGCTTTGCTTAAGATTGTATTTGCAGTGTTCATTAAATTTTGTGAAGATTTTTTTTTATACATCAAACTGATTTTAGTGTAATATATTTTATAACTATAGTTCCAAGTAGAAGCTTACGATAGTGCAGACACCTCAAGAAGAGCTACGGCACAAGTTACCATTGATGTAACCAGAAACCCAAGTGGACCAAACTTTTTGAATGATCCTTACCAAAGAACTATACCACAAAACTATCCTCTTGGAGACACAGTGATAAATTCTACTGCAGTAGACAGTGATGGGGTATGACATCCATTTTATTTTCTCTCTCTCTCTCCCTCTCTGTCTCTCTCTCTCTCTCTCTCACACTCACACACACACACACACACACACACACACACACACACACACACACACACACACACACACACACACATTTTAATCCAGTTAAACTTTATGATCTTTGGTCATGCTGACATAGCTTAAAAATCTGAACTAAGAGGATTCTGAGACATGAGAATTGTATTTCTGGCGTAAAGGACGTGTGTTTCAGCATTTTTATATACCTCACTATTATGGTAGAGATAACAAGTATAATTATAAGTGATTCTTGTACTAACCTTTTCTGTTTTGACATCAGCAAATAAACATTTACTGTGACATTAAATATTACAACCAACCATTTACTTAATTGATAAGATCATAGATTCCATTTATCAATAATCTAATTAAAAGTTTTGATTCAATTTTAGGATACAATACTTTATTCCATCACTGGAGATAGTTTAGCCCAAGAGTACTTCTACATTAATCCAAGAACTGGAATTATCTCCCTGAAGAAGAGTGTCGCACCCATTAATGTAGTGAGATTTACAGTAAGTTATTTCCCTTTTAAAGTGTAACATCCATTAATGTAGTGAGATTTACAGTAGGTTATCTTTAAGTCATACCCAACATAGTCGGGGTGACTTATTTATTTACCCTTTATTATTATTATTATTCCATATTTTCCACCACACTTTTGTAAACAGCATAGCTCAAAAACAGTTTGGTGGAATTTGATGAAATTTTGTACACTTGTTCCCTATGACATGTAGTTGTGCCTTTTGGGGGTAACGTTTGATTGGTTGAAATATAAAGGGAGATAATAACAATGTCACACTCTACTGATTTTGCACACTAGAAAAGAAACTAATTGACATATCTCAAGTATACATTCTAGATCCACATTGTTCTGGTCAAACTAGCCAGTAACTTCCTTTATAAATATGAGCAAAAATGTTTGAGTTTACCATGTCGTGGAATGCTTCAGCCTCACCTTATGGTGGATGTAGGTCTATCAAAGGGAAGCCTTGTATTTCAAATTTCTTTAGACCATTTATAATATGCTACATTCTAGCCTACTTTACCCATTTGTTTGATTGCATTCAGCTTTAATAAGTATATGAATTTTTTTTATCCTCATACAATATACCAGTTAAGAATTATTGAAGTCGTCAATAACTATTTTTCATGAATTTGTTAAATAAAATTGTTTAAAACGTATTTTAAATGATTTAACCAGAAAAGCTTTGATTTATTCTTTGCTGTTTTTTAAGACTTTGTGATACTTATTTTACAGTTGAGTTTACGAGCTTCAGATGAGGGAATACCAGAAAGATTTGATACGACCACAGCGGTTGTTACCATTCAAAGAGACAATCAGCCACCTTTCTTTCAACCATCTGGATATAGCCAAGTTGTTTTAGAGGATGTAGCAGTTGGGACCTCAGTTCTCACCGTAACTGCTAGAGACAATGATCTTGTGGTAAATATTTTAAAAAAATAATTGTTTAGTTAAACATCTTCGTAATTCCCCAGATTAACCCTCACACCCAGCTTGCTTAAAAACAGAGAAAAAAACATTATTATATTTAGTCTGGATATCTTCTAGTTACATTTAAATAAAACTTTGTGGCAGTACCACTTTGTTCCCAAACTTAATATCACAATACAGTAATCACATGTTGCACTTTTAAGTTTAACTTCCAAAACTGAAGAAACATGAATTTATAGTGTTTTCAACTGATTGTTAAAGAAAGTTTTTTTTTATTATTCCCCCATATCAAAAAAGGGGAGTTTTAATTTTGAAGCTCTGTCTAGAGTTTTAATTTTGAAGCTCTGTCTATCCATTTGTATCCCCTTCTGTCCATCATCTATGACCCCACTTCTTGTCAGGAGAAATTATTCAAAACTTAGAATCCCAATTTTTACTAAACTTGGTGCAAAGTATCAACACTAATTGGAAGTACCACATTTTTTTTAATTTCAATTTTTCCTAAAGATATGGACCTTTTTATTTTTCAATAAGAATGTCTTGTCTTGAATAAATCTTTGAATCTATCTCTGCCAAATTTACAAATATTGGTGGACAGTATCAGCATTGAAAGGAGGATAAGCACATATTTTTAACCTGAGATGGTGTGCCAACTTTTCTTTAGTTGTGGCCCTTTGAAGTTTTTAATGAAGAGTGATTGTCCGGAAAATTGCTTAAAATATCATCAAGAGAAGTCAACAAAACTTAGAAATTATACATGTCATTAACCTGAATTGATTAGCAATGATCCATGGAGTTATTTCCCTTTGAATTTGAAATGCATTTTTCTTGTATAAAAGAAGTTGCATGTACATATCATGAACAAGGGCATTAAAAATATACAGGTAGAAAATCCTATTTCACTGAATTTTTTTGTTGTTCAAATTATACTTAATTAGTCTGCTGCTTATTGAAAATCTGTAGGTTGATTGATTGATCTATCAGCCAGCCAGTGGATTTATTTTTTTAATTAATTAATTAATTAATTAATATTATTTATTTATTTATTATCAATATACTTTTATTCAATTATTTATTAATTTGTTTGTTGGTTTATTTATTTATCTATCAATATACTTATATTCACTTATTTATTTATTTATTTATTTATTTATTTATTTTAGGGAGCGATTAGATATGACAAGATAGGAGTGTATCCTGCAGACACTTTCTTTAATGTTGATTCAGTCTCTGGAATTGTCACTGTTGTCAGGAATCTGCGAGAAGATGCATTAAATAGACAGTCATACACAGTATGTAATGAGGGAACATGTTTTTTTTACTGAAAAAGTGTTCAATTTATAGAACCACAGAATGTACCCCCAGAGAAAAATAACAGGGTGTACCACCAGTATACCATCATAATAACATAAATCTAGTCAACAACCACTTCAATTTTGATTGAATGAATATTATGTCACAATTCAAAGTGTTGATAATGAATGAATCACCATCACAAATACAAAAACCAATATAGTATTGAAAATAATAATGGTAGGAAAATTCAGTGGAACAGTCATGTTTTATTGTTATTATAAAGAGTTGGTTACTTCTTTCATGGAAAGAAAAATGCAAGTTTACAATGAAAAGCATTCATTCATTCATTTATTCATTAATTTATCCATTTCTTTATTCATTCATTCAGTTGTTCATGCATTTCTTCATTCATTCATTCATTCATTCATTCATATTTTTGGTTTATTTATTTTCAGCTACGTGTAATTGGATATGATACTGCTTATCCATCAAATCAGGCTACAACTGATGTATTCATTTCTGTCACAAGGAATCAATTCGGACCAGAGTTTAGACCATCAGCAACATATGAAACAACTATCCCTGACACCACACCAATAGGAAATGTTGTTCTAAATGTTTTAGCTATTGACCAAGATCAAAATGTAAGCACACAGCCTACTGGCTTATCTGGCTAAACCAGTTAGCCAATCAACATTTTATACAATCATAACAAACACAAAATCATTGTCAAAAGAGTCTTACTGACAAAGACTTGTTTTTTCACCAGGCATAGATACATGTACTTAACATGTAATACAAACATCTCGGAAACCTCAACATTATAAAAAAAATCTACTCAGCAAAATGAAAATGTAAACACAAGGCCTTTTAGCCCACTTAAAAAGTACATAACAAAAAAAAACAAAACAAAAAAAAAAACAACCATCACTTTAAGCTAGAACTCAGTGAACTTGGTAAAATTTCATAATAGAATGGTTCTATACATGGGACAGGGATTATACAACCAGTCATAACCAATCAACAATCAGTTTTTGTCAATGATAACCAATCAACAATCAGTATTTTTCAATGAGATTTTATGCATGTGTTTTGAACACTAGGATGATCTCTGCATGATAATGAAAAACACCAGTTAAAGTTAAGTTTAGTCTAATCCTGTTATATATGTTGATTGTGACATTTTTTGAAGTTAAGTAAAATCAATATCCAATGTTAAGCTGAAACTTTTAAACCTTTGTTTAAAAAGGTGACATTTTCTTTGGATAATTATATTTTACTTGCTGTTGGCTGGACTCATAAGTGGAGCATTACCTCAAGGAAGTTAATGAGTCAGTCTTTTTAAGTGCCAATTGGCTTAAAAAGCAGAGCATCTCAGCTTGCTTCGAGGCAAAGGACCTAAACTTTGAATTTTATCCAATAGCCAGATCGAGTACAAGAGTCAAAATCCTACTTTGTAAGATCTTAATGTTTATTAAAATTTTCGTGGTAATAGCTTGTGATTTTCTTCAGAAACTATGATTTTTCCCACAATGCCTGAACTTATCTTTTTGAGATAAATGATAAAATCTTGATTGGGGCATAAAACCCATTTCCAACTAATATTTAATGAAATTTTACAAAATTTACCACTTATTTTCTTTTTAACTCTAGGATATTGTTACATATAAGATTGTCAACTCCACTTTGAATTCTACGTCATTTTTCTACTTGGATGGAGAAAATGGTGCCATAACAGTCAGGAAGTCATTGGAAGATACTTTCTTGAGTACTTTTACGGTAAGTAGATGTTTGTTTTCTTTTTCCAGATTAATCATATGTGATAAAAAACAAATACATGTACAGTCGACTCTCGTTAATTCGAAATCGGTTAAATCGAAATTTCGCTTAAATCGAAATAATATAAATGGTCCCGTCAGATCGCTATGTATTTCTATGCAAATTTGTGTGTTTAAATCGAAATACCGAAATTCGAAATTTTGCTTAAATCGAAGCGAATTTTCAGTCCAGATAACTAAATATAATAAAAATTCCAACGTTTAAATCGAAATATACTTTCCCTGTTTATCGTGGTTTGGATTTGTTTAAACAACAAGTTGAAACTAAGCGTCAAAATAAAAAAAAACCAATTACATGTACACAAAAATATTTTATCTTAAAAATGTTGATTTATACCTGAAATAATTAATCCATCTCTTGTTTAAGAAGTGTCAGTTAACTTTGAAGATTTATATCCGACTCAAAATACACAAGAAAAAGGAATTCAGTATTCCATACTATTTTCACGATTTTCTCTTCCGGTCAGGTCATGGTAAACCGTCTGTCAATAAAAGGAAAAATTTCATTGGTGTAAAATTAAAAAATGGGCGGTCCATTCTTCCACATTGATCACAAGAATACCCAACGCTAATTGCCACGCTTAAACTTAATTAATCTGTCGAGCCAAATGGTACACCATTTACCTACTACGACATGGCAAGCCATGATTTCAATAATCACATAGGTCGGACGCTAAGGATTACAGATGAAGAAGTTATGATTATGAATAAATGAATCTTTAACTGAGCCTACCCGATGATAGTCAGTGTTTAACAAATTTTAATGGAACCTTGTAGCTTCCAGTGAAGTTTCCGATTTGCTTATATTATTGTGCAAAAAATTATTCTTAATTTTTAATGTTTAATTTAATCTTAATCGTAAATTTTCAGTGTCAGTTGTAAGCCTTATAATACATAACAACATATACGTGACATCAATAGAGGAGCGCTTTACTTTTAGAGTTAACTCCCGTTTCTGATCGTCAGTGATCAAAACGGTTAATTTGAAATTCGGATAAATCAAAATTTTCATCTGACCCCTTCAATTTTGAATTAACGAGAGTCAACTGTATTTTCATTTGGATGGTTTGGCAACTTTATTATACTTGAACCACCATTCCAATAGTTAACATTTTTAGCTCACCTGAGCTGAAATATATTTCAATGTCAAAAAATCAAAGGTCAAGTTCATAGCTGCATAAGAGAATTTAAATGGCTAATTATCTTGAAAACAATAAACTTTTTGTATAGGCATGTATATTAGAATATTGTAGGTATTGACATGACAATAATTTTGATATATGGTTTAAGGTCATAAGTTTAAAGGTCAAGGTCATAGCTGCTTCTGAAGATTGAAATTGTTAAATATCTTGAAAACAACTAACTTTTTGAATAGGCATGTATATTAGAATGTTGTTTGTATTGACCTGACTATTATCTTGGTGTATGGTTCAAGGTCAAAAGTTCAAAGGTCAAGGTCATAGCTGCATCAGAAGATTGAAATTGTTAATTATTTTGAAAACAATTGCCTCAGCTATTTACCAATTAATATTACTACTTTTGCATGTTTTTATTATTATTATCATTATTATTATTGGCCATGGGTTGTCAGACAAACTGTTCATCGTGGAGAAACGTCTATTTGCCGTCAAACAGTATCTCGAGTAAGTAAGACTGCATATTATTTTGTATTTTGCTGCTGTTGTTGTTGTTGTTGTTGTTATTATTATTATTATCATCTATTATTATTATTATTATTATTATTAACCCTTTTATTCTTTTTATTGTAGTTCACTGTTCAAGCAACAGATAATCGTGCACGAGGTGCCTTAGCATCTGTGAGAATCTTTGTCACCAGAACAGTTGATGCCAGTCCAGTTTTTGTAAGAACTCCATACAGAACATCCATATCATACAACTCATTGGTTAACAGAACAATTTACACAGTAACAGCAGTAGATTCAGATTTGAGGGTATGTAAATATTTTTAGCTATTGGTTTTCTTTAAATACAGGAAAACAAGGTGTTGGTCCTCCAAACATGTCTTGAAAAGAGCTAACAGGGGGAGATTGTAGAGAGTGGAAGCTCTCAATTTCCAACCCCCATAAAGAAATGGAGACATGGGCATGAAATCTGCCATGCATGCAGCTAGCCTTGAAATGGAGCCTACTAGTGTAGATAATGCTTCTGAACCTGCATGTTAATCAAAAGAAACCAATGATGATGATATGATGATGATTGATGTGATGACACACACACATGTACAGACTCTCTCTCTCTCTCTCTCTCTTCTCTCTCACATACACACACACACACACACACACACACACACACACACACACACACACACATGTTGATGTTAGGGTCATTCTCATCAATCTTGATTTTTAAATTTATTTATTTATTTTTTTACAGGGTGAAATACGTTACAATACCATTGGTTATTTCCCAGCCACAGAATACTTCAGACTCAACCAATTTACTGGAGAAATTCAACAGATTCAGTCCATATCAAATGACCAGTACAACTCTCTTCTTTATGTGGTAAATAATGATTATATTTTACAGTCAAATCTGCTGTAGTTCTCACCTTTGTGTAAAAATGGAATTCCCCATAGCTCTATGTGATATCTCATAGCGTTTGTACAGAAAAATTATTTCTAGTGGGAACGGATTCACATAACATGACATTTTCCTGTAATAATGATGTTTTTTTTGGAAATATTTGATGTAAACGTTATCCAATTTATTCTGCACAAACATTAAGAGGTATTGGTCACATGGTACTGCTGGCGAGTTGCATTACCAGTCTATCAATGCATGAGTTCCAAAGCCATTTTTTAATCAATTAAAACATTGAAAAAAAAAAAAAAAAAAAAAAAAAAACATCTGGCCAAATTCCTTGTTTCATTTAGTAATTATTTCAAAACAATTGAGACATATATAAAAAGACAAACTAATCCAAATTCATTGGTCCATTTGTTTTGCATCTCAACTAAGAAATTTGGACTTTTCATAGTCTCATTTGATCAATATTTTGGTCACAGATTTTTTTTCTTAACATTTCAGCTCAATTACTTTTCATAAAATGTATATCTTCTTTAGCTGTCCTTTGGATACAATTTCAATGATGTTTGAGTGGTCCCAAGTGCAACCTTAAAGTTAGGTGCTTTTCACTTGCTAAAGTTCAAAGTCCCACTTTTTGATTCACTAATGTGAGAAAGATTGCAGAATCTGTAATAATGAATCTGTAATATGAATCTGTTACATGAACTTATAAACATTTTGATTAATAAAATGTTGTTATATATTTCCTAGATGAGAGTTGAGGCTTATGATACAGCAGCCCCTAACAAACGTGTACAGGAAGATGTATTCATAGATGTTGTTCGTAATCCAAATTCACCAGTTTTCTTCCCAGCATTTTATGCACAAGAAATTCCAGAAACCTTGCCTGTTGGAACAGAAGTCCTTACTGTCACAGCAACAGACCAAGATAATGATGTATTGGCTTATGAAATAGATGAAACACAAACTTTTAATGAAGCCAGACAATTTTTCTTTATGACAACATCTAATGGTAAAATATATGTTCGATCTAACTTGGCTAATGCACCAAGAAACTCATATACATTCACTGTCCGGGCCAGGGATAGGAGCTATCCAGAAAAGTTTGGAACAGCAAATGTTCAGATCACCATTAGAAGGGATCAGTTCACACCAACATTTACTCTTCCAAGTTATTCCAGAACAATTCCAGAAACTGAGGCTGTCAATGGTACTTTCCCTATTGTTACTGTCACTGCTACTGACCAAGATTTACGGGTAAGATCAACTATATATAACCTTTTTCTGCTTAATTACGGTATTCTCAATATGGTTCTAACATTAGCAAGCATCTTCTGAAGCCATCCCAGACTCTCCTGTCTTTGGTCTATTATTTCTTTTAATATTATGAAATGTCTATCCTTCTAAGACATAGAACCTGAGGTTTAAATTCATCTGAAAGACTCCAAGTTGATTATCTTTTTTAGTTTAGGCAGGTGATGAAGAAAATTCATCTCAGAAAACATGTTTTGAACCCACTATCAAACTTTAAAATCCTCAGACATACCACTGGGGCTAAGCCTGCAAGATCATCCAGTGAAATATCTCTATAAGTTGCTCAGGGATGTATAGTTTGATATAGAACAACATAGAGCAATTAAAGCCATATAATCTGGCAATAACAACATGCTGGTATTTGTTAAAATAAGTTAACATATAAATAAAAAATAACCAATTATCTTTCCTTTTAAAAAGTCAACAATCTAGTGATGTTTATCAGTCAATTTGTTTTTTGAATTTGATATGTTTTTTACCAATTATATCCTGTTTATAGTTTTTGAAAATGTTTGAACCAGCCAAAATCTCTCAATAATCACTTCTTGTCACATATCTAAGGCCTCATTGCCAATAGTGACTGATCCGGATGACGAATTAAAAAAAGACGAATGAGTGGAGTGTAGTAATGGTGTTTTACATCCCAGTCGAGATTCTTTAACTCATTTCGAGGCAGGTCAGTTCTGGGATAGTTGAGGAAACTGGAGTGCCAGATGAAAATCACTGACCTTCGGCAAGCGAACTAACAAACTTTCTCACCCTAGGATCTGTCCCGAGTGGGATTCGAACACAGGCAGTGAGAGGACACTGTGATCAGTAGGCGCACACTTTAGTCCACTTGGCCACCGAGTTAAAAAAAAAATTTGAACAAAATATAAACAATAATACTGTAAGATTGTGAGCAAAATGTAACAGATCTTCTATCTGTATAAAATTTTCCAGATTACCCTTCAACAATGATCGTAAAAGTAAAAGTTCATCTAAAAAACTACCAATAGTTGTAATTTAGACAAACAAATTGTCACGACTAAACTGATTCTTGATTCATTGATTTAGCGTTTCCTTAAAGCATTTCTTTTCATTTAGCACCTTTGCCCCTAACTAAATGCTAAATGAATGGGTTCAATTGTAGTTTGACCCTGAAATTGACATGTATCCCATCCAAGACAGAGTCATGTTTTTCTTTCTTTCTTTTTTTATTCTTTTTTTTTTTTTGTGAAATAAGGATAAATAAGGATAAAAAATAATGAGGTATGAATTCTGACAAGTAACTTTATAACAATTTCTATACATTTTAAAATTTATGTTTTTAGGGTAGCCTGGTATATGAAGCTACTGGAGATGGATCTGCATTGTCCTATTTCTACATCACTAGAGATGGACGAGTTTACTTGAAAAACAGCCTTAGACAAGACAGCTTGAACCAGTACACACTCCGTGTTGTTGCTTATGACACATTCTATCCAAATAATCGTGGAAGTAGCGTGGTTTTGATAAATATTATACGTAATCCAAGCGGACCTATATTCACACTTCAGAATTATGAAGAAACAATCAACGATAACTTCCCAGTTGGAAATGTTGTTTTGACTGTCACTGCAACTGATGCTGATGGGGTAAGATTTTTTAACATATAATAGCATTATTTAGAATATATCAGGAAAAATTGACAAGCTGCTGCTTTAAAGTGTTTTCTTAATGTTTTAATTAAAATCAGTTCAAAATGAAGCACCAACTACCATTAAAAAAATATTTTCCATAAAAATTATTCAGATTTTTTTACATTTTGAATGACAAGAAAAAAATTGAAAAATCTGCACATTTTTATTTATTTATTTTATTAATTATTATTATTATTATTAATTTTTTTTTTTTTGTTTTATCAAATTTTTTTTTTTAAACAAGGGCCTTGGTGGTCAAGTGGTCTATTGTTAGTTTGTATGCCGAAACTGGTTTTTTTTTTTTTTTCACAATAAAAATACATGTATATTAAATCACCATATTTTAACTCCTACAAATCAGTTTGCTTTTTTACTGAGGGCTGTATTGAGTGACTTTATGTTATGTGACCTTTTTTATACTAGTTCACTGAGATTATTTTATTTTTTAATTTTTAATTTCAACATTCTGTTTTATTTTTAGGATACTGTGACATACAGAAAGATCTCGGGTAGTGTAAATGATGATTTTTACATCAGTCCTGATAGTGGTCAAGTGTTTTTGAGACGTCAGTTATCCTTTAATGTAAACACACAAAATAGATATGTGGTATGTTATTTTATAATTATTGTTGATAGCACAACAGTTCTTTTCATTTAACAGATTTTTTTTTACCTTAGGGATTTTTTTTGAGATCCCATACTGTTACTCAGAAACTTGTAAAACATCTATGGATAATTTTTATTCAAACTATAACTGGAAAAATTTTTGAATTCTAGTAAGACATTTCCAAGTTTTATTTTTTTATCATATTTATTTATTATTATTCAATTATTTTATTATTATTATTATTTTTTTTTTTGTAACGGTAAAGTAATTTGGTTTTTGACACAAACCACTATTTCGTTCAGTTGACTAAGTGCTTACTTTATAAATGGGAAGTTCGGATAATATAACTTATCAATTCAGAATCAAAATTCAAAAATATGCTCGTGACTATTTCACCAAGAACACTGCATACATAATGATATATATGTTGAAAAAAAATTGATTCCATTTTTAACAATGGATGTGCCACAGAAAGTTTAACTGCCATAAGATTACAGCATCAGTATAAATTTCTGCAATTTTGCCTATAGCTTTTGTGAAATGATAATGACATGAAAATGAACCCATTTATTTATTGATACTGCCTTGGTGGATAAGAAGTAGAGCATCAATCTCAAGAACAGGAGGTTGTGGGTTCAAACCACAGTTTGGTCAAACATGAGACTTTAAAATTTGAGAGACTGCCTTTCCCATCTGGTGCTCAGCATATAGAAGACAGAGGATTGACTGTTTCACATGGTGTCAAGATAATTTGACAAAGGGATTAATTAAATTGATATGCTTGTCTGTTGCATATTGACTCTATGAGCTAGCACTTTGAAGTAGTTCTGAGTTCAAGGCACACATATGGAAACGTCTTCTTAGATAAATCATTGGATACTAATAAACTTGCTCATATTGCAAAATTCTAGAAAATTGCTGGTGCCAGGTTTAACAATAACATAATAAAACATTTCTCTAAGGAATTCATATTTAATTGTTGGCCTTTTGATTAAGTGAATTTGATATTAAATTCATTTCAGTCAATCAGACAGTTTATTTAGAGTTTGTTCCATCTTAAATAGAAATAATATTGACTGTAACCAGTAAAGTAATTGATTTATATTTACTTAGCACACGTGGCATCTGGATAAAAAATGAAAGACACAGTTCTTTCAGATGGGAACTTAAAATAAACAAGGTCCCATGTCACAGTAGGCATGGCAAGATAAAAAACCCTGCTGTACAATGCCATCAACGCAACACACAGGCAAAATTTATGCACTTTTGCCTATAGCTGGCAACATCAGGTGGTTAATTCTTCACTGGAACTTAAAACACCATTACTCAACTCAACTCTTAGTTGACATAATAATAAAATGGAAAGTTTTGGCCTGGACATATAACCAGCAATCAATTCAGGTATAACTAGTAGCACAGACCCTAATAAAAGTGACAAAAAAGTCCTACAAAATGAGTTCCAAAGTTTTAAATTTTTTATGTATGTCTTTTGTAGTTTACTGTACAAGCATCTGATAACCGTATACAGACACGCTATGCAAATGCCACAGTAATAATTAACATTGTACGGGGATCACCACCATTCTTCCTTAATGAACCATACAGTTTTTCAATTTCTGAAAAAACAGCCATTGGACGATCAATTTATTCAGTAACTGCCAGAGATAATGACCTACTGGTAAGTAGTGTGAAATTTTGTCTTGAATTTTATTGTTTAAGGGGCTTTCACAATTGGAGCATGAGCAGAAGTGACAAAATATTTGTACGACCGATAAATTTTGATTTGGAATGTAAACTGTTGCCAAAATATTTGCATATGAAACAGTATTAATAAGAAATTTGCACAATCTAAAGGGACTTTTGTTTGAAAAAAAGCATTAAATCTTGCGATATATCTTGGGTTTATATGTGACCATTGTACAATGAAAGCCAGTGTTGTAAGATAGTACAATAGGATTGCATGAGTGATCAATTGTTTGGACAATTGAACCTTTTTTTGGCATGTCTGTCCTGTTATAAGAATTGAGCTTGAGTTCATTTGTGAGATGTTTTGGGTTCGAACCCCAACCGGGTCTGACCCAAGACTTAAAAGTGGGTAGTGACTGCTCTTTTGCCAAGTACTCTGTATTATGAAGTGAAAATCATGGTTCTTTCGGATGGGAACTTAAAATAAACAAGGTCCTGTGTCACGATAGTCATGGCACAATAAAGAACCCTGCTGTATAATGCCATTAGTGCATGCACAGGCAAAATTTCTGCACTTTCGTCTATAGCTGGCAATGTCTCGACATAACTGAAATATTCTTTACTGGGATGTTTAACACCATTACTCAACTCAACTCTGTTTTTTCCTGAATATTGTTTTTTTAAATATATTTTTTTCATATTTTAAATAGGGATCCATTGTATACACTGTTGTTGGTGATGTTCCTGCTCCGAGTTACTTTTCAGTCAATTCTTCCACTGGAATCATCTCTCCACGTGTTGATTTGAGAACAGACAACACCTTGACATACACAGTAAGTACAATACAGAATACCTCACACAACTTAAATAATAATTTTTTAGAATACCATGCCTGAATGGTCCTGTTGTTTGGATCACAGTGTCTATCAACAACATATATGTTCAGATCTCACAAGAGCAGATCATGGTTTGTGAAACTTTTTCAATTTGTTTCCAGTAGGCAAGTGTTTATTTAGAGCACTCCAGTTTACTCCATCATTCCAAAACTGACCACTTCTAAATGTGTCTTTTGATACCCCAGTATGCATGTGTATTTAGCTGTTTCATAATTTCTCTTTTAAGATTATTATGAAGTATTAACTGTCGATTTTCTGGAATGAAAAGAAACTTATCTGATTTTCTTTGTTAATATATATTATTTATACTAAATAATGATTTTACTGAAATATCTTTTTTTTATGATTAACAGCTAAGAGTTGCAGCCTATGATAGTCTGGTGTCCAATCAAATTACCACAGCTACAGTGATAATCGGAGTTACCAGGAATGATAACCCACCTATATTCCAAAATGAACCATATAGAGTGAATGTTCCAGAATCTTTCGCTATTGGAACAAGTTTGATCCAAATAACAGCAACAGATTTGGATGGTGTAAGTGATTTTATAATAAATAATTTTAACTAAACTCCTCTATTCACACTGACGAATCAATATTGTATCTAAAACATGTCACATTTTGTTTTTATGAAGTAATTGGCCTTTGTTTATGTCAATCAATTTCTTGTTGAGCCTGGTATTGCCAAAAGGCGAGACTTAGGTGTTACTTTTCTAATATCAGCAGTGGCAGCATGTCAAAATGTGAAAGTTTATGTCAAAGTAATGTATTTTTTACTATATCAAAAACTAACCAGGCGAGACATTTAAATCTTTGGAATTCTTGTTTTATCTAACAAGTTTCTTCATGACAATATTTATGAACAAATTACACAAAACTTAATAAAAACATTAAGTATAGTAATGTCTCTATGATCTTTGTGTTTTATAACCCACACTTCTTTATTTACAAATTGGCCATCATTTATTTTGTTGAATATTTTTTGACAGCACTTGCATTTCAAAAATTTACAGCAGCTTGGTGGCCAAGTGACCACAGTGCATCTCATTGCCTAGGCTCGAATCCTTCTTGGGCAGATCTTAGTTCCAGAAAGTTTGTTAGTTGACCAAGACATTGAACATCATTACTCCACTCATACATTTACACCTAATACACTATTTTCATTGTGATAGAATTTGTAGCACCTGTAATGTCTTGTTTTAATTTTTTCTTTTCAGGATAGAATCCGTTACAGTATATTCGGACAGTCTAATGAAAACTTTGGTTACTTCTATTTGAATCCAGATACTGGAATATTTTACCTTACAAGATCACTTACGACAGCAAACTTTGACTCATTCTCAGTATGTTTATTTTTCTCTTTTCATTCCAGTAATTTTCACATAGGCACATGGATACACACACAGACACAGACAGACACACACACACACACACACACACACACACACACACTGTATACTTCCATATCAATATTAATAACTAAAATTAACTATGAACAAACATTCATAAATGACAGACAATTGAAAATTAACCAATAATAGTTGAAGAAATTTGTACAAAGTATAACTATTAACGATAACCATTTTTTTTCTCATAATTTCAGATTGATGTTAGAGCTTCAGATCAGCGTACCCCTGAAAGGGTTGACACCTCTATAGTTACAATTAACATTATTCGAGACAGATTTCCACCAGTCTTCCAGAACTTACCTTATGTTGTCTCTGTAACAGACACGGCCCCTGTCAATAACACAGTCATTACAGTTACAGCCATTGACCAAGACCTTAAGGTAATTACCATCCATAGTTCATTGAACCTTGCATTTTTGATGCTAAATAAAATAGTGTTCCTTTTAGGTGCAAAGTTAACACAATCTGGCAACATGTGCTGGATAAATTTTTGATTTTGACAAGGGACACATTTTGGTTGTTGTTCTCCCTTTAGATAAAATAATGAGTGAATAACTGGTCGATTCTACAGCATCTAAGGACAGATATTTAAATTAGCAGCATATCCAATAGAATAAACATCTATAGCCACAATTGTCATACTTTTTAGAGAAGTCTAAGGATGCAGTAAAGATTCATTAAGCCGTTACTTATTTAGGCCCCAATTATTTCTTAACTAAAGTATCCCTTAACTTAAATCTGGCAAATTTTAAAATCTTAATTAGATTACAATATTTTAAGGTGTTATTTTGAAGATCACCTCAAGCTTATTAACAACTGTGTTTATTATTATCATCAAAAATTGATATTCATATTGTTAAAAAAAATTGCCAAATTTGCTAAATTTAAGTTAAGGGAAAATGTAAATGGAGGAATGATTGTGAAACTGGGGTCTGTGGAATTCTTTGAAGAGTTTTGAACCAGAAACTTAAACATGAAAACATAATCTGGCAAAGTATAAATGTTGATTAGTGTAGACTTGTCCAGTCTGGGGAGGACTACTGACCTCACAGTTAAAAATACTGTTTGTATCGTGTGTAATATAACATTAATTATTTGTAATTGTAATGATTAGTAAGAGCAACCCAGACCTGTTCAGTATACTGATTTTATGCTTGCTTTGAACAATATTGAATATGTCACAGAATGCATTTAGCTTTGTTTTAATACTTTTAATTTTTATTTAAAAAAAAAAAAAAAAAAAAAAAAAAAAAAAAAAAAAAAAAAAAAAAAAAAAAAAAAAAAACTAGTGACCATATTTCAGTTCAAGGTAATTTTTTTAAAATCATTTTCACTAATGATTTCTTTTTACTTGAAAACTTTTTTCAGATTTGGTAAAAAAAAGATATATATATATATAATTGACAAATTATTCCTCATATCAACATTTTATTATCAGTATTATTTATTAGTACATGTAATTTAAAGGGTGTGGGAGTGATTTAGGCTGCTCAGAATCATGATTAAAGGGTTTGGTTGTGGCAGAAATGTTTAAAGTTAAACTTTGTTGGAGTTGCATCCCTTTTTTTAGTGTTAATCATTTCTCGCTACTGAAACTTGATGTAAATGATGTTTGCCTATCCAGCTGCCTGCCCTGTTTAGCCTATATGCTTAGGATATACTTTTAACTTTGTAACATTTTCAGGGACGAATTGCTTATGAAGCTATAGGAGTGTATCCTGCAAGGAGTTTCTTTGGTGTAGACAATATTGATGGATCTGTAAGAATTATCAGCTCACTAAAGGGAGATGGACTATACCTGACATCATATACTGTAAGTTATTAGATTCTAGTAAAAAAAAAAAAAAGAGAGAGATGACTGTGGTATGACTGGGGTGGGGGTGGGGGTTAGAGTGATTGGAAATGAAATTTCTTAGTTGGAGTCAATATCATTTTAAGCAATATATAGATGAAGTTGTTGAAATGTATTCAATTTTATGTAATATTTCAATATCTATTACACTGTTAACAATTCCCTCTGTTATTGGTAATTTTTATCGGGGGAGTGGGGGGTGGGGGTTAAACTCATTTTAACACTGCTTTTTTACCATTATTAGTTTGACAGCTTGGATATATTTCTTGCTTAATGACACATCTGCTGGTATTTTTGTGATTGCTGTTCTTTCATGTCAAAGCTAAACAAGTACAATGTAATATGATAACAGAATTGAGTGTTGTATATCTTGGTCAAGATTATTTTACTTAAAAGAAGACAGCTAGTTTTGAGATGGTGAATGAAAAAAAAAAAAAACACAGTGTGTTGGCAGGGGTGACAGTGGTTGCAAAGTTGTGACAGTGGTAACAGGGGTAGTAGTGATGACAGTGGTGACAGTGGTGGCAGGGATGACAGTGGTTGCATAGTGGTTAAAGCATTAATCTTCAAATTTAAGGTGTCTCATTGCTGTGGGGTAAGCTGCAAGTAAGAAAAGTGTTTTGTTTATCATAGTCTCTTTCTAGTAACAGTATAGTAGACTGAATGGTTTGTGATGACATTTCAGGTTAGTGTACTATCACTCTAAATTAAGGTTGCTATAATTGTGCACTAGTACAATGCTGATCAGAAACACAAGCATAGCAAGAACTTGTGGTAAGATTAATCCTTGAGATCATCACGAATATCTGAAACCTTGCTGTCATACAACAACAATCAACCAACACATACAAATGGAACTCGCCAGCGACCATGTGATTAATACCCCTTAACGTTTGTGCGCGGAATGAATTGAATAACGTTTATATCTAATATTCCCAAAAAGAAGTTGTTATTACGGGAAAACGTCACTTTATGCCATACCATTGCCATTAGAAATAATTGTTCCACACAAATGGTATGAGGTATCACGTGGAGCTGGGGGAATTCCATTGACATATTTTCTTGCACAAGATCAGTGAAAGTTGAAATCTATTCTCAATGACGAGATGAGAAGGGCTAAGAACTGTAAGTTGTTTCTTTTAATTACTTTGTGACTGTGACCCCTAATCTAAAAATGAACTTTCAGGAAAAATAAACAGAGCTGTTTTAATTTTTAAAATGTTTATTATGTTTGTTTTGTAGTTGAAAGTTATAGCATATGATACACAATCTAGAGCTCAAGTTGCCACAGCAGATGTTTCCATTACTGTGTCAAGAAATGTCAATCCTCCAATTTTCACACAATCTCGTTATCAGACCACAATTAGTGAGAGTTATGCATTTGGTGTGCCAGTTATCAAAGTATCAGCTACTGACCGTGACAATGTAAGTATTTACTATTTATAAGTACTAATTGAATAAATGCTTAGTTTTGTTTTTCCTTTGAAACAAAACTGAAATAGCAGTTATTTGGTCATCTTGTCGTTCAAAATTTTCATAATTTTGTTTCAAAAATTTTTTGCTGTCAACGGTATGAGAGGTTACAATAGAGTTCCAAACTGTAAATGATTTTTGTTTATTAATACTGGTGAATTCTGAAAAGAAATTGTGCATGCATGCACACACAACACACACACACACACACACACACACACACACACACACACACACACACACACACACACACACACACAGATAGAGAAAGAGAGAGAGAGTTCTAAAATAGGAAATGAACAAAAGGTATTTTGAAATTTAAATTGTGACAGTTCCTACACTTTGAAGCATAAAGTTGCTAGATGAGACAGCTGGCAGAGTGGGCAAAGCATTAGTCTTGTAACTGACACGTTCATTATTTGGGGTTCAGTTCTATAAAAGTTTGAAAAAAAAGTTTGTTTGCCTTGCGTTGGTTTTTTAAGTGTAGAAGAGTTTACGTTGGAACCCCTAGCATGTATGTAAATGTTGATTGTAAATAATAACTTTTTTATTAAAATATTTTAGAATAATGGATATTAATTGGGAGAAAATTTGTGGCTTGCAATTTAAAAAAAAATTGTTGGGAGAAAATTTTAGTGAATCAAGTTTTGTGAAAGTAAACCACATTGGAGACCTTGGTTATTAAAATTTTTCATGAATTTCATGGTTTTTACTTACCTTCAAAAAAAGTGAATTTTAGTCCCCACAAAGATTTTAGATTTTAGAGTACCTTGAATATTTAATGTTATTTTTTTAATGTTTCTGACTTTTAAATTTTATTATGTTTCAGGATGCAATTACATATTCTATGCTTCGCGATAACACCAATGGCCAGTCATTAGATTACTTCTTCATAGAACAGGTTGATGGAAATATTTATCTTAGAAAATCTCTCACATCTTCAACAACAAGTCAGTTCTCAGTAAGTATTTGAAAAAAATATTCTTTTTAAATAAAAAAAATATTGTTTTGTTATAAATAAGATAAAAGAAAAAAGATTTTTAGAATGGAGATTTTAACCAGCTTCTGGTCAAGTCTTCATTTTCAGCACCAAAAAAAAATTGTTTAATGTAGATTTGTTGAACAAAACAAAACATTGTCTCATTAAACTTAAAATTTTTAAAAATATTGATGATAGAAAAGTGGGAATATTTGAGTTGAGTGCCAGCTCAGCTGAGTAAATGATTGTGAAACCAAGGCCTGATAAATACTTAAGTATAATGATAATTTTTTTTTTTATTTTACATTTTACCATTATTTCTTTTTTAAGTTTACTGTGCGTGCTAGGGACAATGGCAATCCAAACAGAGAAACAACAGTAGAAGTACTAGTTTTTGTAACACGTGACCAGTTCCCACCAATATTTATAAGTACTCCATATTCAACAAGTGTACAAGAAGATGCTCGTAACGGCACAGCTATCTATACTGTTACTGCTACCGATCAAGACTTGCAGGTAATAATTATAGAATTTAATTCATTGTGAGTGAACTCTTGTTTCAAGCCACGTCAGCATTATTTTAGCTACACATCAGCATTATTTCAGCTATGCTGATTTTAGCTACACATCAGCATTATTTCAGCTATGCTGATTTCAGCTACACATCAGCATTATTTTAGCTATGCTGTTTTAGCTACACATCAGCATTATTTCAGCTATGCTGATTTCAGCTGCACATCAGCATTATTTCAGCTATGCTGATTTCAGCTGCACATCAGCATTATTTCAGCTATGCTGTTTTAGCTACACATCAGCATTATTTCAGCCATGCTGATTTCAGCTGCACATCAGCATTATTTCAGCTACACATCAGCATTATTTCAGCTACACTTAAGCATTATTTCAGCTACACATAAGCATTATTTCAGCTGCACTTCAGCATTATTTCAGCTACACATTAACATTATTTCAGATGTTATTGGCTTGGCATTTTATTGTATGTTTGTACTAAAATGTATACTTTCTGCATATGTGATAATGAAATCAACAGTAATCATTATCACACTTTCTTTATGATAACCCATTTAACATTTTGAGGCCTTGGTGGCCTGAGTTTTCTAAAGCTAGGACATATAGATTACAATGCTTCTAATCTAGATTTGAATCCTGTTTGAGCAAGTTCTAGAGTGAGAAAGCTTGCCTGTTAACTTGCAGAAATTCAATAATTTTTTTGGGGGTTCTTTGGTTTTTTCCTGCATCCTAGAACTGCTCACTTGATATAAGTGTTTTTCCTGCATCCTAGAACTGCTCACTTGATATAAGTGAGAGAATATTTACTGGTGCAAAAAGTACCTTTCTCAATCAAATTCCATACCTTTTATCAAATTCCTCTGCTAGCCCCCTAATAGTCATCTGTTTTGTTTTGTTTTAAACAACAGCTATAAACAGTATTTTATGACTAACTAATGAAGGGGAAGAAACCATGATTTATCTTGTAAACACTATTTTTCAGACATTGGATCTTATGTAAAATTAAGCATGTAGGATGAATTGGATTTGTATTTGGGCATATTTTTGGTTTAAAAACTCAAATTTATGATTAAAAAAATAAAGCATGTTCATATCCATATTGCATGCCATATTGGTCCTCTACCACTATCAGACTTCTATCTTAAACTGTTTGGCTTAAGTCTCAGTCAGTGTAATTTGTGAAATGGATGTAACCTCATTAAAATAATGTTTTTGTCTAATCTGGCATTCCCATAAGACGAGACTTAGGCGCCAGTGACGTCATGTCAAAATGTTTAAGTAATGTATTTTCTGCTCAATCAAAAACTTACCAGGCGAGACATTTAAATCCTTGGAATTCTTGTTATTTGTTAAAACCAGTTCTTACCTTGCAAACTGAATGATCGGGATTGTGACATTAATATTACTTTTCTATGATGGTGTCATTTGTGTTTAATTTTGTAAAGACCCGAGTCATAAATTTCATTGCTACCATTATGATGGCAATATTGTCATTGATAAGTGGAGTGGAGTAATGGTGTTTTAAGCCCCAGTCAAGATTCTTTCACTTGGTCAATTCTGGGATGTTGGAGGAAACTGGAGTGCCCAGAGAAAACCACCCACCTTCAGCAAGTGACGAACTTTCTCACACTAGGATCTGTCCTGAGTGGATTCTAACCCAGGCAGTGAGAGGCGCTGTAATCTGTAAGCGCACACTTAATACCACTCGGCCACTGAGGCCCCTCTTCATTAATAATGGTTTTTTTAATCTGAGTCATGTCATCAATGATACTTTGATAATGGATTACATCATATTTACGTTAATTTTGCTTAAATCAGAGTCATGTTATTAATCATACCTTTATATCACGTTGGACATATTATTACCAGAACTTCTTGTTCTGTTTCAGGGATTTATCACCTATGAAGTGATTGGTACAGGTGCAGCTCCAAGCTTTTTCCATGTGGATCAGCGTACTGGTGACGTTTATGTTATTAACAATCTTAGAACGGACATCGCCTTGACTTATACAGTAAATTTTTTTTTTAGTTTATATTTACATTATGTCTAAACAACACCTTATGAAATTTTTTACTTTAAAAGTCGGATTTCTTTTTATTTGTGATATTGGGGTGAATTATGAAACACAAGAAGAAGAAGAAGAAGAAAGAAAGAAATCATAAAAGTTTCATGTCATTAAATAAGTTTTTTTGAGAATTTACCAAAAAGAAAGAAAAAAAAATGTGTCAATATTAACTCAAGCTACAGCATGGCTTTAATATATAGTTTGTGATATTTGTTTGTGTTTTAATGTTATATGATGTTTTGTATCAAAATTTTTTTTAACAAAATTTAATTTGAGAGATTTCATTTTCAGTTAAGAATCCGTGCCTATGATAGCAACAACAAATTGCAGTATGATGATGAGGATCTTTTAATCAATGTCAACAGAAACATCAATCCACCCAGATTTGTAGAACGAACATATGTACGACAGATATCTGAGGATATGGCAATAACGTCAGTAGTTGTCAACACAACAGCGACTGATGCTGATAATGTAAGACAAATTTTCTTTTGTTAGTATACTAACTGGTGATGTTCAATAATTATGATTATTATACAGCAATTTTGTTTCACATACAAATAAAACGATAAATTCTGAGGTGTTAGTGTGCAATATATATTGATTTCTGCACACAAACTTAGTTCCAATTTGAGGTCTCCAAAATCCATTTTTTATATATTACACACTTTGTCATGTGGCACTGTCCTCTGAATTATGAGTGAAGAGAACATTTTTTCCAAAAATGATATTGCACTAGTTCATATATCAATATATAATACCTAGGGCAATATTTGTTTATTTTGAGACAAAAAAGGTATTTTTAGATGAAATATAAGTGGGGAGGTAATGAAATATATAATAAATGGTTATTAAACTGATATTGTAAATATTATCCCTGATTGACTTGACATTTGCACTTGCAAGCACTTGCAAATGTAGAATCAACTCATGAAAATATTCCACAATATCACTTCAATAACCCAATGTATTACTTAAGAATTTAATAAAAGAAGTTAACTTGTAATATTTTATTCTTTAAACATTAATATGAATAGTAGCTTAGGAAATGATTAACAATTTTTAAGACTTTTTTGAGGGGGGGGGATGGGTTTGGGGGAAAGAAGATTTATTATTGGATAACCTTGGCTCGATATGAAGCAATGATATTATGAAACTTATCAAAGTTAAAGTTTATATCTTCAGATTTTTTTTAATTTTAGTTGATTGATTTATTTATTTATTTATTTCTATTTTTTTGCAGGATCGATTGACTTATTCCCTCTCTTCAGATTCTAATTGTATTCGGGCATTCTACATAGGATCCGATGATGGTGTGCTTAGATTAAGAATATCCATGCTAAATACAGCAGACATGTCGTTCACAGTAAGTATGAAAATTGTCATGGAAAACCCTATAAAAAACTAGGCGAGACTTGACTAACATAATAGAAGTATATTTGTATAATACAGCCAAATTGTTTTTATTTCCCCCCCCCCCCCCCCAGAAAAAAGTATATCAAAGATCAAGGCCATAAGGTCAAATACAGATGTCAGGGAGGGGTTTTAGCTTTCTAAACAATTTTAATTTTAATATGTTTTTCTTTTTATTTTACAGTGTAGAGTAACTGTATCAGACAATGGCTACCCACAAGCTAAGACTGATGCTGTCAATGTCTTGATCTCCGTCAATAGGGACCTCAATCTACCAGTGTTTACAAATAATGCTAGATATTCAGTTGTAATAGATGAGTCCACACCTGTCACAAGGAACATCATTCAAGTACAAGCTACCAGATTAAATATGGTGGTAAGTAGTGTTGTTTATAAATATTGTCATGGCAATATTCGCTCATGGTGATATTTTTGGGGAAAATAGAAAGAAAAGAAAAATAAAACCATAAATACCCACACACAAAAAACTTAACTTTATGGAATAATACTGAAACTTATATTAAACTTTAATAGGAAACTAGAACTGCCTTAACATAAGTGAGAGAATATTGACTGAGTCAAAAAGCATATTTCTCAATCAAACTCCATTCCTTTTAGCAAATTCTTCTGATATTATCTTTATTGTTTTCTGCCAAAAGTTATATGTTTTGTTTTGTTTTAAACAGCAAAAATAAACAGTTTCTTAGTGATTTTTATGTTTTGAAGGGGAAAAACTATGATTTTTCTTGTAAACACTTTTTTCATGAACAGTTTCTTAGTGATTACTATGTATTGAAGGGGAAGAAACCATGATTTTTCTTGTAAACACTTTTTTCAGGCATTCTTTTTAGCAAGAATTAGATTTGTTGCTGGACAGATTTTTAAAAAAAAATGTTTACCACTTTTCATTCCACTAAACAAATGCATTTTATCAAGATTGTCACAGAGCCCTAAAACAAGGGGTAAATAATTCCATTTTATTTAAAAAAAAAAAAAAAAAAAAAAAAAAAAAGAGAGAGATTTTAATTACACATCTTATTTGTCATACTAATATTTTTTAGATAGATTTGCCATAAATTCGTCAAGGGTCTTTTTTATTTCATATATCTAATTTTGTTATAGGGACGTATTTATTATGAAGCTATTGGAGATTATCCAGCACAGAGTTTCTTTGGTGTTCAGAATGTATCCGGTCAAGTTAGTGTTCAAGCAAATTTAAGAAATGATAATCTAAGATTGAACTCATATGTGGTATGTATAACTTTTAGCTTTTATTCTCTAAATGTAAACAGTAGAGCTTTTGTTGACCTCACTGCACTGATAAGCATTATAATTGTACAATGTATATTTTTTGTTCAAGTGTTTCAGAAGATTGGAAAATGTCTGACAGTTCGGTCTTTATTTTTGAAGGAATTAAATCAAATTAAGAAAAAAATTACATTATTTTAGGTATTATGATTTTAACCTACTAATTTCTCTAGATGAAGCACATCAAGCACGAGCTAGCTAGCTCAGTTGTCCGATGTTACAAATCAAGGTTTCGCAGTTGAACTATTCTTTTCCTGCTGATTGAACTTTTTGTTTCATGAAAGATTTTATTTATTTGCATCTTAATTTTAACTATTGTACTTCATGTTATTTTTACTAGTTACATGTTCTCAATTTTTATTAAAGTTTTCTTTCTTTTTCAAAAACTAGCTTCGTGTAAGAGCTTATGACACAGCAGCTCCTCGACTCACGGCCACAGCAGAAGTTTTTATCACTGTAAATAGAAATTTGAATGGTCCAATATTTAACCCATCTCAGTATGAAGTTACAATACGAGAAGAGTTGGCAGTAGGCACATATATACAAAGATTGAATGTTACAGATCTTGATAACGTAAGTAAAACATATCCCACAGAAATACTTAAGGCTGGTCTAAATCCCAAGCTTATGGATCAGGGTACTTATTGATTGGTCCTAAATCCCAAGCTTATAGATCAGGGTTCTTATTGATGGGTCTAAATCCCAAGCTTATAGATCAGGGTTCTTATTGATTGGTTTAAATCCCAAGCTTATATATCAGGGTACCAATTAATTGGTATAAAATCCCAATCCTAAGATCCGTGGAAGTTTGTTCATAGCAACCAGATCTGGTATCCAAGGTGGCCTTTTTACTATAAATTAAGCATACAGATAAATGGTTATTACATGTTTTATTATGTGTATGTGTGTGTACATATATATATATATGGTTTACAAATGTCTATGTTTGATACAAATTTGATTTCATTTAAAACATTGTGTGCAACTAAAATTAAGACATTTTCAGAAAGAAATGCCTTGTATATTACTGCAAAGAATAAAACTAATGATCATTTGTAAACTTGCACACTAAAGAATAAATGGTGTTTTTTTTTTAATGTGTTTGTGTGTTTTTAAGGCTTTCCTTGCTGTTAGTTTCTTGAATCATGTTCAGTAATCTGTCTACCAACATGGTTATTGTTATTGTTATTATTATTATTATTATTTTATTTATTTAATATTTATTTTATTTTATTTTATTTTATTCAGAATATTATTGTTGTTATTATTATTATTATTATTATTTATTTTATTTATTTAATATTTTATTTTATTATATTTTTTCAGAATATAATTACAGTGCTCAGTAAATGGAAATGCCAAAGCACAGTTATATTTCAGCATAGATCCTGGAACTTGTATTGTAAGAGTGTCGAATGACCTCCAAACAGATCCAACAAGAGATGTCAGATACACAGTAAGTTTAAGAGGGTCCATTTTATTGCATCGATCTTTAGAATTTCTTTACATTCACAAGCATTCTGACATGTCAATTTTTTTCTCAACAGTCTTTCAGTAAGCAGATCCAACAAGAGACTGTCAGATACACACTAAGTTTTTAAAGGGGGCCTTTTTTGGCATCGATCTTTAGAATTTCTTTTCATTCACAAGCATTCTGAATGCTTTTGACATGTTTTTGTCATCATTCATTCAGTAAGCAATGGTTTCTTGTCTCACAATGGCGTAGTTTGTTCACAGTTTACTGGCAATGTTTATAATGGTGTAATTTTTATATTGAGGAGGGGGGAAGGGTTTTGAAACAAATAAAGCATTAGATGGTGAGAGTGTTTACTCATGCTGTTATTTAATTTTTTTTATTTTTCAGCTCAATGTTTTAGCATCAGACAATGTAAGTCCTAGCCCGAAGATTGCATCAGCAACTGTCTTTGTAAATGTATTGCGTGATCTAGCATCCCCAAGATTCACCAACCTACCAGATCGGGTTAATGTCTTTGAGAACCAGGCAGTCAACAGGAGCATATATACAGCCACTGCAACTGATGCTGATCTGAAAGGAAGGATTGTATATGAACTTACAGGCCTCTTCCCTACTCAAAGCTTCTTTACTGTCGATTCAAACAGCGGAGCAGTGATATTGAGAAACAGTCTACTCTCCGATAGTGTATCCACCCAGGAATACACAGTAAGAATTTTATATTTCATAGATTAATATGTTCATTTTTAAAAGCAAATAGATCAAGACTTCAAGAGCAAAGGTCAAGATTCCTTTTTATATTAAAGGGGCAAAATTCATCTTTTAGAGGAAAGGTTCCTTTTTTACTTTTGTAAAAAAGTTAGTTTTAATTGTTAGAAGAAGGGGAAATTTTTCCTTTATATGAAGAGGTATGTTTTAATTTTTAGAGATTGGGGAAAATTGATTTTATATAAAGGGACAAGCTTTGAATTTAAAGAAAAGACAAGTTTTGATGTTAAGTGAAATTGATCAGTAGAGGTGTTTCAGTAAAATAAATTTGTTTTTTTTCTATGTTGATGCATGTTTTATTTATACTGATTCAGGTATAGGTAAATCATACATTTATAATACACTATACTGAATGAATGTGAAATTAATATACACCCACCATAACCACCTTACACACAGAGAGAGAGAGAGAGAGAGAGAGAGAGAGAGAGAGAGAGAGAGAGAGAGATTAAATTAGCTATAACAACATCCATATATAAAGACCACCTGTCTTTACAGTAAAAACTTATGATGACAACACTACTATGATGACAACTTCTGTATGCATACCAACTGTATATAAAGTCCATATTTCTTTGGTCTCCTGAGTCATCTTTGTATACAGGGCAACTGTTCTTCTTAAATGTTTCCATTACAGAAGCAGAGACTTTCTGTATTTGCAACAAATTTATTATTAAAATTTTTTTGTTAAACTCTTTCAGGCCCGCTTACAAGCATATGATTCAGCTTATCCAAATGTTAAAGCAACAGCAGACCTAATCATTCAAGTTACTCGTAACCAGAATGGACCAGTTTTCACGCAATCATTGTATGAAGTGACCATTGCAGATAGTTTCCCACTAGGAAATCAGGTTGTAGCTGTAGCTGCAACAGATAATGACGGGGTATGTACACAGAATATGCTCTATGTTTCTGAAGTGTTATATTACTATAAATCGGGAAATTTCCGCAATCATTTTATTTTGGCGTTAATTCGCTAGTAAAGCTAGACACGAGAATGGCAGGTTATTTAAATTCTTTACCGAGTAAAATGATATTTTGTGCATTCCATGTTATCAATGACCTTGACTTGGGTATTAATTATCATTCCAATTACTAATCTATGAAAAACTTTAAAATTTTGAGAGGAACTTTATGGATGATTAAATGCATTTCCATCAATTTTTAGCTTTTTTATGAAATGGATTTGATTTGATCTGTTTTAATGGGGTTTTTCATCCCAGTAATGAATATTTCACTTCGAGACATCACCATCTATAGATGAAGTTGCAGAAATTTTGAAATTTTGCAGTGTGCTTAGGGCTATGTGCAGCGAAGTTCTTTAACTTGCCATGCGTGCTGTGACACAGGGTATTGGTTTTTAGGTCTTCTCCAAAGGACCCCATTACTTCATTTTTAAATACCAAGTGCCTGGCAAAATTACAGTCACTACCTATTTTTCAAATCATGGTCAGATCTGGCTGGGGTTTGAACCCCGACCTCACATTTAAAGAAATGGATATTTGAATTATGTGGAAAATCTTTGTGATATAATGACATGTTATATATTGTTACGTTACATTATAATTATTTGTTTCATAGGATGCCATTATTTTTACAAGTCTTGGAACTATAAATGACCAGAGTTTCTTCTTTTTGGACCAAACTACCGGATCTATTACATTGAAACGCATTTTGTCAGATACTCAGAGCAACCAGTTCTCGGTAAGTTCCTTTTCTTATTAATAGAAAAATAAAAAGTTTTGTTTCATGTCACTTGAACCCAGAGTAGACCCAACATTTTCAATTAAGGAACAACTCTAACAGATTTTTTAGAATTATGACAACAAGTGTCATTAAAGCTGTTGGCAAAAATTGTCAAACAGAAGCAAAAATTAATTGAGCTATTCAGTTAAATAAAAACTTTGGAAATATCTCTCTCTCTCTCTCTCTCTCTCTCTCTCTCTCTCTCTCTCTCTCTCTCTCTCTCTCTCTCTCTCTCTCACACACACACACACACAGACACACCCACACACACACACACACACACATGCACACACCTTGTTTTTTATTCATTAAATATGTTTTTTGTAGTTTGCTGTGAGAGCAACTGATAACAGACCAGCAGGTGTAGCCAAAACTGCTCAAGCCAACGTGATTATCAGAATTACAAGAGATGCTGGACCACCACGATTTGTTAATACACCATATCAAGACACAGTTCCAGTCAATCAAGCTGTCAATACTTCAGTATACCGAGTTCAAGCAGTTGATAATGATCTCAAGGTAAACTCATAAAAATTATGCAATTTTTTTAACAATACTAAAATGTGCAAAAAACATAATTAATTTGAACTCATTGGTTCAATATGAGCATATTTTAAATGGTGACTTTGTGGCAGAGTGGTGTAAAGCACTTGCAGATTACAGCACCTTCGACTGCCTAGGTTCTTATCCTAGTGAGGCATATCTGAGTGGGCAACTTTGTCAGTTCTCTTGCCAAATGATGGTAGTTTTCTCTAGAAATTCGAGTATCTTCCACTATTTCAGAATGACCACCTCAATATAATTAAAAGGATCTTGTTTGTGGAATAAAACAACATTACTCCAGTGCACTTCATTGTTGTAATCAGCAGATTGAAGAGAGAGGGGTAAAAAAATCCAAAAAAGACCATTTTTGTCATTTTTTTTTTTTTTCAAATTAAAAACATTTGTACTTTGCCATTTAGTTTTATTGGTTTTGGTTACAAGTCATGGAAATAGATGAAACCTCATTATACGCCCCTTGATAACTTCCCACCAGACTGATTTTGAAGTACCAAAGTCTATTTCTTTTTTGTTTTTCAGTATGACCAGTAATGAACATTGGCTGAAAAAAATTTAGCAAACATTTTTGAAATTGACAAAGGAGACCTTAAAAACAATTTTATAACTTTGCATATAACTAGTTTCATTTCAGTAATAGTTTCAATCTTGACAGAGTCTGACCTAAAAAATTGAACTTCCCCATAATAGAAAGACACATCATTGTATATTCATCTGTACAGTATCATATTTTGATATGTAAAATATTGTATATTAATTTATACAATATTGTATATTGAGCTGTACAGTATCATTTATTGATTTGTACAATTGTATATTCATCTGTACAAAATCATATATTGAACTGTATAAAATCTTATATTGATCTGTACAATGTTATATATTGATCTGTACATTATTGTATATTGCTCTGTATAATATCGTATATTGATATGTGCAGTATTGTATATTGAGCTGTAAATTATCATATATTGATCTGTATAATATCGTATATATTGATTTGTACAATATTGTATACTGAGCTTTACAGTATCAAATATTGATTCGTACAATTGTATATTGATCTGTACAATATTGTATAATGATCTGTACAATATTGTATATTGATCTATATAATATCGTATAATGATCTGTACAATATTGTATATAGATCTGTACATTTGGGTATATTAATCTGTACAATATCGTATATAGATCTGTACATTATGGTATTTTGATCTGTACAATATCGTATATAGATCTGTACAATATCGTATATAGATCTGTACAATATCGTATATAGATCTATACAATATTGTATATTGATCTGTACAATATGTTTCAGGGAAAATTAAGTAGATTCCATGCAATACAAACAATACACAAAATGCCGTCTCCTCCATCATGACTAAGCAACTCAATGGAGTAAATAAAGAAAATAATTGGATAATTTTGTTGTGACATCATTGAGGCTGAAAAGGGGTCTGAACCAGTCCGGACCTCATAATATTGACTGCACGTGCATTTAGACAAGCAATACACGAAACATTTAATGACACTTGACAGTATGACGACCAATAGACGAAAAGAAAGAATCATAGTCATATAATAATATTACATATTGATCTGTACAATATAGTATTTTGATCTGTAATAATTTTTTCTAATTTGTTTCCTTTTATATTTTTCAGGGATCAATAAGATACAGATTGGATGGATACAATCCTGGTACTGACTATTTCTTTGTGGATACAAACACTGGAGATATTTACGTTAGGCGAACATTGACCCAGATTGTGGGATCAAATCTTTACACAACTTTCACAGTAAGTTTGTTTTATCTGTTATGGATTTTAAGCTAACTTCTCAGAGTGAAGTTTTCATGGAATTCTTTGGAGGCATTTGTGTGTCACATAAACATTGAAAAAAAAAAAACTCAAGATGTATGCATGTGATTATTTGACAAGATTTACTGCTGAGCTACGCTGCCTTTCAACAAGGCGTGCCTTATCATTTTAATATTTTAAACACATCTGTCACATAGAATTTATATAGAGGTGAGATGTCAGTTAAGGAGCTTTATTTTACATATTTATGGAACTATCTAGTTATGCAAGGTCAAGGACTAATTTTAATACTAAGATAAAAGGTCAGAGTAAATGTAAGTTTTATTCAAGTGCAAGGTCATCGTTGGAATTAAAAGGTCATTTTTTAAAACTTTTCTCCTCTGAAAATAAGTTTTCTTAAAACATTTTTATTTTGGTTTTATATTGCAGCTTCTAGTTACAGCCTATGACTCAGGAGCACCAGAGGCAACAACATCAGAAATTGTCACCTTAGTTATAAATCGTAATTTGAATGCTCCAAGATTTGGTTTACCAAGATACGAGGCAACAATATATGATTATCTACCTGTGGGATCTAGTGTAGTACAACTTAATGCAACTGATGTTGATACCACATCACCAGAAAATACAATAAACTTTGCAATTACAGACACAACGGGATATTTTGTGGTTCATCCATTCAATGGAATGATCACTGTAAACAAACTGTTGACAGGAGACATAAACCGACAGAATTCTTATCAGGTAATTATTATGTTGAACAGCCAACCTGCATTAGGTGGTAATGCTTGGTGTTTCTGCAGAACGATTTTCAGTTACTGTTCATGGCTTTATTTTTTGTTTTTTATCTTGGAAACAAACAAGTAATATAAAGATGCATTGCTCAAGAAATATTCATCAATTTTAAATTTAAGAACTAATCTATGCTTTTTATTATTTAATTAAAAATGCTTTGGATGGTGTTTAATTATTTTTTTTTAAATTCATCTTTCACATCAGATTTCAGCACATTGTGGGTTAAAATATTTTTCCAACCATTCAACAAACATGATTGGTTTAACAATAGTTAACATAAGCCTTTGTTAATTTTATTTTCAGTTCTCGGCTAGAGTAAGTGATTTTGGACGTCCTATTCTGACTGGAGATGCTACGGTCCTCATCAATGTAATCCGAAACAATGCCCAGCCTATATTTACTAATGGTGGAGTTTATGATGTAACAGTTAGCGAAGGGAAACCAGTTCTGGAGAACATAGTACAAGTATCTGCTACAGATACTGATGATTCCAACTCTCTTAATGGCCAAATTATGTACAGCATCACTGGTCCAGCAGTAGCGGCCCGATTCTTCCAAATAGATCCAACCACAGGCAGTATCTCCGCTAGAGTATCACTAGTTACTGTTCCTGATAACATTTACACTGTGAGTATAACATATAGTACTGTAAAATCAAGTAAAAATTATCTAGAAAAAACATTATTATTATTATACCTCATGGAAAATTCTGCAAACTATTATTAGTCAATTTCTAATCATTTGGTGTTATACAATTTGCAATGTTTGAAGCACTGGTCAACATTGCCATGGGATAATGCCAATAAGTCCATTTTAAGCATTTTGGATGCTTGTTTTTATAAGACCAAAAGAAAGACTGAATCAACTTGCAACAAAGATAGGCTGTAACTATATTGGTTTTATTTTAGCTTGTTTTTCGAGGTATAGTTACATATGCAGGACATTAAAATAATACAGAAATTATCCTGTTTTTGAATACTGTAAAATCACAAACATTAGTGAGGGATTCAATTTTGTTACTTTCATGGGTTATTGAAAACCACGAAATCAAATGTCATCAAAGATTTTTAATTACCATTACCCTCAAAGGGATTTTTTTTCCCACAAAACCCAATTCCACGAAAATTTCTACAGACAGAATTTTTATAAAAAGGCAAAACCACAAAATTTTAACACAATGAATATTTATGATTCTAAAGTAATCTGATTCTAACTGATGATTGATCAATTTCATTGAACACATGTTGAGGTATTTATGAGAAAAAATGGTTCTCAGCACTAGAATAAAACAGTTTGGTATGACTTTTGTTTAGTCAACTTGTTTCAACAGCTATGCTGCATCCGCATCTGCAATACTGTATAAGTATTTTTATTAGCGTTTATTATATGTGGCCCTCCCAAGGGTCTCAAACATTTAGTGTGTATAATATTTGCCCTCTCATTGTTTTCCTTAAACAGGTGAGCTAAAATTTGTTGAAGTGTGTTAATGTTGGCAGAAATATAATTAATGCCAAAAGCGCCAATATTAATACACAGTCCAAAATAAATACTTATACAATACATGTATTACTGATGTGACTATATTACAGTTTACTAACTTGTTAACCTATTTTTAAAATTTCATGAAATTGATGAATTATCATTTTGTAAAATATTTTTAATACAGCTAAGAGTAACAGCATCTGATAGAGGAATACCAGTGAAAAGTGCAGAGGCAACAGTGACAATTCGTATCGTAAGAGCAGGATTACCATCATTTGACCAAGCTGAATACGAAGTCACTTTTCGATGAAACTCTACCAGTATCTAGCACCATAATTAATCTTCAGGCTCAGGATCCACTGGCTGGTGTAAGTTTTTTCTTTGTTTTTAATCATAAAATTTTGTTAGATTACATTTTTTAAAAAATGGAGACATGTGACAAAGTCAGTAAACCATTGTTCATAAGGTGAGCTTATGAATTGGACTTTGTGTTGGTGGTATGTCCTTACAGAAACCTGGGCTTCAAATTGGTATAGTCCGTCTTATAAGCTGATGTCAGTGGGTTTTAGAAGATAAGTTGACCTTTTGTAGGGGTAGTCTCTCATCCAAAAGAAAATCTTGTAATGTCGGATATTAAATGCATTTACAGAGGTTGATAAGACTATGAAGAGACTTTAAATCTATCTTTATTTATCAAACAAAGCAGCTTTATCATCTCTCCTGGTGATCTACAGATCATGTGATGTCTTTGCTTAGAGTCACATGACAACATTTTAGTTGAAGTTTAAGCAATCAAAAGCTTATATTTTATAAGTTTTACTTTCACAGCCATATTTTATCGCTTTCTTTTTTCTCTTTTTAAGATGTCAGTATGTCAATGGTAAATTGTCTTCTTTGAAGAGATATTGAAATTGTTAATTTGAGATTTTAATCTTTGTTATGTTACAGACAAGACTTGTGTATGATATCACTGGTGAAGGTTTGGCTGTTAATCTGTTTACCATTAATGCCAACACAGGATTAATTACACTTGCACAGTCTTTCCAAAGTGACGACGGAGTGTCATATATTGTAAGTAAATATATATTTTAATGAGAAAAATCCCCGAAAATTTGTGAAATCAATTTTTCATCCATCTTTGATGTCACAAACATATACTTTTCCAATCAAAATTTGAATTTTTTTTTCACATTTTATACTAAAACAATGTAATACATGTACTTGGAATAATTTTTATTGATTATTTTAAATTAAAATTTTTTTTTTCATAATTTTATCTAGCTATTACAAGTATTATTACAAATAACAAACATATTTATAATAAACTGATGCCACTAAATCCGAGAAATACTGGTTCAGTGAGGGCAATTCATTAGAAATTACGTCTGATGCATTTTTTGTGTCAAAAATAATAGGTATAAACTTGTATATGACGTTATTTTCGCAGATTCGTGTAGAGGCATACAGACAGAGTGATTCAACAAAACGTGCATCCACTAAAGTCCGTGTTAATGTCAGAAGAAATACCGCTAGACCAAACTTTGCACATGGTAATTTGGAAATCACCATTCTAGAAAATCAAGCCATTGGAGTACAGATTATAAATGTTAATGCCACAGATAGCGATACTGTAAGTATTTTATAAATGGATGTGATAAAAACATATAAATCTTTTTCCGGGGGGTATGTAAATTTGGTACCGTGAAATATTTAATGCTCTAACTCATTAGAATAATTGGTTGTGGCAAACATAAACAGTAATATAATTTTTTTTTTTTTTTTTTTTTTTTTTGGTTAATGGACAAAAATTTATTCTTTTCTTTTAGAAAATAAACTTGTTTAACAAAATCCATTAGTTTTATTTATTATTATATATTCGACAGTTTTTTTTATTCATTGTGGCAGTAAAGTTAGCAATTTTTAATAAGACATGTATTGTATCTTTTACAATTTATAGCCACAAATAGCTTTGATAATGATGATGTGGTTTAGACAAAACTCGCTCAATGTTAGCATCAGATCTGAAGGCTAAGATAAAGCAATAGTGCATTAAAATTAAAAACTAGTCAAAAATAGTGCTGATAATGATGTGACTTAAGACAAAAAATTCACTCACTCTTAGCATCAAGCTATGTGAAAGCTGAAGCATAGCAATTATGTCATAATCATCTTTCTCAGTTTTGTTTAAAATTTATTATTAACCAGCACTTTCATTCAGGATTTGTGCTAAAAAATCTGATGATTTAGGTTTCTATTTTTTTTTCAGGGTGAAAACGGCAGAATTACTTACACAATTAGAGGAAGTGATTCAGTACCAACATACTCTACATCCTATTTCTACGTGAACCCAGAAACTGGAATCGTGTATGTAACCAAAGCATTAACAGATGATAACCAGCGACCAACTCGTTACGTGGTAGGTGATATGTTAATATGAGTACAGTCAACTTCAGTTCTTTAGATTATACAGATTTTTCATCTTTGCAGTGTTTTTAGAGCAATGTGCTGTGAAGTTTTTTTTACACCTGCAGTAAAATCGGGGCATCAGATTTTAAGATTTTATCCATAGGACCGCTAAATCTCAAGTCTAAATGTTGAGTGCTTGATGAAGTGAAGGAACAATCAGGAAACATTTTCAAATTTTGGTCATATCCAGACAGGGTTTTCACCCCAACATCCATTATACAAAATTAGTAAAATCTAAAATATAGAATCAATACATGTACTAAGTTTTGGTAATTAAAACTTAATGTAAAATGGATTAACAAACTTTCATGTACTAATTACAATATTGTTTTATTTTCCAGTTGTCCATTGTTGCAACAGATAATGGTTATCCAAGATTATCCGGACAAGTCACTCTTACTGTAAATGTCATCCATAACAGAAACGGTCCTATTTTCACCTCTGATAATTATGCCGATACCATTGATGAGAATTTCCGTATAGGCAATAGTATTCTACAAGTCCGTGCCAATGACGCTGATGGGGTAAGCTAAACTTGATTTGTAAAAACATTTCTGATTGGTTAAAAATAAGACTTGTTTATGAACTGGTTTAATGTAGAATCTGTTTGAACAGTCTTATGCTTGTTAGATTAATAGATTTTAAACTTTCATTGATTAATTTGTTTTATTATAAGATATTCTCCAGTGTTTAATTCATAACTTAACTGCAATAAAAAATTGTCCTTGAAAGTTTTTTATAGCATTCGTCAGTTTTTGACAAACCTGGCATTGCTATAAGGCGAGACTTAGGTGTTACTTTTCCAGTGTCATCGTAGTTGGCTGCAGCATGTTACAATGTAAAGGTTTATGTTCAAGTAAAAATTTTTTTTTTACTCAATCAAAAACTAACCAGACAAGACATTTAAATCCGTGAAATTCTTGTTATATTTTGTGTTTGGTTTTTAGTGAATTTTATTTAAAAAAGATTTTCCTGATCACTTTTTACCTGCTTATGTATTTGCATAAATACATGTTTTTTTTCTTCTTTTTTTAGCACCCAATTCGATACAGCATTATAAGCGGTGTTCCAGGGACATTATATTTCAGAATTGATGACACCACTGGAACAATTTTCCTTAAGGGAGACCTTACTCAGACCGGAATTGAACAGTTTGTGGTAAGTTTTTATCCAAAGTTTAAAATAAATCTTTGTGTGTGTGTGTGTGTGTGTGTGTGTGTGTGTGTGTGTGTTTTGTCTCTATATCTTTGATTATCTTAACAAGTCATCAAAGTTATCTCGATTTTGATGAAAATTGGTTCAGACTTAACAGTTTAGTAGCTTAGTTCTTTATTCACAGCATCAAATTTTTGTTTTAATTCATTCAGATTTTTTTCTGAAAAATTCATTTTGAAAATACAAATGTAATAATAAAATTGACTTTTACAACCAAACTTTTCCATTGGTTGGATTTGAGTTTCAAAGATATTGAATTAACCAATCAAATTTTGGTTATGTAGTCTACATAATCAGTATTTTAAGGTGAACCTATATAAATGGCCAGTAACAATGTAATGGTTTTATTCCTATGCTGATTGCATTTGGATTTCAATACAAAAAAATTAAAAAAATAAATAAATAAATAAATAAATAAATAAAATAAAATGCAAATTCAATGATGAATTTGACAAAGTTAGGAATCAGTTCATGAGATGTCTAAATCACTGAACACCTTATCTATGTTCAACTTTTTTTTCTAATGGTAAAATACATGTACAGTATATGAAAAGAGGTTAAACAAAGCTATTTTGGTTTGACATTGTAATTAAATCAGTGAGTTACCAAGGTAATTCATGGAAAAATCTTTTAATTTTTTTGCAATTAGTTTGTACTTCCATTTATCAATTCAATATTACACCAATCCAGATTTAAACAATTCTATATATAATTGGCACAGATAAATTCAATATTACACTGATTAGGGTTAAAACAAAAATTCTATTTGTGATTGGCAAAGATAAATTCAATAATACACCGAATCAGATTTAAACAATTCTATATATAATTGCCACAGATAAATGCAATATTATGCTGATTCAGCATCACACAAAAGTTCTTTTTATGAATTCATTAACATTTTTCATTACAGATAACAGTACAGGCTGAGGACAGACCAGGACAGCAAGTATCACCAAGAATAGCCACAAGTTTGGTCACCATTACAGTGACTCGTAATCCAAATGGTCCTATCTTTACACAATCTACATACAACATTACTATCTCAGAATATATAGCTGTTCAAACTCGTATCATTTCTGTTACTGCCAATGACCAAGATTCACCTGGAGTAAGTAATTTAATTGTAAAAAAATCGGGGCAGCAGAGAACTTGGTTATTGAGATTACCCATGTTTATTTATTTCCCTTGCATAGCATTTATTTCAATTTTCTCACTTTTTTTGTAATTTAAAAAAATACAGTTTTAAATTTATTTGTTCAAAATTTATAAAAATCTTATTAGAATTTTCATTTCTTTCGGCAACAGAAAAATTTCACTCAGTATTTTAAAATTATTAAAATATCCCACTAAAGTTTACTTGCACATCTGAATTTTTCACTTGCCGTCAACTACTTTGATTTTTTTTTTTTTTCATTTCAGATTTTTTAAATTGTTAAAAATAAAATGACAACGTTGACTTTTGTTTTTTTTCTACCTTGTTTGTAGTTTCTATAAACATTCAAAAACCTGCTTTGCACTCTTAGTTAGATTTAATTGAGTGAATAAACAGAATATGCCAATTAATTGTTAATATTATTGTCTTTTTTCAAAAAATTTTTTAGACTCCAAGTGGAATAGTGAGATATGACATAACGAGCGCCAGTTACACTCCACCAAATGGCTTTTCACAGTTTGTTGTTAGCGAATCAGCTGGATCCATTTTCCTTAGTCAACCATTAACAAGAGAGGGTGTTCCTAATTCCTTCACAGTAAGTCAAACTTTTATCCCTCATATTGAATGATCTCTTTCAAAGGTGACTTAAAGAGCTGGTCCTGGTTTCTCAATCATTTTAAGCTCGCTCCGTAATTGGGTGGTCGTGGGTTTGAATCCCAACTGGGTCTGACCCAAGACTTGAAAGTGGATAGTGACTGTTCTTTCGCCAAGCGCTTGGCATAAAATGAAATGAAAGTCACAGTTCTTTCGGACGAGAACTTAAAATAAACAAGGTCCCGTGTCACGGTAGGCATGGCACGGTAAAGAACCCTGCTGTATAATACCATCAGCACAACGCACAGGCAAAATTTCTGCATGTTCACCTATAGCTGGTGACATCTCGATATAAGTGAAATATTCTTGACTGGGACATTAAAGACCATTACTAAACTCAACTCAATCATTTTTAACTAATATTACCCTACAGAACATTTTTGCCACTATGATCTCAAAACAAAATGTTTGCGGATAGTTATTTCAGAGTCTATCACTTATGGAAAGATGATCTATTTAGGCAATCCACTTACAAAATGGATAAATACAACCCCAGTTTTAAATTGAACAAGTGAATTGAATATTAACAATAAATAATTGTAAACCAATTTTTTGTTTCAAGTATTTCAGTTATAAATGTATTCATAAATGTATTCAAAATTCTAGAATTCAACTGATATTATTTTTAATAACATTTTGCAAAACTACTCCCTCATATGCATAAGATTAATTTTCAAGAATTGAAACAATCCAAAATGGAACTTCAAACAATTACATGTATTAGGTATGTACAATAATCATAACATACTAAATTTGCTCTCAATTACAGCTTATTGTCCGTGCCAGAGATTCTGCTCAAAGTCCCAAGTCTGCAACAGCAACAGTATACATAAATATTGTCCGTAACATCAACGAACCCATCTTTACATCACCTGAATATGCCACGACAGTTTTCGATGCTTATGCTGTGGGTACATCATTATTTGTAGTGACTGCTGTAGATGCTGATCGTAATGTTCCATTGAACAGAGATGTAAGTACAAGTATTTAATTTAAGTTTTTTTCTCAGAGAAGAGTCAAATTATACACTTAGGTGGACAAAAAACTTTTATGTAATGCTGTCATTCATCTCTTGATATCTTGTTATAATGATCCTCTTTAACTTTGCCACCATAACCAACAAAAGCTTTAATTATAATGTACCTTCAAAACAGAAATTGCCACCTCACTTATCACAAACTTTCTTGAAGTTCCGAATTGTTTTTTTTTTTTTTTTTTTTTTTTTTTTTTTTTTTTTTTTCCCTCAATCTCAAATTGTTCTTTTCTTTAAAAAAAGTGGAAAAACATGAATTTGCAGCTCATTGGAAAAGGTATTGAAGAAAAATTGTCCAAAACTAGATAAATATGTCTTAACAGTTTGTATGGTAATTTGAGAAGCTTAATGATTATTAGTGTAAAGTTGGTGCTTTTTTTTTTTTTTTTTGGGGGGGGGGGGGGGGGTTGTTGTTGTTGGTTTTTTTTTTTTTTTTTTTTTTTTTTTTATTATAAATCAAATCAAAATAAGAAGTATTTTATACTGAATTATTGTATATGAACATTTTAGTAAAATTTTACACGTAATTAATATTAATGATGTGAAACCCAATTTCATTTTACTACTGATATTGCCAGGTCTGTAATACATATCGTAAGTGTATATGCATTAATGTTATGTTACTTTTTATTTTAGACACCTAATGCTGAATTTGATTACATTGTGGATCCAGACTATCCATATGCAGCTACATTCTTTGATGTTACAAAAGACGGAACTGTATATGTTCGCAAATCCCTCACCAATGCTGATCAAAGATCGACATTCCAGGTAATATCATTTGGGCCAGAGGTCAAGGCAATGACAGCAAAATTGTCTGCCAAATTTATTTTATGAAGGGGAGAGAGAGGGAGAGAGAAAGAGAGAGAGAGAGAGAGGTGGTTTCCCTCTCTTCACCATTTATATGTGGTCATTTTGAATGTAAGTTTATTTTTTCTGTCCCAATCATTTCATTTAATCAATGTGATTATTTTGAATATAAGTTAATTTTTTCAATTCTTTCCCAACCATTTAAATGTGGCCACTTTGAATGTAAGTTACTTTTTTTCTGTTTTCTTGTCGAAACCATTTACAGTCTTATATCCATCATCATTCATTGCATGCATAAACAAATTTCTATTTCAGTTCTACATCATAGCAATTGATCGCAGTTGGAAACCACTGAGTAGCCGAGCTTTGGTTAAGATAAACGTTACTTACACTTCCATTGAACCTGTCAATGTTGGTTTTATTTCACCATCATTTGAGTAAGTATATGAAGAAGCAACATAATTAGCCATGATGCTAGAACTTTTAAAGTCCCCCTTAGTTGGCTTGTGGACCCGAATACAAAATAAATTGTGACCCAGTTTGATAGATCTCTAATAGTTACCACTCATCATAAACTGAGGCATGTTCAAGATACTGGTTGCTTTCCACTGCGCTTGCGTACACAAGTTTTAACTAATTCTATCATTCAAATTCCTTCTAGAAAGATATCATACACTTGCACTGAAATATAAATTGAAGAATTTATTTAAACTATTTCTTATAAGCTTTGTCCAAGAAACACCATCTTGAATCTAAGGTGAACAACCTTACAATATTGATAGTGGTTGCTCGAGTGCGCTCACGCGAACAATCATTCCTGAACGGCTTGAAGTCAATACCTTGAACAGGTCTCTGCTTGTCAGGCAGTATGCTAGAACTCTAATAGTCACATGGAAAAAACAGGATTGAGATAAAAGTTTTTTTCAATGTCATAATGGGCCTTGTTTTAAACATACAATACAACAATACTGATCTGACATATGATATCTTGTTTGTTTGGTTTTTTTAATTATTGTTATTATTTATTTAGTTTTATTTTTAGAAATTATTTATTTATTTATTTTTTGGCCAACTTTGGAAACCCCTTAATAAATACAGTAACCTGTACAGATATAAGTAATAGTTGTTTATAGTTCTTTTAAATTTTTCTCATTATCAGGGCTGAAACAATAGAAAATCTCAATGCTAACACAAGAGTGTTATTGGCTGAAGTCAGAAACCATGACTTTGATACATTGCTTGTTTGTACAATCATATCAGTAACCCCAGCCTCTGGAGTTGGTAAGTCTGTTCACCTCCCTCTCTCTCTCTCTCTCAATGTTATGTCTATATTTATTTACTTGTTTTGTATAAAACAAATCTTCTCTCAGTATTCATGTATTCTCTCTCTCTCTCTCTCTCTCTCTCTCTCTCTCTCTCTGTGTAAATTTTTTTAAAAAATTAACATATTGACAATGTAGCTATCTGGAATCACCGTGTGTTTGACAGTGAAGTATGTTTTTTAAGAAAATCAAAAATACTAAAAATGTTTGGTAATCATTCCTTATATGATACTGCATATAGTCAAAAATTAAAAAAACTATGTAGGTTTTACATGTGATAATTGATTTCATTACACTAGAAGTGATCTCCTTGCCGGGTGATGTATTATGTTGTATGGGCAAAAGGATCATCTGTTCACCTGCGTTTTTTTTTAAATATGTAAAATTTAAGAAATTTAAGTATGATTCATTGCCTTTAACACAGTGATATGATGGTCAGATTTATTGAGATACTTTTTTACATTTTTATGTATTGATAATATCATTTATTTGGATGTTAAACCACAGGTAATCTAGCTATTTGTCTTTTATAAATCTTATAGGTTTATTTGCTGCTCAACCTGTTGGCGGTACTGCTTGTGAAATTATAGTACGTGCAAATCTAGACAGAGAAGTAGCCGCTAGATATGACATTATAATGGAAGTTAGGGAAACTGGAAGGAGAAATAAACGTCAGACTGCCCCTAATGTTGTCCAATCAAGAGGTAAGTCACCAGTCAGGGCCGGGGGAATAGTTACCAAATGCCTGGTATAATCTAGGCCATATCTTACATGGGTCAAATCCTAACTGGTGAAAGTTTGTCAATGTGCTTGCTGAAAGATCAGTGGAACTCTCATTTTCTCCACCTGTGACTTTCTGATTATATGTGATCTTGACAGGAGATCCCTCCCTTCCAATCATTTATCATTAGCAATGTCATAGACAAAAACAGGCATTTCTATCTGGTGTTGTTTTGATAAACATTTACTAAAATACTTCAGGACATTTTTTTCACCTTGATTAAGGAATTTTTGTGTGTGTGTTTGTGTGACTGTTTTTGCCACATTTTGTTGCCTTGGCAATGTTTAGAATTCAAATCATTTGCAATTTCTGATTTAAATAATACTGCTTCTAGTTTCATAATAATTATTACTATTGTTATAATTTTAATGTATTTATTTTTATTATTATCATCTTTTTTTTAGCATATTATACATACAATAGAGTTAATGTTACCGTGTATGTACGTGATGCCAATGACAACAAACCTGTCTGGACCTACCCAGTATACCCAGCTGGAGTTCCTGCTGTTTATGTATCGGCAGTTTCTATTGATGCAGCTGCTGGTTCTCGAGTTGTCATGTCAACAGTAGGTGGAACTGGAATGGTTGACATGAGGGTATGTTAAACAGATAGTTCAATTTAAAAAAAAAACAAACAAAACAAAATTAATAAATAAATAAATAAAAATAAATTGTTTACAACTATTTACTGTACTACCTAATGGTGCTTAGATGAGTGCAGTTGCCGAAATGCTGCAATAAAATGGTGAAGTGGTTCAAAGCAGACATTTATAGGTCATAGTTTCTTTCACTACCCAGATCAGAATCTCACTTACGTAGTTTTAAGACTGAGAAATTTGTCAGTTTAGCTTATAATAGTTCAGATTTTTTTAAAATGTACTATTCTTCCAGAACTAACTAATTTGGTAAGACTGAAAAACATTATTACTGTTGTATTTTCAATGAATATTTTACCTTTTTTAGGCCACTGACTTAGATGCTGGAAATAATGGACTTATCCGGTACAGCCTAGCAGCCATTGCACAAAACACAGCCTATACAGAACCATTTGAAATAGATCCTAATGATGCTGAATTGAGGACCACCAGAGAATTTTTCAGAACACCAAATTACAGAACACAATACTCATTCAGAGCCATTGCCACTGATCAAGCCATACCAACTTCATTAAGGGAGAGTACTTCCTCTCTTGTATATGTAAGTTTTTAAAGGGGCTTAAAACAATACTTTTTCAGTTGTCTCCCTTTCTGTTGATACTTTTGAATGTAGAGAGAGTTGCCTCCCATGTTTTTATTTAAATCTATAGAGATTTGTAAGCTATGTTACAATTACTGTAGTTGTTGATGTAAAAGATTTGATATCTAGTGAAAGTAAAATCACTTTCTTGATTAACATTCAACTGATGAAAGTTTTGAATTTGAAAAAAGTTTCAGCTAATTGTTCATGGTTTTCCTCAAGGTACATCCATTGACCCCAAAAAAACTGGCTGCCTCAATATTGTATGAAAGAATCTTGATGGGGGAATAATTTTTAATCAAGACAGTATTGCAGATCATTAGTTCATTAATAAATTAATTGTTAATCCAACCAGCTTTACTTATTGATAAAAGATAAAAACTGTAAACATACTAATTTTAGCATGTACATATTTTAGGGCAATTTACATTCTGGACTTATTTAAATTAGCACAAAACAACTTTTGTGAAACACAGTATAAGTCACATGTATTTAGTGGTGTATTTAAATTAGCCGTACTCTCCTAGCAGGAAAATCAATAAAATTAATGCACAGCTAAAATTAGTAAGTTTATAGTATTTGATTCGAATCTGAATTTTTTTTCTTGAATTTCAAGATTTTCCCAAATAAATATCCCAGAAAAAAATTTGTGATTCTGTCATTAGTTTGTTAGTTTATTTAACTTTATTTTCTGTTTTTAGGTTAATTTAATCGAAGACAAGAACAGATTTGTATTAGAATTGACAGACCAAAACCCAACCCAAGCTTTGAATAACTTAGAAACAATCAGACGGTCTTTACAGAATGCTACCAACAAGATAGTTCTGATTGAGTCTGTAAAAGCAGGACGTTTACTGGCCGCAGATAAAATACTGGGTTATGATGAAACTAGGACAGACGTTCAATTTGTAGTAGCTGACCAGTTACAAGGATATATCTTATTGGAAAAAGATGGCACTGATTAGTATGTTTATTTTTATTTTTAAAAATTTATTTATTAATTAATTGTCTCTTTTAAAAACTTTTTTTAATAATTTATTTTTAATATTTGAATGGCACCATTTTTGTCTTATTTTCATTCTGAAGGACAGACGTACAGGTCATAGTACTTCTCGCTGTGCGGAATCAAACCCACTCGGTTAGCTCATCATGTTTGTCTGATCACTTGATGGAGGTCTTTGTATTTTTTCTCTAATACAATGGTTCCACCATCATCCCAAAAAACTGACCTTCTCTATATAAATAAAAAATCTTCATTAGGTCATAAATATATCCTTAGGCATTTTTTTAAATTTACTTTTATTCATTTATTTAAAATTTTTATATTTGGATAACTTAAAAATGATTTATGATCCATTTCTTAACAAAATTTGTATTACATGTATAAGTATTGAATCAAATTTTCATATCTGGTGATTGAGACATAACCTGAGAGTGCTGAGCTTTGCTAATGTTTCTAAATAATGAAATTCAAATTCAGTGATTAAATGTTCTAATAATTATGGAGAGAATGAAACAGACATTTTTTTTTTTCATAATTTTTTTTTTCTTACAAAATAACAGCTCCATGGTTTTATTTTATTTTTCTTTAAGAGAGAGAGAGAGAGAATAACTGCTGTTTAATCAAACTTTTATGTGCTTATTTAATTTAGCCTTACCACAAACAGTGCTACATCACAGGCAATCCTAAATGCAATCAAACGTGACCTTCCAAACTCATCGGGAGTTGCTGTCAAAGTTCGAGCAGCTTACACTGCAGATAACATCCAGGGAGTTGTCGATGCTTTGGGTGGATCTAACATCGTTCGTCTGAAGTCCAAATCTTATATCTGGTGGACAGATAATCCATGGGCAGCTCTTGTTGCTTTGGCTGCCATTATTATACTCCTGTGTCTGGTTGCTATCATTATATTATTCTTCTCATGGAACAGGTTTGTACAGATGTTATAGTTTGACAGGGTCTGATTCAGTTATTTGTTGTTATTTTGCATTAACTTGTGATGTCCTAAATTGCTGTCGGTCATGTGATTTTGAATTCTCTATAGAGAGGCATCTTTTAGTACATACTTACACACAAGATCTTTATGTCTTTTAACAGAAAATGATACTGGTATTTTATTTGCTCTGTTTTACAAATATTCATTCCATTTGAATTTAAATTTTACATAAATCATTTTACGATGTTTAAAAGAGGGTTGTTTTCTCACATTTTTGATTTTAAAGTACTGACAGTATATTTCATATTGTGTGCTTTAAATTTATTTTTTAATCAAAGAATATTGTTAATGGTTAAATAAGATTCTAAAAGTAAGCTCATTAATAGTTATTTTTATATATACAGTCTAACCTGTCTATAAAGACCACCCATGGGAATCAGTAAAAGTGACCTTTATGGACAGGTGGCCTTTATATACAAGTTCAAATAATGTGAATAAAGAGCAACTGGGATAGAATATTATTGGCCTTTATAAGCAGGTTGTCCTTATAGAGAGGTGGCCTTTAAGTCAGGTTTGACTGTATTTGAATAACGGTTCTTTTGTTTTACAGATACAATAATTACTTGGCGTCTTATCGAGTTTACCGTCGTAACTTTGAACATCAACCAGACTTTACCAACCCACCAAGTTTCTTGAAAGAGTATGAAACACAGGTAAATAATGTGGCTTAGAAGATTTTATGTCACACTTGCAGTGAGAATTGGCACATTTTTTGGCATGTGAGAGAGAGAGAGAGAGAGAGAGAGAGAGAGAGAGAGAGAGAGAGAGAGAGATGTTTTTCATATTAATGGGTTATAATTCCAATAATTCTAATTGTTTCAAACAATAAAAAAAAAACATATAACATTCTTTTCATAAACAGTGTGAATAAACAAGCTGGTTTCTTGCTGAAAGATTTTTGATAAACAGCATATATATTTATATTTTTTTTTTCAATTAAGATAGTTTCTGATGAATATGAAGTTAATTGAAGCTAATAGTAATCTGGTCCAACAATTTATTTAAAAATGTTGATGAGAAAACTAAGACTGCTTAGGCTTTAAATAAGGACAATTTTATATGTTTTTGCACATTGATTATTCAAACATTGTTTGGCCTTAGTTTGAAGAATAATAATATATGTTTTAAAAGTAGGATATATAGATAGTCACTGAATGAACTTTTTCCATATAATATTTCAGAGTTTGAATATGTATGTACCACCAGATGATGTCCAAGACCTAGGAGAGATCAACATGAGTTTCGACCGTGAAGGCACTGCACGTTCCACAGGGGCCAAGGTAGTAGCCCACAGAAACCCAGTCTATGACAATCAGCAGTATGTAGGCTTTATAGATTCACAGTAAATGACAAATGTTTGTATCAGTCAAATTTAGATTGAAATTTCGTAATTCTAAAATACATGTAAATAAAAGTGGAAAAAAGACCCACCTTGTCTCCTACCTTTTTTCTAGTTAAAAAATGTGAATTAGATAAAAAAAAAAAAAAATCCAGTCTTATCCTCATTATGAACTGAATATTTGTTGATTCATTTTACTTTTTAAAAAAATCTAAAAGAATTATTTAAACTCTGCATATTTTAACAAGCAGGTGTGTTGCCAATGTTTTATATGTATCAGGTTTTTAACAAAATATTTTACCAGTACTATGCAGATACGATAAACTTATTGCACCCGATTTAAACTTTGAGATTATAATGCATTTAAATTTGACGGTACACATTTGTCATTTTATCTATCTGGTTAATAACTCTTTTTATCCCCAAAGACTAATAGAATAGTCAAAAAAATCTATAAATGGATTTTTCCATTTAGAAATTTAGGGGTAAAAGAGTTTGAAGAATGATTGTTAAACATATTGCCTTTTTGCAAGTGAGCTAGAATAAAAGTGTGGTAAATTTATTCCTTGTTTCATTTATGTGGAACTTGTTTCTATTTGTTGTCGAATCATTTCACCTTTTTTTTTTTGAACATTTGAATTTTGACAGCATCTAACATTTTTATACCCAGTGGGAAAACTTCCCAAATATTGTGAGATCACAGTACATGAATGATTTCTATTTTTGTACTATGATTGATTGAACCATTTTGCAAAAGACTTAATATATATATATACATGTATATTATTAATGAATTAATGATGGTTTGGCAATATCTTTAACAACCATTTCTTTATATTTAGATGAGAAAGAAAATATTTACAAATCTGGACACATTTGTATCAGTTTAAACTTGAATATCACTGTTACTGATAATAGCTTGTTTAAGTGTAATGTTTTCTTTTTCTTATTTAAAAAAGAATTGTTTTACATTAAATCTTTAAAAAGGGAGTTGGAGTGTTTTACAACCCAGTCAAGAAATGTTTTACTTAATAAACATGGCGGTCAGTTCTGGGATGGTGAAAAAAAAAAATTGTAGTGCCTGCAAAAACAACATAATTCAATGTTTTTCCATAATAATAATAACAACAATATAATTTTTGAAAATTTTGACAGTCATGTTTTTAATACCAGTAAAAACAATTATTTTTACTCAAAAGTAAGTTGGCATTGCATGATACATTTGTAAAAACCATTATTCATTTAAGAACTGATACATCTAGAATACGGTTAAAGTTCATATCAAAAATGTTTAAGGCCAGGGGTCCAGATTTGGAATTTTGCAAACATATATATTTGCATTCTTATTTTTGATCATGTGATTGTAACCAAACACTTTTACCACCCCTTTGATATTTTTATGGAGTTCCTGAAATCTAAATTCTGTAGTGTTACCCAGTTTTAGAAGAATCTTTTTTTATATAATATATGTTAACCATTTATGCTTGCTTGTGCTTCAATAATATGCTATGACAGCATGGAAATTTCTTTCTAATTGTCTTAATTAAATTCTGTAATGTTTATGTAGGATTGCATGTAATTAGGTTAGGGTATAATCAATGAAAATATCAATTGAGTTTTGAATTTTATATTTAGATAACAACCTAAAAGTCGTCTACTATTTAGATAATAACACCTTAATGTCACAAAAGTTTTGATAGGTCTTCCGTGGCCAAGTGGTCGAAAGCAAACTCACAGATCACAGCCATTCCTACTTGAAACTTCTTTAAATTCATAAGTTGAAATTTAACCTATTTTATTTGGAGATTTGGAGGTCCGAATTCTGTAGGATTAGATAGAGAACATTAGATTGGTTTTTGTCAGTTGGTGGATGAACACAAAAATCCACCAGTCGATCCACATACCCACATTAGGTCTTCTCATACAAAAAAGTTGAATATAGAAGTGGACTTTAAATTTTCCAGTAATATAAGATGGAAAATAGTTCATAAATCCTCCAGTATAAATTAATCATTGATGTATGACAAATCTGCATAAACTTCTGTAGGATTGAATCTAAATTGCTCATAACTTTTAAATTTGCAAAATCTTTCTTGTACAAGAAGAATCTCCCTTTCTATCCACCTTTACCTCCTCTTCTGTAAATCAGAGAATATTATATATTACCTGCTAGAACAGCTTTTTGTCTGGTTTTTATCCATGACCTGGAAAAGCTCAATTTTTTCCAGTTAGTTTCCAAACTCTAAAATGCTATATTATAGGAATAAGATTGTGTTGTTTTTTTTGTTTTTTTTTATTGGGTTATTTCCCTTGTTTAGTAGATAACTGATATGTGGCATTTATTTTCTTTTTGAGCTATACCAAGGAGATGAAGGGGGTCAGCAAGGTTTGTTGCTCATTTGAATATTCCAAATTCCTCCAATCAGCTCACAGTACCTAAGCATTTATGATGATTGTTTTAGCACCTTGTTATAAAACAAAATGCTCATCTTGTTGTATTAGCAATGATGTTTCCATAGTAACATTAACCAGTGAACATCACATAAAACATCTTATTAGAATCACATGACTGAGTTGATAACATATATTTCCTTTCACACAACCACTTTTGGGACTTGTTTTTGTTTCATTTTGGATTTTGTTTAAAAATTCTCTTACTGGAATATTAACCAATGAACATCACATTGAATGTTTTTTTTGGAATCCCATGACCCAATCACATGACTTATTTTGTATCATGAATCCTCTCATGACATCTTTGTCTCGTAAGCAATTTTAAATTAATCTCTGTTAATTTTGATATTGTTTTCACTTTCATTTTATGTGGTTTTACCAACATTTTTTTCCTTTTTCCTATTTTCTTTACATTTTTAACAATTCCTTGTTGGTGTTTTTAATAAAATCATTAGAACATTTATTTCACAAACATTTTTGTTTTTCTTTACTTTTTCATCATTCCTTTGATGATGTTTTTAATAATTTAACCTTTCATTTTGAGTTATATATACAATATCTTTTTTTTTCCATTCATGTAGAATTTCTGTAACACTATGCACTTCTTTCTCCACAATTTAATGAAAACTTTTATGGGAAACTAAAAATATTTAAAATTTTACAATCTGATAGATTTTTAATAACAAGTTTAAATATTAATTATTTTGATCATTGTCACTTTGAATCTAACTTATTGACATTTACGGATCAGTATATTTTTGAGCCATTTTGTTAGTACGTGTATTATGAGAGAATTTCTTCACGGCATTCATCAAAATGTTTTCAATATAATTTTGCTTAATTATCTTGGCTTTCAATTTTGCAACATAGTATAAAATGTTTTTAAATTATTATTTTTTTTTTTTTTACATATTTAACATAGCTTAAAGTTTTGTAGCATATATTATTTCATACATCAATAAGTTTTTCCTTATTGGAAGAAGCATAAACAAATTTAAAATGAAGATTGTTTCCTTCTAACTTAGACCGTTTTATGTAAACTTTTCTTTTTTTGTCATATTCATATTTTTTTATAATTTTATTTTCAATTAGGGATTTTCGGGATATTAATTTGGAAGTGAGTATATAAGAAATTTAATTTAACAGAATATAGAGATTAGAACAATATTATTGGCTTCAAAGTTTAACAACATCGCTTCATACTAACATTTAGTTCTAGATAATTTATTAATGAATGATGATAAGCACTTTTTATAACGATTTTTGCACAAATTTTAAAAAATGTCCATTTTTATTAGGATTATTGGGTATACTTTTAGCACTTTCATAATATACAAAATTTACATTCATTTGTGTCACATTCAGTGATAGTCAATTCTCTCTCTCTCTCTCTCTCTCTCTCTCTCTCTCTCTCTAAAAAATTGCTCCAAAATAAACTTTGCCATTACTAATAAAAACGGCATATTGACCACATTCATTTGTGTCACATTCATTGAGAGTCAATTCTCTCTCTCTCTCTCTCTCTCTCTAAAAATTGCTCCAAAATAAACTTTACCATTACTAATACAAACAGCATATTAACCTTCTCTTTCTCTTTCTCTCTCTCTCAAAATTTACTAGAACTATAATTTCAAATTACTAATAGAAAAAACACATTGAAAACTATCTCTCAATAAAATAATATTATTTTAGTAACAGCTTGACTTGTAAACATTTCTCTACTTCACCAGCTTGAAATCTTGAATCAATCTCTCCAATTACTTATTATAAACTTTATATTGACTATCTCTCTCTCCCAACATTCTTACTTCAATACTTCAAGTACTGATTTAACCTAGTCAGGTTGATTTTCAAGCTCTCTTCAATCACTACTTCTTTCTCTCTAGCTTCCATCATTTATCAACCCTCTATATCAGAATGTAGATGAAATAAATATCACAGTTCCATTAGAAATCGTTGCTTTATTATATAGAGATTGCATCTGTAGAACTTGATTGCATTTGAATGTTGGTTAATGCAGAAAATCAGTTATGTTCTTATATTTGTGCAGAATATTGTTTATATTTGCCATGAAATGCAAAAAACAAATGAATTTCCCAATAAATACAGAAAACTAATTACATTTCCCAATAAATGCAAAAAACTAATTACATTTCCCAATAAATGCAAAAAACTAATTACATTTCCCAATAAATGCAAAAAACTAATTACATTTCCCAATAAAATGGAAAATTAATTACATTTCCCAATAAATGCAAAAAATCAGTTTCATTTCCTAATTAATGCAGAAATCTGTAACATTTCCCAATAAATGCAAAAAACTAATTTCCCAATAATACAGAAAACTAATTACATTTCCCAATAAATGCAAAAAACTAATTACATTTCCAATTAAATATAAAAAAACTAATTACATTTCCAATAAATGCAGAAAATGGTTATATTTCCAAATAAATAAATAAATACATTGAATTTCCCAAAAAGCTTTTTTTTGTTAGATTTGATGTGATTGAAGCATATGTCAGAAACATTTTCATGGAAATGTGATCACCGTATGAACCAGCAGACCAAGTAGACCTTATTCAAAATGATCCAGCAGATATTTGGACCACATTATGATCAGTATTCATACCTGTCTGTCATTTAGTCTCTTTCATATTTATGAATTCTTTTTATCATGATTTTAGAAGGTTTTAGTCTTAAAATTAGCTAGAGAAATTGTATGAGACAAGAAATTAAAATAACCAACAAACTAGTTATAACCTCAAACATTACTCTTTATCTTTGCTAACTTTTTTACCATAAATATTTCATGATATTAACACAGATAACAAAAGTGTTCATATATACCAAACATCTTATCTCTCTCCTTGGCTCTCTGGAACCTTGATGGCCAAGTGGTTAAGGTGTTAGCCTTCAAACCCAATGCTTCCTACCTATGTGGGTTTGACCCTGGTCAACCACGTGAGAAAATTTTTTCCTTGCCGTAGGTCTTACTGGTCGGCTCAGTACCAGTTTGATAGAGTGAGTGGCCTGAGATGTTTATGTGCAGCATTGCAGACAAGTAAACTAGCACCCTATTTGCCCAGTAGTACAATGGAGGTCAGAAACATTTTCATGCACCACATAAACTCCTGTTAACATAAATCCTGCAAATTAATTAAATATATTCTCATCACATATAGCTAAAAAATTGTTGATGTGATTCAACCAACTAATCTCTCTTCCCCCCCCCCCCTTCCCCATCTTTCACACTTTTTTTCCTCTTTCTCTCCCCCTTTCAAGTCGGCATAACCTTAAAAGTTAGGACAAATAAGATTAGTATTTAGATATAAAAAAAAGATAAAAGGGAGATTCATTAGTACTTATCCGGCAATATGAGAACAACTTTTTTCTGTGAGGACATGTCAAATGTCCAAATACAGCCTAAAGAATTTCAAAGCATTCGGAGTAATCTAACATCATGAATGATAAAATTGTGTGGGCACAACCTACCCCAGATATGAGGAAAAGTTTTTGAGTACTTACAATGTATGTGAATTAGCTAATAAATGTCTTCAGAATAGGATGAAAATTGCCCCCTCTCTAGGAGGTATTATTGTGAAACACACACACACATACACACACACACACTGTCCCAGAAAAGGCAATATTTTACTAATAATGTTGACTAAAATAACAGTGTACATGATTATAAGGGGTTTTTTTATGTGTTTCTTCATATTGGTGGTATTTATAGATATTGGTTGTGTTTCGTGTATGACTCCGTAATTCGCACAAAGTAAAAGAGGTGACAGAGGTGCATTTAAAGACTACTAAAGAATTGGGAATAATGAAATTCAGTGTGTCTGATTATTAACAAAAACAATTTGATTTCAAAAATTAAAAATATATTATAAAATTTACTTTTTTTGTCTAGGATTATAACAAGTCTTCTAAATAATGGAGAGTTGTTTCCCTTTGATAATAAGCAGTTGATTTCCACTAAGAATTTAGATGTATTTGTTGTATCTTCACATTTAATATTTTTTTTAATGACTAGTTAAATTAAATTAAACAGTTTTCTTAATTTTGTTTTTAATTTTTATTTTTCAGACAAAGTAGTTACCAACGGCCTACAGGACATAGACAAGGAACAACCGTACTCTAATATATTTTCTTCCGAAATGTATACCTATATAGACATATATGATTCAAAATTTAAATTGACAATCAGAAAAATAGATAGAAATTTTTTATATACATATATCTTTTTATTTCAAAAAAAAATATAGCTGATCTGTATCAATAAAATGCAATTTATCGTGTGGACAACTTAAAAAAGTATATAGTGAAAAATGGAATATGCAAACTTTGAAAATATCTGAATTATTACAGCTAAGAAGAACAAATAGCCAGAGGGAAAAAATGTAAATAGTTTTTTGAAAGTTCATAAGGTATTGAAATATTTACTAATACAACTAGCTTACATGCAGTTCATGTATAAACATAACAGAAGATTTGTAAAAAGGAAAAAAATCAAATCAAAAGGAGAATGGAGGAAGAGAAGGAACAAAAATGAAAACTTCAACGAAGAGGAAATCCAAAAAAAAAAAAAAAAAAAAAAAAGCAACAGAAACTTTTGTTTTTACCAACTGACAAGATTTCTTGGGGAAAAAAAACTATTAACAAATTTTTAGCTGCATGTTTTTTAAACAAAGTATCTTAGACTTCAAAATTATTTTCATGGAAATTTAATTAAGTACTACTATTGGTTTATAGTGCTTTGTTTTTAACATTTTTCTTAATTTTTTATAATTTTATAACCATCTTTAAATTGCATTTTTATTTCAAAATATTTTATAACCATCTTTAAATTGCATTTTTATTTCAAAATATTTTACTAACAAAATATATTTTTTCTACATTTTATACAAAATTAAAAAAAATATTCTTTAACCGATGATGTTGTTTATTTATTACTTTATTTATATCTACTTGTACTTAGTTAAAGGCTAAGATGGAAGTACATTTATTTCAAATTTGGAAGAAAAAAGCTGCAATCATGTTTGATTCAATTATTTGTTACATCATCACGTAATCACTAGCATGACCATGAGTGTGTTTAATTCCAAAGTTTGAAGAAAGAAGCACAGCCACAAAGACTGGGTGGTTTAATTATTGTCCCATCATTGATATGTAATCAGTAGTATGGTTGTAAGGGTGTTTACTCCAAGAACCACAAACCACCATGGCAGTTTGAAATTGTCACATCATTGATATGTGTGGAAGACGGAAGCCACAAGACACAGTGGCAAAGTGGTTGAATTACTTGTCACTTATATATGTAATAAATAGCTTGGTCATTAATGTGTTAACTCAAAAGCTGGAAGCCACAGTGGCAGAGTGGTTGAATAATTTGCCACTTATATATGTAATCATTGTTTGGTCATTAGTGTGTTAAATTTAAAGTTGGAAGCCACAAGCCACAGTGGCAGAGCGGTTAAATTATTATATGCACTATTCATATGTAATCACCAGCATAACCATTAGTGTTAACTCAAAGTTGGAACATAGCTGGTTGAATTATTTGTAATGTCATTTGTGTATGTGTTAACTTAGAAGCTGGAAGATCACAAACTTGCACACCACATCAACTTATGTTATCTTAATACTTATAAAAAAGTGGCATTGGCAATATCTAAAATCATCCTTAGTTGATGCATATTTAAAATTATTTCTAGCATAGCTGTTTGAAATTCAATTGAAATATGCCAGTTTAGCAATTCTTTGCCAAGTAGTCTATGTTTAATAAAAAACATAATCTACTGATGGAGATTTGAACCCAAGCAAGGATCTACTTAAGGTTTTAAAATAAGCTACATGTTGCTTTTCCAAGTCGAAGCCACATTTAGATAATCTGCCTTTGTGGCGCAGAGGTAGAGTCCCTTTTTCAGATCTTTGAACCACAGCTGGATCATTTATTTGATTTTAAAAATACTGCTTCCTCACATGACCCTGAAGAGGACAGAGTATCGACTAGTTTACCCAGTGCCAGGATAATGTGGATGGTATGCTTGTCTGCTGTATACAGAGTCGATGAGCTAGCACCTTAACATAAAGTCGCATTCTGCGCTCGCTAATACAAGGCACACAATGATACCAACTCCACATTCACGAACGTGTTCTTAGATTATTCCTAGGAGATTAGTACCCTTGCTCTAGTTGATAGTTGGCTGGTTTGGTGACATTTAAAACGACATCAGCAATTTTTCCCATCCGTTTTTGTCAAGATGATTGCATTTAATTAACTCCAAGCATTAATCTTATAACATGTTCGTGTGTTCTAAGTGTTTCTGATCTGTATTGGACTTTATGTGCACTAATGGCGCTTTTAGAGTGCTAGTACACTTACATGCAATGTCGCAGATACACATCATAGACCACTCAGTCTATTATCTATTAATCTGGTGCTGTCCCAATCGGAAAAGGCCTACGACAAGGAAAAACCTTTTCACTTGCGATAAACCAGGGTTAAACCTACAGCGTTGAGATGTCTTGAATTTGTAGGGCCTAACTTAAAAAATTCTTTGTTTGCTGTTTTACGACTCATGCTGTCCACATGTGGGTGGGTAGGTAGATAGGATAAAAATTTTACCTTATTTTTGAAAACTTAATCTATTACACTTTTGAAAAAGGTTAAATTGGTTAAAAATGTCTCTTTTAAAACACATTTTACAATTTTTTTTGCTAACTACAGTCTTCTTTGTTTCTCCTTGTGTCTTCTCCCATGGGGAAAGTAGAATTTCCTCACTAATGTTTAAACCTGCTCACATGCTTGCATGGGTTATTGCCCTTTTCATACTGTTTTTTACTTTGTATGAAAAGCCAAAAAAAAAAAAAAACCAAAAAAAAAGGAATTGATGGCAATAAAATTATTTGGGTAGGGTCATTTCAAGCGGGTCGGGCGGTCAACGGCAAACAAAGTTAATTTTATTTTAGGCCTAGGGTAACGCCTTAACAACCTGGCCACTACGACCCCCGTTCATGTACATGTATTTGATACAAAATATGCATCATGCAAATTTGTTCCTTTTTGTTTCGATACTGTGTCATCTATCTGAAGAAAAGGATCGTCTATTTTTTTATTTTTTGTATTAGATACAAATGCCTACCTCCTATATTTGATGTAATCATGTATGTATTTCTTTCTACAATGAAAACACCAATAATCCATTTAAAGAACACATTTGCAATCCCTCTTTTAAATCATGACTTACTTGTAATACCAGTCTGCCAATCTCATGCACGTGCGCGTGAGCAAGTGTTTGCCACGGGTGGTGGTATATGCCTTTCCAGATCACAGCACATCTCACCTTCTAGGTTAGAATCTCTTTAAGGAGAGTTTGTCAGTTTGCTTGTCGAAGTTCGGTGGGTTTTTTTTTTTTTCGGGCATTCCAGTTTCCTCCGTCTTTCTGAACCGACCGTCTCGATAAACTAAAGAATCTTGACTTTGGCGTCAATTACTTTACTTCACTCCACTACAGACCTTTTCTGTATTTCATATTCTCTTAATATACATGTAAATAGTAATGTTAATTATGTTATTAATAAGTAAATTTATGAACCAAGTTTTTTATAAATCACGATTTTTTTTACCACGTCAGCAAACTAAAAAGTTAGCACACCTATTATCCGAAAGCTTTGTTATAAATGACTGTTTTTAAAATGATGATAACAGAAAAACAGTGAAAATTTCGGTAATGTTTGAAAATGATGCACGAGATTACACTCTTAAGGAAGACACTAACTGAAATAAAAAATAAAAAGCCGATCTAAGTAGAATGAAAAAAATTCAATGTTCTCAGTTTAATGTACATAAACAATGTTCTCAGTTATCTCCCGTGCCTATTATTTACTATAGTGGTTGTTACAACGATTGCTATAAAGACTAAAATCGCAATAATGAAAAAATCCATGTACGTCGACGTAGATCTGTACGTCGGCAATGTTCTTAATTACTTCCCTTTTGCTATTATTATTATCATGGATGTAACAACTACTGCTACTGCAAATGTTATAATTATCACAGATTTCTGCTGACACCAACATCTTTTAGCTCTGGCTCTAAATGATATCTTCTTGAACTGCTTGCTCTGAAAGAAATTTATTAAAATAGTCTTAAACAAATTTTAAAAACGATGACACCAACAAACAGTTTTGCCTTAGACGCTGTTTGCTATCCACTTCCCGCACTGCCGGGCGGACGCTAACACATTGAATCTAAGTCATCGTAATCATGCACATGCTTAAAAAGAAACTTTCTAGATTTGGACATGAACACTTGACGTCAAAATATAAATTAAATCGGGCATCTGTGCGTGTTTTAACTAATTTTATCATTGAAATCCCTTGCACTGATATATACATTGAAATGCATTTTGATTTCAGAATTTATTGAAATATTTTTTAAACTTGTCTGAGGGACGCCATCTTTCATCCAAAGCAAACAACCTTACGGTAGTGAAAGCCATCGCACGCGTGCGCTCGGCCGTACAATTATTACTGGGTGGGTTAATTTATTTTAATTGTGTCTTAAAAGTATTGTAGGATAGTTTACAAACCATTTGATGTACATTCTGTGCCTTTTTCTCCAATAAGTGTAGTTTTTCATCTCTATCCCTCACTTTAACCAAAACATCGTGTAATGCCACTTTCGTTACCTCTACGTCGTTTTTTATTTTTTGAATTTCAGATCTGTTGTGAGTTTCTTCCTCCTGTAACGAGAAGGTTAAAAAAAAAGCATTAATGGATCATCATTCAAAGATCATCAGGAACCTATTATATTTAAGAACAATGTAACCTGGGGTAGAACTTTAAACCTTTTAATATCTACTTATCATAAAAACAAAAGCCTAAGAATTTAAATTTAATTTCATTTGATTTAATGGGGTTTTACGTCCCAGTCAGGAATATCTCACTTATATCGAGACGTCACCAGCTATAAGTGAAGTGGCAGAAATTTTAACCTTTGCACTGAGTGTGCTTCTGGTAATGTGAAGGGGGATTTTAACGTACCACGCCTGTGGCATTGGTTTTTAAGGTCTCATTCGAAGGACCCTGTGACTTTATTTCTTAACTGCTTGGCGAAAAAAGTCGCTACCAATTTTCAAGTATTGGTCAGACACACCCGGGGTTCGAACCCTCGACCTCCCACCTACGAAGCTAGAGTACAGTACAGTAGTGGTGAAAAATTTAAATCTCTATACAAGGCATCAGAATATGAAGCTGCACAAAGTTTGTTAAAAGCCGATTATGCTTGACCCGCTGTTAACATCTACTTGTCAAAAGCCCAGAAGTTTGAAACTTCATAATTTATATAACATCAGTGCGTGAATATCTAATAGTTTGCAAAGCCGGTTGACCTTTGCCAACATTCAAGGGCGTGCTTTGGCGAGATGTTTTCGGGGCAAGAACATTCACTGTTGTAGTAAAGAAATTTTGCCATCATAACAGGGACATTCACTGAGAACAATGTTCGCAGAACAAATTCTCACACTACCTATCTAGCAGGGGCACGAAAAACAGAGATGGCGGCAAAATGAAAAGTTCAAATTAACGCAAAGACACACGGCATATTGATGTGCTTAAATATATGTTACAAAACTGCATTTATCAAAATTTTGTATTCTTGTTTGTAGCAATACTTCAATTCGGGCTTAATTGTAAACATAATGATGTCTAATTTGGAGTTTCCTGTGTCTTTTTCAGATCTTTCAAGTTTAGCTCACCTGACCAAAGGCCATGTAAGTTTATGATATAGGTGCAGCGTTTGTATGACCGTGGGTATGTGCATGTGTCATTAATATACGTTTTCGACTTCCCCTCTGAAACAACTGGACAAATTAATGATAGTTGGTCAGAAACATAAATGGGACAGTGCAATTCAGATTTGTTCTCGAGAGGCGTTGTCTTGTGTATTTAAACTAGGTCAAGGTGACCTAGAGGTAAAAAAAATCTTTAAAAAGCAATATCTTGATTATGTTAAAAAGTAATGACATGATGACAAGGGTTCTTTAGTTTTGATGTCGACTTAAAATGTTCTTTTAAATGAGGTCAAGGTCACGACCTACTTTTTGTACAAAACTATGGGTTTTTTTTTAGGTTTAATGCTAATTTTGTTTTTATAAATAAGCATAAAAAGATCAAACACCTCATAAGATTTAAATAATTAAAATCAGACAGTTGCTTTCGGAGTTCTTGGCCCGAAAATATATGGTATTTGTTTTTAAATTTCTGCAGTTTTAGGTCGTTTAAGATCAAAATGAGAAGATCTGACAAATATAACAAATAACAAGTTTCGTAAATATATAATTATCCATGAGAGTTATGGTTCCCAAAATGTTCATTTTTCGCAAATTTAACTGTCTTAGACCATTTTCTTGAAAACTATTAGAGAAAGATAAAAACAATTATGAAAATGCAAAAATGATCAACATAACAAGTTCTAAAAGGAAGCAATCATGTAACTGTATGAAAATCCAAATGGGAATAGTTGCCCCAGAAATGTTAATTTTTTCTAAAATTTAGCTGTTTTTGATAATTTTCTTTCAAAAATGTTATAGAGAGATGAAAACAATAAAGTAAAAAAAATAATCAACATGACAAGATTTAAGAGTAAAAGTTAATTACGTAAGTGTATGATTATCATTGTAGGGTTGTTTCTCCTGAAATGTCAATGTTTCCTGTTATTGAATATTTTTTGAAAATTATTAATAGATAATAAAACAATAAATTACAAAAATAAATAACAACAGAAGATCTAACAAAGTAGAAAAGATTTGTAACTATATTATGAATAAATAATAATTTATTATAATAAATATTTTTTTGTTTGTGAATTTGGCAGTTTTTGGCTATTGTTATAAAAACTATTTTAGTTAAAACACTAAATTGTTCTCACAGAAATATTAATGTTTTAAAATTTCTATTATTGACTATTTTTTATGCTGCAAAATTGTATAATTTTATGAATTTGTGTTTATGCAATTTACAAAGAACAAATAGTAATTTTTATTTTGAAACTAAAACGATTTAGTTAGTCATAATTTATCAGGTAAGCGTATCAGGCCCAACGGACCCCTTGTTTTTATAGGTTTTTCAGAAAACACTGGATTTTGTCCTGCTTTCCTGTCAAAACTGAACTAACAGATAAATCGCTTCAACAACGTTTCATCAAATTGAAGGATTACACGTGTTCGTCTCCATGTTCAGTGTTTACTTATAAAATTGTTCAGAGTTATTGCTATTTTAAACAACACAAGTTCTTACACGACTATAAAGTTAAAAAACAAATCTATCCTAAAGACACCCTATTAATTTATACAAACCTGAAACACGGAAGCTAATTCTCTTGTCCTCCAGAATTCTGTAAGTTTCGTTATTGCTTCGTCTTTTGTTTTAATGCCTTTTGTCCGAATTTTCCATTTTTTCATAAACTTTTTCGCAGTTTCAAAGTCAGGAATATTTTCGATGTCTTCAATAGTTGATATTTCACAAAGGGGAACCTCGTAATTAGACATTTTGTAACATTATTAAAAGATTTTTGCAAAAAACTAAGAAAGAATGTTTGTTCTGGTAATATGACTTGGGAAATCCCGTCTTAAACGAAAATAGAATATCACAAGACTAACTACACAATGCAACATAAAAAAGAAATTATTTGCAAAAACTTAAGAAAGAATGTTTTCCTTGTAATATAACTTGGGAAATTCCGTCTTAAACGAAAATAGAATTAGTCACAAGACTAATTACTACGTTTTTGTTATGTGGTAATTACAGTAACATGATTTAAATCTGTAAATATCTGTAGGCAAACATTGAATTTAAAAAGTACATTTATACACTGCACATACATTAAATATGTTGCACGAACTGCATTTTTCATAGACCGCAAATCTGGTTTTTCTGTTGTTATTATAATTTTGTTATGTCATTTGTGATGCCATCTGCCCTACCAATTATCAATCAAACCTTATAAGGACAAAAAGGCGGAGTTGTTGGACATAGAAAATTTTCAGTTTTAAATAAAATTGAAAATTTTACAGAGAGTGCAGACTTTTTAAAATATGATTTTGAACAGAGACTGGCATTGTACATTAGTTCACATTTAAATAAAACATCGCCACTAGAATAAATTCTAAAATTATGTTCAATGTGGCTATAAACCTTGAAAAACGGGATTTTAATCATAATGAATATTGTTTGGTCATTCAGGACTAGTTTCTAATTGGTTAAGAAATATTCACCAAATACAAGTCGACGCATTTTTTAAAACCTGACAGAGTTGCCTATACTAGTATGTATGCCAAGAAGAGATTATTATTGGCAAAAAGCAATTTACATTTAACTACTCGATAAACATTAAACAAATTAAAGCAATATCAACAAGAATACCACCATGCAGAACGTAATATACCCCCTAGTGGAGCTGAGTTGAGTTATGGTGTTTAACGTCCCAGTCAAGAATATTTCACTTATATCGAGACGTCGCCAGCTATAGGCAAAAGTGCAGATTTTATCTGTGCGTTGCGCTGATGGCATTATACAGCAGGGTTCTTTATCGTGCCACGCCTGCCATGACACGGGACCTCGTTTATTTTAAGTTTCCATCCGAAAGAACCGTGACTTTCATTTCGTAATGCCGAGTGCTTAGCGAAAGAACACTCACTACCCACTTTCAAGTCTTGCGTCAGACCCGGCCGGGGTTCGAACCCAAGACCTTCCACTTACGTACCCCCTTGTGGAATATTGTAGTTCATTCAAATGGCGATCTGCAACAAGTACTCAGTATCAACTTTTGAATAATAATTGACTTTTAGTGTAAAATAAATCTTAGTTTAAAAGGGGCATAACTCCATTAAATATAAGAGCAGCTTCACAATTTCATAATATGCCCACCTTTATGTCATTAAAAACACGCATACCAAATATCATAAATTGAAATCTTTCAACAAGAGGCCAATGGGCCTTAACGCTCACCTGAGGATATGGCCAACCTGAGGATATATCCAAAATCATTTGCAAAAATACATAAAATATTCTTATTTACATGCCTACAAAAAAAGTTAATAGTTTTCAAGATAATTAATAATTTGAGTCTTTTTATGCATCTATGACCTTGACCTTTAAAAGTAAGACCTTGATCTTATATCAGAATAATCACCATATCAATTACTACAATATTCAAATATACATGCCATACAAAAAGTTAATAGTTTCCAAGATAATAAACAATTTACAGTCTTTTTATGCACCCATGACCTTGACCTTTGAATGTATGACCCTGAGCCATATATCAAAATGCTCGTCATGTCAATACCTACAATATTCTAAATACATGCCTATACAAAAAGTTTATAGTTTTCAAGCTAACGCACAATTTTAGTTTTTTTTTTTTAAACCAAAAATAACATTTCAGGGGCATCAACTCCTACATGCATTATCATGAATACAGTTACGAAACTTTGTACCTTTTTACATTTTGTCCTGCTGAACATTTTAACAATGTTTTAATATTATATATCTCTTATAATTTGGAAGAAAATAGCCCAAATCTGCACAAATTACAAACTAGGTCATGACCTTGAACTTTGAATTTGACCCCATTTTGAAGGTTATTTCAAGAAAAAGTCAAAACTGAAAACCCCAAATCAATATCTATTCATATAGTCAAGTTATAACAATTTAAAGCCATTTTACGAAATTTTTAAATTAAACGCAAAAAAGGCGTAACCTTTTTTTCAGCCGAATTTCTCGATTTGTACAAACTATATACTTAAGACTCTAGAGTAGCTGAAAATCAAATCAGTTTTTGTCTACCACCTTTGGTTTCAGAGAAGAAGATTTTTAAAGTTTTTTAAATGTAGGTCACAGTGACCTACTTTCTATAGCTATGGCAACAAAAAGTACAAATTTCAAAAGTGCCCTCCCAATAACCCTTCCTGTGAAGTTTGATTAATATTGGCCTGGTAGTTTCTGAGGAGTTGTCGAAAATGTGAGTTACAGATGCACACACGCACTCACACACATACGGACACACGCTGCGCCATGCCATAAGCTCACATGGCCTATAGGCCAGGTGAGCTAAAAATTAAAGGACTTTATTGTGTAAAACAAATCTAAGTGTGAAAGGGGTATACCTCTTTTAAATATCCGAGCAGCTTCACAATTTATAATATATACACACCTTCAGGTCATTACAATTATCATTTAAATCCATCCAAAACACAAGGACTAGTGAAGGTCACAAGGGTAAAACAAATCTAAGCGTAAAAGGGACATAACTCCATTAAATATTCAAGCATCACGATTTTAAAATATGTACACCTTTAGGTCATAAAATTACACATATTCCAAATTTCAATAAATACTGTTTGAAACTGTAGAACTAGTTAAGGTCACAAGCTAAATGTAAACAGACGGACATACAGGCAGACGGACATCATGATATTACGCTCCGCTTTCTCCCAAAGCGGATGTATGAAAATTGATTGAAGTATAATTTTAATCCACCACCATATAAATAATTTTTATGAACACAAGAAACACTTGTTGACATCTACCAAAGTCATCACTGGAGCGAAGGTTCAAAGAACCTTTTTCACCTTTCAGTAAAAGCAGATTATTATACACCAACAATGCAAAAATGAGTGAAGGAAAACACGATCCTTTTATACAGCATTACCGAAATATTTTTATAATGAACACAAGCACTACTTGATGACGTCACTGGAGCGATGGGTCAGAAAACCTTTTACCAGTTAACAAGTAGAAGCAATTTTTTTCATCAGATAAAAATGAGTTATTAAAAAAATCATGATCTTTTTTACCACGTCAGCAAAATGTGAAAAGTTAGCACATCTATAATAAGAAAGCTCTATTATAATTAAAATGCCAGTATTTAAAACGATGATAATAGAAAAAAAAATCAGTGATATTATGGATAATGATGTTTGAAAATTATGCATAAGATTCAAAACAAGAAGACATTGTCATTCAGATCCCCCGCTCTACTTACTTTCTATTTTCTGCTAATAGTTCCAGTGATTACAACTTCTATTCAATATCATGTTAAACTGTTGAGAGTCTTTTGTTATCTTAACAATGACTGGAAAACTATAATGTTTTTAATGACATTTTATATTTTAATCAAAATATCAACAACATCCATAAGTAGTAAACAGTCTTCATCAGTAACACATGGATAGAAATTGATTCTTTTTCTCATGTTTTTTTTTCAATTTTTGTTGTTGATATTGTTGTTGTTGAAGTTGTATTCATTGAAAACAAAAGTGATTATAAGCTATTTAGGTTTAAATGCATATGTTAAAATATATAACATCATTTTGAAAAGCAGGAAATTATCAAAGAGAAATGTTCATTATCATCATCATCTAATCATCAAAGAGACAAGTTGTTGGTTGAAAAATTCCACATGTAATATGCTATTAATGAAAAAAATATATATGTGACAATGTAATAATTACTATCATATATCACTAATTTTGCTTACTTAATGATATTCATTACAAGTATGTTGCACTGTATGAAAATCATCAAGAGTAAGTTTTCATAACCAGCATCAGCATCAGCATCATCAACATCATCATTAAGAAAATTAATTCAACATCATTCCTAGCATAAATTCAACATCATCAGCAGCATACAACATCATCATTGTCATCAGCAGCAGTAGCATTATAATCATCAACCCCCCCTTTTTTTTAAATACTAATATTTGTATAATAAAAAATAAATGTATATTTTTTTCAGAAAAATAAAATTCTACACCAAAATACCCATCCAATATAAAGAACTCCATCAAATTTAACAGTAAATTGATAATAGCCACAAAAAACAATTTTTTTTTAAAATCAGTGTTTTCTTTTTAAAATTGACATATTTACCCCCAAAATACTGAACCACTTAAAAAACCATGTATATATGTTAAACTTCTTTTCATAATTACATGATATCTAGAGTTTCTACAGAAAATCCTATACAATAAATAAGCAAGCTCATTTTCTCAAAATGTACATTTTTTGTATAAAATGTGAATTTTTACAAAGAAATACTAAAATTGCAGATAGTAAAATGTTGCAGAGAAATATGTAAACACTTTTGAAGTAATAGCACTATTTCTTTTTGATATGAATTTATTATTATTAACTTGCTATTCTTAAATCATAATATAAAACATGTAGCAAACTTTAACGCAAAAGGTTAACATTGTGTTCTAGATGGAGTTTCTGGCCAATATATGATGTAAAAATACATACACATGTTTAAAAATAAATTAGAATAATGATTTCTTTAAATCAGAATGAAATATTCTAAAGAATTTTAACTGTTTGAAAAACTTTAACGGAAAAACTTAACATTGTACTTGTGACGGACGAATGGACGAACGGACGGAACCCATTTCTATATCTTCGTTGGAGCGGGGGATAACTAAAGGAGTACACTAGTTGAAATAAACCAGTAATGCTTCAAGCCGATCTAAGTAGTATGGAAAAATTCAATGTTTCAGTTTTATGTACATCATTAATATTCTCAGCTATCTCCGATGTTTATTATTTACTTTAGTGGTTGTTACAACGATTGCTATAAAGACTAAAATCGCAATAATTCCATGTACGTCTGTACGTCATCAATGTTCTTAATTATTTCCCTTTTTCTATTATTATTATTATGGTTGTAACAACTACTGCTATAACGACTAGAATCACAAATGTTGTTATAATTATCACAGATTTCTGCAGACGCCAACATCTTTTAGCTCTGGCTCTAAATGATATCTTCTTGAACTGCTTGCTCTGAAAGAAATTTATTAAAATAGTCCATTTTAAAACCGATGACACCAATATGTTTGCCTTAGGCCCGTTTGCTTTCCACTTCCGCTCACGCGTACAATTTTTGTCTATTGACTGGGCGGAAGCAATCACATTGAATGGGCGGAAGCAATCACATTGAATCTAACTCATCATAATCATGCATATGCTTTAAGGAATCTCCCTTAGATTTGGACACGGACACGGACACTTGACTGGATAGAAAAAAGTTTAAAATATAAATTAAATCGGGCATCTGTACATAAGTTTTAGCTAATTCCATTATTCAAATTCCTTCTAAAAAGACACCATACACTTGCACTATTTTTTAAACGTTGCCCGCAAAACGTCATCTTGAATGTAAGGCGAACAACCTGACGGTAGTGAAAACGGTTGCACGCGTGCGCTTAGCCGACCAATTATTCCTGAACGGCGTGCTTGCCAAAAAAGCCGACTCGTCAAAGTAGTTTATGGGTAGATAACATGACTTACAGTCTAACATTGTAAAGCATTATTGCACACGTTATATTTTATAAAGTACAATTCAGGTCGCACGCGTGACCTTGGTCGACCAACTATTCCTGAACGGCGTGCTGCCACAAATGTCGACTTGTCAAATAGTTTATGGGTAGGTAACATGACTTACAACCTAACACTGTGAAGCATTATTGCACACCTTATATAATCTATAGCGTTATATTTTATAGAGTGCAATTCAGTTCAATCCTTGATTAAAGGTCCGACGCGCTAAATAACTAAAGACGTCACATTTAACAATTGAACTATTTTAAAATGATGTTCATTATCAATATGAATGAAACTTAATAACGCGCGTTAGCTCATGCTAGCTCATCGAATCAAGATACCATTCCGTAGTCACAACATCCTTTGCGTCGGGTAAACAAGTCGATACTCTTCACCACCTTATCCGATGCCCAACGACAAGAAACAGTATCTTAATTTTAAAATTTTGTGAATAACAAGGCCCAGCTTCGAACCCACGACCTTCCGCTCTCAAGGTGTACACTCTACTACTAAGCCACCAAGGCGATCTGGAAGGTTTGTAAAATAAGTAACTTCAGCAGAACCTGTCTCAGGAAAAAAGTACCTTCACATCAACCCTAGCAGTAGTCTGGTCCGCTCTTAATGTCATCAAAACATAAATTTATAATAATAATAATAATAATAATAATAACAGAAATAAAAATACGGTATGGTAATGGTATTTATCGCGGGGTGGTGGTGGTGGTGGTGGGTTAATTTATTTTAATTGTGTCATAAGTATCGTACCATTCGATGAACATCATATGCCTTTTTCTCCAATAAGGGTAATTTTCCATCCCTGTCCCTTATTTTAACCAAAACATCGTGTAATGCCCCTTTCGTTTCCTCTACGTCGTTTCTTATTTTTCGAATTTCAGATCTGTCTTGAGTTTCTTCCTCCTGTAATGAGAGAGTTAAGAAAGCATTAATGGATTATCGTACCGTGATGATGAATCATTATGGCCCTGTAACTTTATTAGTTGATTACTTTAATCGATAGTTAATCCTAATTCAAAACTGGCATCTATAAAATCAACATTTTGTAACAAATTTACAGTTTCATAATTAAGTACTCGAGTTTGATTAGATTCTGTTCGCTCTCGAAATTTTAGCTTACCTGAGCAAATAAATTAAATTCAAGGTCACTGTATCCTGGGGAATAACTTTAAACCTTTTAACACCTACTTATCATAAACACAATAAGCCTAGGAATTTGAAACTCTATACATAGCATCAGAGTTTGAATCTCTACCAAGTTTGAGAAGTCAGCTGACCTTGACTCACATTCAAGGTAACTGTGACTTTAACCAGGAAAACATTTTGTAAAATGCATATAAGCTTAAAACTTCATGCTAAGCATTATCACATGAATTCTTCCAAGTTTATGAACTTGTTTGACCTTGACCTACAATCTAGATTGTGAAACATTACGAAAAACTGCCAAGCCGTTTAACCTTGAACCACACTTGGACAAGACAATGTACTTGCTGCAGAACCATACGGCACTAGAAGGGGTTCTTTCCAAAAATTTCAAAATCACCGGTTAAAAATGTGGTTTGGAGAAAATATTCCAATCAATTAACTTTTGGATCGTTCAACACAAAGGACACTTAGCAGCTAAGAATGGAACAATTATACTCTTGGAAAAAGGAAAGACTGAGAAAACCAAAATGGTGAGCAATGTTAATTAGTCCTGTCATAAAACGTACTTTCATTTCGTTTTACCTATACAGTACCGTAACTAGGCCCTTAAACCACTGCGTTATCTCAGTTGGTAGAGTGCTCGCTCCGTAAGTGGAAGGCCGTGGGTCCGAACCCCAGCCGGGTCTGAACCAAGACTTGAAAGTGGGTAGTTACTGTTCTCTCGCCAAGCACACGGCATTACGAAATGAAAGTCACTGTTCTTTTGGATGTGAACTTAAAATAAACGAGGTCCCGTGTCCCGGCAGGCGTGGCACGATGAAGAACTCTGCTGTATAATGCCATCAGTACAACGCACAGGCAAAATTTCTTCACTTTTGCCTATAGCTGGCGACGTCTCGATATAAGTTAAATATTCTTGACCGGGACGTTAAACACCATTACTCAACTCAACTAGGCCCTTAAATAAACCGAAGCAAGAATAGAAGTTCAGTACAGTACTAAGAGTCTTTATGTTTTACATCTTTCACATGTAAGGAAGGTATTATAATACAGTATAGTAGGAAGGCTAAAAACTAGACCAGCTGTTGTATAAATTATGTCATGTTAACCACACCACTAAACATTGTAATCCAGGTTAGAGGATAGTTTAAAAGTTTAAATTGTAAGTGGGCGGATATCAAACAAAATAGATCTATCGTTTAACCTGGATTTTGCATGTCATTTCTGTGAGAAAAAGTACTTGGTTAATATTTTACCCAGGCAGTTGCCTCGGCTGCCTTATTGGTAGTTACGGTACGGCTTATATCAAAACAAACACTAGAAAATTATACAAACCTCAAACACGGAAGCTAATTCTCTTGTCCTCCAGAATTCTGTAAGTTTCGTTATTGCTTCGTCTTTTGTTTTAATACCTTTCGTCCGAATTTTCCATTTTTTCATGAACTTTTTCGCAGTTTCAAAGTCAGGAATATTTTCGATGTCTTCAATAGTTGATATTTCACAAAGGGGAACCTCGCATATAGACATTTTGTAACATTATAATAGATTTTTTTGAAGAAACTCTGGAAGCGTTTTTCCTGGTAATATAACTTGGGAAATCCCGTCTTAAACGAAAATAGAATAAGTAAACACCTTGGTCACAAGACTGACTATACCAAGATTAATTGTATGTTTTTTTTTATTACAAAATGTGGTATTTACAATGTCACCTAGCTGTAGTATAACAAGGACGATATATCGCTGCAGATTTAAATCATGTATAGGCATATATGCAGTTGCAATATTGATTTTAAAAGGTGCATACACACTGCACATACATTAAATATGCTATGTGAACTGCATTTGACATGCAGACCGCAGGTAATTGGTTTTCTCCTGACCCCCACCATCCGGTTTGATAGCTAGATTCTTGGGAGTGGTGATTAAAACGCCATTACTTCAAATCATTCAAAGGACAAAGATGAAGCGGTTGCATTTTATAGACGGGTTTGTGGTTTGAAGAAATAGTTAAGTTGAAAAAATGAAATGAGTTTCAAAACTTGTAAAATCTAAATTACCGGTAATGTACATCACAAGATTTTTTGTTATCCTTTTGCCTACAAAACCGGAAATTTTTATGACCCACGTATTTTGTTATTCAACATCACGAGACAATTCATAAAATGATTTATGACGTGACCTTCGATGTTTGATAAAAGATATGCATGCATGGTTTAATAACTTTTTGTCATTAGATAAAAACACCTAACACGCGAGCAGGAAATTATTGACATGTCACATTATAATTTTATTGTTTTTATCTAAATATAAGTACTATAACTTTCGGACTCACCTGATTAGCGGTGTCATATTATAAATTTTTGAATTTTCTGAATAGAATATTTAAGTTGTTACATAAATTTTTGAATTTTCTGACAAAAAAATTATAATAAGTTGTTACATAAATTTTTGATTTTTCTGAATTCAATATTAAAAAATTTATAATATGACAACTGAAATCAAAATTGTAAAATATGACATCTAACTTGCGTCCGATTGCGACACGCCGCAGTGACGTATCCACTGAGACGTAGGTTTGTATATAAATAAACAAATAAAAAAGTTAATAAATAAACATTGCTTTACTAGACCAGAAGAAGAAGAGAAAGATGAAGAAGAAGAAATCATGCAAACTAGTTAGTCCTGTCATATTACAATTTATAAATTTTATCTGTAAATACGTTCAAAAATGGTATACGACAGTCCTGTAAATGAGATAGAACGTTCGAAAGATCCCTATTACACGTGTCTGTACAAAAATAAAACATTTGGCAAAACGGTGAACGATTGGATCAAATGAATACACTCCTCCGCAGATAAACAGATTACTCTGTCCATTATAATGGTACCAAACCAACCAGTAGAGACCTAAGACAAGGAAAACCCCTTACAGGTTGAGATCAATGGATCACAGTGCCTCTAGTACTAGGTTTAAATAACGCTCAGGCAGATCATAGTGTAAAATATGGTCAGTTTACTAGCCGAAGTCCGACGGTTTGCTTTGTGTACCCTGGTTTCCTCCAACATCCTCGAAATATTAAAGAATTTTTAATTGGGCATAAAACACCATCACTCCGCTCAACTATTATAACTTTTTATACGTTTTGTTAAAAGACACAAGAAGGACACTACATTGACGATTTTTTTTGTTTTATTTTACAGACCATCATACACAGGCACTTGTTTCGTATACGGGGTCCCCCCCCTACCTATATTTACCACGTGGTAAATATAGGTAGGGGAACCCCGTATACGAAACAAGTGCCTGTGCCATCATATAGTCATACAAAAATTACACACCGTAAACAGAAATAAATATGACAACTGAGTACAGAAAACAGATAAAAATATACATAGCAATAATAATAAAATAAATGAAACTATCACAAACAGATGATCATGACATCCACTGTTAATTGTTAAAATCTGACCAATTTTAAACAGTAATAATTCATATTTATACATGCCATTTGCTGAGACCACAAGTTTTATTTCACTTTCGATATACAATGCATATTGATTTGTTGCAGTGCACAAAAAATTAAATTTATATGATGGCGCTGTATCCAAAATTATCCCGAATATATTTGACGTCAGAGACGAAATGTATTAATATTGAAACAAAAATATAAAAAAAATTAAATAAAATAAACAAGAGTCATGGAAACTCCGTGAAAACCAGGTTTTCGTATTTTGGAGAAGGGGGTTTCAGAGAGAAAAAGTACCTAGTTAACAATAATTATGGATGATCATGTGTCTCGCGCAGGGACCTGGTTGATAGTAAAGGGATACCCGTAATGGGTTAAGATTTAATATATCATATCATATCATATCATATCATATATATATATATATATATATATATATATATATATATATATATATATATATATATATAATTATAAGCATCATACATCAGAACATGTTAAAAGTTTGCAATCATGACAAATTATTTAGAAATCTGAATGTTGTGTTTTCATTTTAATATAATTTCATTTAAGAAAAGATCCATAGTGGCATCTGCGGAAATTCATTCGGAAATATCCAATTTGATGCAAAAAGAAAAAATAGTCAACATCAAAATATTTTGCCACCGTAATCATTTTACAAAACTAAAATTCCATAAATAGTGAATTCTACGTCTAAATATCATCAAATGATATCCAATTTCATGCCAAAAAATGGTAAATTTCATGCAACAATAGCCATTTTAGTGCAGAAAACACAAAGGTCAAAATGTAGGTCATGACCTTGACCTTTGATTTTGGCTTTATTTTTTATCAGCATTGCTAGAAAATATGAAAACTGAAAACCCCATGTCATTATCTTTACATATGGCCAAGATATAGCTAGAGGTTGCTCATTATGTGAAATGACCAAGCAAATGTGACCTTGACCTTTGATGTATTTATCCCAAAAGCAATCCCAACCTAGATCTTATCACAATACATGTATGTGCCAAGTTTCTTTCAAAAATGTCATTTACTTTTCAAGTTTTCAAGGTTATTATCAATTTTTAACTGGGCATAAAACACCATCACTCCGCTCAACTTTTATAACTTTTTATACGTTTTGTTAAAAGACACAAAAAGGACACTACAGTGACGATTATTTTTGTTTTATTTTACAGACCATCATATAGTCATACAAAAACTACACACCGTAAACAGAAATAAATATGACAACTGAGTACAGAAAACAGATAAAAATATACATAGCAATAATAAATACAACATGTAAATGAAACTATCACAAACAGATGATCATGACATCCACTGTTAATTGTTAAAATCTGACCAATTTTAAACAGTAATAATTCATATTTATACATGCCATTTGCTAACTCGGACCACAAGTTTTACTTTCACTGTAGATATACACTGCATATTGATTTGTTGCAATGCACAAAAAAATTAAATTTATATAATGTCGCTGTATCCAAAATTATCCAGAATATATTTGACGTCACAGTGACGAAATGTATTAATATTAAAACAAAAATATTTATAAAAAATTTGAATAAAATAATAAATAATAAAAAATAAATAAAAAAGGACTACAAATTAAGAGAATTCTTACATAAGCCAGAAATAAGACACTACTGGAAAACACTAATATAGAAAAAAAAGAAAAAAAAAAACAAAAAATAAAATAAATAAAAACAGATACAGTGTGTGTGTGTGTGTGTGTGGGGGGGGGGGGGGGCAAAATAAGATTCAATCCATGAACAGCAAAGAAATGTACTTAATAATGATAAATAAAATAGCATAAAACTTTAAATTGCAGAAAGCAAAACTTACACAGTTTCAATTCGCTCTCTTTGTAAATAAATATCACTGCCATATTTCTCCTTATACGATACCCTCGCAGAGACACGAATTACGGCCGATATTTGGCACAAACAATGTGTAACCTTCAAACTCATTGTCGTGCTTTGCAAGGACAAATTTCAAGGGGAATAATCACGATGTGTAACATTCAAACTCATGTTCGTGCAATCTACGGCGAAATTTTGATAGGTAACGAAGTTATCAATAAAACGAGAAAAAATTTGTGATATTTTCATATATAAAAATAAAAAAAGTTGTTTTTAAATAAAATAAGATGTTTTTATTAGTTTTTTTAAAGAAAAATATAAATTTCAATCGACAATTTAGGTCATCCGCGGCATAACAGTTTTAACTGTAAAATTGAACAAACATTTAAATAGAATAAAATTTTAAAAGCAATGAACAAACAATAATTCTAGTATATAAAAAAGAGAAGTTTTAGTAAAAATGTACAATTCATGGCCGAATACCACGATCGTCCTCAACAAATATTTGCTAGTCAAAATATGGTTTATGTAGGCGTAATACTTCAATTGTAAGGTCACCAATTACAGACAAGAAATTTTTTCTCTCTTTGTATCATTTAACTTTTTGGAACAAAATTAGTTGTATATTGTTAAATAGATGCGTTTGTAATCTTGGGTGGTATTGGAATCTTGATGTCACGCCTGTTAAACGCATTTAGAAGGAAAATAAGTACCTTAGCTGTGAAGTGTCGATTATTTTTGTTTTAATTAACCCCTATATACTAGACTCTTTTGTCTATTGACTGGTGAACTATTTTTCATTCTTGTTCAGCCTTTACAGCAAAAACTTGTTTGCCTTCAAGACACTAAAATGTCATCTTCAATTCAAAATTAAAACATTTTTCAAAAACAATTGTACAATGATGATTTTATTGCATTAAATGATACATCTAGTGACATTTCATATCAAATACACACACACACACACACACACACACACACACACACACACGTGCTATCTTGCTAAACCCCATCTTTATGCCCTAAAAAGACTTTTAACAATTTGTGTAAATTAAAATCTGGTGCATAATTGTATTATACACACGTTTAAAAGCACATATGATATTCGTTCTGATGTTCAACTGTTTTTACCACTCCAGTAAAGTACGCCACTGAGTTATTTAGGAAGAAGGAAGTTTTATTCAAGGATTCGGCAGAACAAAATATTTTAATAAAAGCAGGTTTTTAATTGTCAAAAACAAAGCTCTTTTTATTCTTAATACCAAAAGTAGTTGCTTTGTAATAGGAAAACACAGTTTTGTATTCGTTCTTGAAAAAAAGGAAATAAAAATCTGAATTTTAATTAAAATGTAGGTCAAGACAATTATAGCTAAAAACAGAATAAAAATGAAAATAAAGTTTTATCATTTTATAGGCAAAAGATCTTTCTAGTATGTAGAAGTAAATTTTCATCATATGTACAGTTTTAATGAAAACTATTTTCTTCGATATAATTATGTCTTTTAATACGCGTTTACTACGCGTTGATATCTCAGATTTTAAGGCCACCGGTGATCAAAAAAAAAAAAAAAAAAAAAAAAAAAAAAAAAAGAAAAAAAAAAAAAAAAAAAAAAAAAAACCGAGTGTCATATGCAAAATATTTATTTTTTATAAAATAAAATATTTAAATTTAGCATATGACAACGGTAATAAAACAACACGGTTGTATAAAATGACTTTTAACAATTAAGACGCATATTGTTAATTACGAATAATTATGCATCACGCCTGGTAAACGCATTTGTTGAAGGTAAAATGGTAGGAACCTCATTTTTACAAGAATATTAAATACATCTGCATGTCATTGTAGCACTGTTCCGAAAAATGGGCGTTTGTCATTTTTGCGGGTTTTTTTTTTTACGCTTTCTAACATAAACTTTCACTAAGGTCAATCACGAATGTTTTGTTGTTATTTTTTGTAAAGCGGAGGTACAAATAAATCATGGTAAACACAGTGACCAACAGCGTGACCAGAAAGCATGTAATACCGAATACACAACAGACTGGACTTCTACACCAATACTTAAACTTGGTCCTTGTAGTAATCTTCTTAAACTGACTGCTCTGTAAAGTGAATAAAATGGGTTAATTAACGATATATCGTTAATGGGACCGAACACACATTTCGTACTTGTTGTAATACATAAAATTTGAGAGTATTGAATAGGAACTGGTAGATCTAGAACAAATTCGCCTTCGATTCCAAAAAATGATGGCGTTGGATATTCCAAAATTAAAAAAAAAAACGAGCAAATTCATAGAACTTATGTTCCCCGCTTTCGAATAAAATAGACTTCTGTACATTTTTATATAATTGTAATGATATATGAAGGGTAATATGAACAGTCCTAGCATAAAATGCAAAGAGGGAAATTGGAACTAGGGTATATCGTTTGTTTCTCTCCCTTTCGGTGAAAGCGGGGGACAAAAATCTTGAACAGTTAACTTTTAAATAACTGGAAACTGATTTTCTATTTATAGTCACAGCGACCTTGACCTTTGGCCTAGTGACCCGAAAATCAATCTTAAGCGAGCTCTTGTCAAAAGCTACCTCTGTGCCAAGTTTCATTAAAAAATCTTGAACGATTAACCTTTAAATGACCGGAAACCCATTTGCTATTTATAGTCACAGTCAACTTGACCTTTGGCCTAGTAACCCGTAAATCAATCCCAAGACAGCTCTTGTCATAAGCTACCTCTGTGCCAAGTTTCATTAAAAAATCTTGATCAGTTAACTTTTAAATGACCAGATACCGATTTTCTATTTATAGTCACAGTGACCTTGACCTTTGGCCTAGTGACACAAAAATCAATCCCAAGCCAGCTTTTGTCATAAGCTACCTCTGTGCCAAGTTTCTTTTAAAAAATCTTGAACGATTAACCTTTAAATGACCGGAAACCGATCTACTATTTATAGTCACAGTGACCTTGACCTTTGGCCTAGTGACCCGAAAATCAATCCCAAGCGAGCTCTTGTCATAAGCTACCTCTGTGCCAAGTTTCATTAAAAATCTTTTATTGTATTTTACTAGAGTTATTGTACGGAAACCAATTGTGACGGACGGACAGGCGGTACAAACCCATCTTAATGTCCCCCCTTTCGGTGAAAGTGGGGGACAATTATTGAGGCCTATTTATCTAAACTTGATTCTAGAACGTTTGCGTTACAGAATATGGTTTTACCATGGATTCCGTTTTATATTGATGTACGGTTTGTTAGATGTGTTCGTGATAATCGTTCTTGTTATGTACTATTGCCAAGTACATGTACAGCTGTATTCGTTAGATGTGTTTCGTGTTAATCGTTCTTGTTATTTACTACATGTATTGCCAAGTACATGTACATGTAATGTTATTTAGCTGTATTATTGGATGTGTTCGTGTTAATCGTTCTTGTTATTTACTGTTGCCAAGAACATGTACATATATACAGCTGTATTTGATGGATGCGTTCGTGTGTAATCGTTCTTGTTATTTACTATTGCTAAGTACATGTACTTGTTATTCAGCCGTATTTGTTGGATGCGTATGTGTAAACAATTCGGTTATTGACATTGTAAAATACATGTACATGTTCAACATCCGCATTATAAGTCGGATATCACATACCTGTCTATTCAATTGTTTTGCTTTTTCATTTAGCAGAGGTAATTTTTCATCCAGGTTATCCATCATAGTTACTGTATTCTTCAATATACCTGTTGTCTCTTGTATGTCAATCCTTATTTGTTCTATACTGCAGCTACTGTCTCTGTGTCTACCCTGTAAAAGAGACCATTAAATTATGTCTATATCTTCATTTCACTTTCATCGAGGTAAAACTGCTAACGACAGCAACTAATGAACTAACCATAAAAATGTGTATTCAAAATCTTACCATATTCGCTTTCATTGGAACTGTTCATTTAATCAGTCAAAACTATTTTTACCATGAGAGATATAAATAAAAACAGTTTTTCTTAAAATGTGTTGTTTATTGGATATTATAATATACATGGGTTTTATCTTTGTTGTGAATTGTGCAATGAGAGAAATAAAGAGTTGAGTTCAGTAATGGTGTTTAACGTCCCAGTCAAGAATATTTTACTTATATCGAAACGTGCAGAAATTTTGCCTGTGCGTTGTGCTCATGGCATTATACAGCAGGGTTCTTTATCGTGTCACACCTACCGTGACTGGGGATCTCGCAATGCCGATTGCTTGGCGAAAGACCGATCACTACCCACTTTAAAGTCTTGGGTCAGACCCGGTCGAAGTGCGAACCAGAAATAAAGAACTTGAACTTGGAATTTTGTTTAAGAAAATGGAACTCAGCTGTCGATTGGTCAAAAGCATACAGATCACAGAGCCTATTGTCTAATCAGTTATAGTCTTTTAAGACAGAGAAGCATGTTTGTTAGCTTTATTGTATTATTATTATTATTATTATTACATGTATTATTATTACATGCACTGTCGTTATCATCATCATCATAATTATAGGTGAAGGTGAAGCTGTGCTTGTTTTCTTCGGTACTGCAAACGCCTTGTCTATTATATTCAATTTTAATCAAATTCATTCAGGTCTCCAACCTAACAAGCTTAAATTATGTGTTGAAGATTCCAAAATACGAATATTTACATATTTACTGCAACCAAACACATATATGTGTATATATTATTCTGCAACTGGATTTGAAACTTGATTTTTGGAGCTCTGAAAGAAAGTTCAACATAGCTTGCGCATGACTGCATATAGTTATTTGCAGAAGAAGAAAACATCACAAAATAATTTATTTAAAAAATAATAATAAATAGAAAAAAGAAAAAACACACTGCATGAAAGTAGTCATGCTCAAAACGTTGTTTTGTTACATCATGTAATGTGCGACAAACGTAAGCTATAATACATGTGACATAAAATGCATATTAAGCCAGAGGCTATTCTTTAAAGAAAAATCAGATTGATATTTCAACTTATGTAAATACATGTATATTTTTCATTTTTATGCTGGCAGGTGCTATTAAAATATTGTTTAAGGTGCATAAAATGTATTAAAGATTTAAAATAACAACATAAACATGGCAACGGCACAACAGAAATTTCGTGATTTTTATTATAAAAAAGAATTTATTATTTATTTATTTATTTATTTATTTTATTTATTTATTGTAATGTAAAACGCCTACCGTTTTTAAATCACTTTTTGTTTTCACTGATGATATTTTATTTTCGTTGCCTGTCCTGATATTTCCACCACCAAACACACACTCCGTTGTATTTACTGTACTTTGGCTGAAATCATCCTTTATCTGAAAAAATAAAAAAAATCATAGCATCTTAATAGCAATAAAATAGCGGAGTTGAGAGTTGAGTAATTGTGTTTATTTATCGTCCAAATCAAGAATATTTCACTTATACGAAAGCCTATTACGTGAAAGTAACGCGTGATAACGCGAAAGTTACGCGAAAATTCGCGAAAGTTTCGCGTTCATTCGCGAAAGTTACGCGTTTATTCGTGAAAGTTTCGCGTTTATTTGCGACAATTACGCGTAATAACGCATTATTTTTATTTTTTTCTTCTACAAAAGTGAGCTCAATGGGCTTTCGTACACTAATATCGAGACGTAGGGTTATAGACCAAAGTACGGAAATTCTGCCTATTCGTTGCGCTGATGGCATTATACAGCAGGGTTTCTTAACATGCCACGCCTACCCTTTCACGGGACCTCGTTTATTTGAAGTTTCAATCCGAAAGAACCGTGACTTCAAGTCTTGGGTCAGACCCGGTCGGCAATACAAGAGCGGGATAGCAAAACTAATAACGGCACATAAAGGTAGAACAGGGATTATACGTCTCCCACTTTGAACGAGTTCTGATTTTCATCATAGAAAAAGTATACATATGGTGTAGTTTATTTACGTAAAAGACAGCATGTCAATATTTTTTCTTACGTGAGAGACGAGGCAATTGTCATTTGTAGATTTCTGAATATTTTTTTTTTGTAAAAAATCAAAATTCTGCACATGACACGCTTATAGAAGAGTAAATATGCTTAAAAACAGCTTTCATGGATATATTCAGTCAACACCCATGTCGATAAAAAAAAAAATGCAAACCAGGTAGTTAATACTTAAATGGTTACGCTTTGAGTGGGGATTATGTTGTTTATGCTGTTTCGCCCGGTTAAGATTTTTTCACTTGTATCGAGGAGGTCAGTTCTGGAATGGTGGACAACATTGAAGAACCCTAGAGACCGACTAAAGCAAGCGAACCCATCCTCGCATTTAGATACGTTAAAGTCCGGATATAAATGTTTAGCGCTTTGAGGCTGTGGTCTGGCGCTTTTACCTTTTGGCCATATAGGCCCCGAGATTGGTTTGACAGAAAAAAACTTGTTTTGTCTTCAAAGAGAATAAAAGTAAGCATAAACACAAAAGTGCGCGCGAAGTTATGATAAAATAGAGTATAGCCAGTAACGAAAATAATAAAGTTCACAATAAGTAATGCAGAAAGTGAAACAAAGAAAGGACTTGACCAAAGCGGATCCGATTTTACAGAGGAAGGTGGGGGAGGGGGGGGCGTAAAAGCTGAGAGCCGAAAGCTCGAACCTACTAAGAGGGATCAGGGGCGTTAAAGCCGGGTCGAGGAGGGGGGCATTCCGAAAAACTTTGAAAAGTGGTGCAAATACCTGCATTTTTGATGTAATCTCAGCTACATTAAAGAAAAGAATCTTTAACTCAGAGTGCCTGTTTTTTTTTTTTTTTTTTTTTTTTTTTTTTTTACAAAGGAAAATGCATGTATTAACAGTAAAACGTAAAGTGGAGGAGGGGGGTGTTACACATAAACCCCCTTTTTGGATCCATCACTGCTTGACTGCTTGATAAAATCAGATCAACTAAATTTTAGGCAGAATTTGTAGTATGGACCGAAACGGTCAAGAAATGTTGACTATCAAACAATTATTTAATTACCACTGGTGACAGGACAGCACAAAGAACAAATACGTTTAAGGCTTTGTAATATGGTAGGTAAGACAGAACTAACGGCCTAAATGGTGGTGTTTTATTTTATCATATTGCTACGATGGTCCCAATATAAAAAAGAAATTAACAATCTTTCAGGCAGATCTGGACTGTTGGAATGTGCAAGAATCTTTCGATGCATTGGGGAGCGAGTATTTGCAAAATCTAGTCTTTTTCTTCGTGGCTTACTGTTCTGTAAAGGCATACTTATATGGTGAAAAAACAAAAGCTTTAAACCAAATCCGTGAAATCTTGCTTCTGAAACGGACGAAAATAGTGTTTATGTACTCTTGTTTGTGACGTAGGTTGTCCATCTTGAGATACATGTAGTTCAGCCTAGTAAGGGTAGCTTACATCGGGCATTAAAGACGGTGCCTGTACAAAAGTTAATTTACAAACACGGGTCTTAATGTATTTATTTTGCTTTTTGTGTTCATTGCTTTGTTTAATAATTTTTGTTGCGTGTTCTTGGTGGTTCAAACTGAGGTCAGTCGCATGTGTTTTTCTGATGCACCTTTCTATAGCTGAAAATACACAACTGTTCTTGTTAGGTTAAAATACAGGACAGTTACTCCATAGAAATATTGTTTTACGCCACGATCAAGATTATTTCTATTAGATCAAGGTGGGAAGGAGGAGGAAACCAAAGTGCACAGAACTCTGGTTTTTGGCAACCGATAAACCTACGCACTGCCTCGAATGAACACCGAGTCACTGTGATCCAACGATGCAACGCTTTAGACCCCATGGTCACCAAGGATCCAATTAAAAAGTGAATTATACAATAAAAAGGGTACATGTACAAACCTTTCCGAATCTTAGGTGCCAGACTTCGAGCAGTTTATTAACCGCTTCATCTTTGCTCTTAAAATTTCCTTTAACTTTCCACTTTTTCAACAGTCTCCTAGCCGTGGTAATGTCCGGTATGTTTCTAATATCGTCCACCGATGTTATGGTGTATTTTGTGCAGGAAAAATATCTTTTTGAAAGGCATGATGTTATTTTGTAAATAATACAGTAATTTCTGTGTTTAAAATCGAATTAGATAAACAAACACAGGTAGGTATGATATTACATATATATTGCCCCGAGCAGAAGACAGTCAGTCATTCTCGGTATTTCAGGTAAAATGTGGAAAATTAGTTAACAAAGATTATCAATATTATTTAATCATTAGTGTAATTATCAATCATGAAAAGAGTCAGATTTCTGTTGGTCCTAACTTTGGCTATCCCGAAGTACTTATGTGTTTCTTCGGCTATCACAAAGTACTTCTGTGTTTCTTTGGTTATCACAAAGTACTTCTTTGTTACTTTGATTATCACAAAGTATTTCTGTGTGGCTTTGGTTATCACAAAGTATTTCTATGTTACTTTGGCTATCACAAAGTACCTTTGTGTTTCTTTGGTTATCCCAAATTACTTCTGTGTTTCTTTGGTTATCACAAAGTACTTCTATGTTTCTTTGGCTATCACAAAGTACTTCTATGTTTCTTTGGTTATAACAAGGTACTTCTGTGTTGCTTTGGCTATCACAAAGTACTTCTATGTTTCTTTGGTTATCAAAAAGTACTTCTGTGTTTTTTTTGGCTATCACAAAGTATTTCTATGTTTCTTTGGTTATCACAAAGTACTTCTGTGTTACTTTGGCTATCACAAAGTACTTCTATGTTACTTTAGTTATCCCAAAGTACTTCTGTGTTACTTTGGCTATCACAAAGTACTTCTGTGTTTCTTTGGTTATCACAAAGTACTTCTTTGTTTCTTTGGCTATCACAAATTACTTTCATGTTACTTTGGCTATCACAAAGTACTTCTGTGTTATTTTGGCTATCACAAAGTACTTCTGTGTTACTTTGGTTATCACAAAGTACTTCTTTGTTACTTTGATTATCCCAAAGTATTTCTGTGTTACTTTGGCTATCACAAATTATTTCTATGTTACTTTGGTTATCCCAAAGTACTTCTATGTTACTATGGTTATCACAAAGTACTTCTGTGTTTCTTTGGATATCCCAAAGTACTTCTATGTTACTTTAGTTATCCAAAAGTACTTCTGTGTTTCTTTGGCTATCACAAGGTACTTCTATGTTACTTTAGTTATCCAAAAGTACTTCTGTGTTTCTTTGGCTATCCCAAGGTACTTCTATGTTACTTTGGTTATCCCAAAGTACTTCTGTGTTTCATTGGCTATCACAAAGTACTTCTATGTTACTTTAGTTATCCCAAAGTACTTCTGTGTTTCATTGGCTATCACAAAGTACTTCTATGTTGCTTTGGTTATCCCAAAGTACTTCTGTGTTTCTTTGGCTATCCCAAGGTACTTCTATGTTACTTTGGTTATCCCAAAGTACTTCTGTGTTTCATTGGCTATCACAAAGTACTTCTATGTTATTTTGGTTTTCCAAAGTACTTCTGTGTTTCATTGGATATATCACAAGGTACTTCTATGTTACTTTGGTTATCCCAAAGTACTTCTGTGTTTCTTTGGTTATTCCAAAGTACATCTGTGTTGCTTTGTTATCACAAAGTACTTCTATGTTTCTTTGGTTATCCCAAAGTACATCTGTGTTGCTTTGGTTATCCCAAAGTGCTTATATGTTAATTTGACTATCAAAAAGTACTTTTTTGTTTCTTTGCATTTCATAATTAATATTTCTGTTACTTTGGCTAGCACTAATGTGATGTGTAGCTGTACAATTTTTACTTGAATTACCATAACCTTTTTAGAAACTATCATGAGATTTACCCATTTTGTTCCTAAGTAAAAAGTGTAATGTGGTACTATGGGAAAGCATCTGCCTTTAGAGCAGGAGATTGTGGGTTTTAACCCTGGTTGGATCATAAATAAGACTTAAATTTTAAATACTGTTTCTTCACCTGGCACTCATCATTAGGAGGATTGGGCATTGATTTGTTTACCCGATCCTTTGGGAAGTGGTCGCTTAATTTCAGCATATTTACTTAGTAAGCTAACACCATAACAACAAGAGGCCCAAAAGGGCATGGTTCTTGAAAAGGCATTTAGCTACTTTTTCCAACTTCTCATTTGCTTTATTAATTGATATTAGATCAGCAAATAAGAAAATGATTAAAATAATTAAATAAGCTTGGTGAGCAGGGTTAAAATTAATATTGAATATATTGAAAATTTTTTGCTTCAATAGCACATTTTGAGCAATTTGTCAAAAGGGACATCATCCAAAAAATCCAGTAGATTTGAAGTTTTAGGTCGATATGCACCTGTATTTTTTGTGTTCTTTTTTCTTACAAAGTTATAAGAATCTTGTATGCAGTTTCAGAGATTTGCTTACAATTTGTTGCAATAGCCCATTTTGAGAAATTTCCCAAAAGGGACATTACTTATATAGCATTTACTGGATGGGAAATTTCTGGGACTTGAGCTGATGTTAAATGATAAATCTAAAAGCTGTAGGCCTTAAAGTTTCAGAGAAGAAGATTTTTAAATTTGACTTCCCATATAAATATATGTAGATATATGGGCTCCTGGGTGGGACCAAAAGTGGCCCAGGGCCACCATTTGTACTACAATTTCAGAGAAGAAGATTTTTTAATTTGATTTCCAATATATGGAAATGTAGATATATGGGCCTCTGATGTGGGGTCAAAAATGGCCTGGGGGCTACCATTTGTACAAACTTGGTAAAGGGACTTCAGCTGATGTTAAATGCCAAATATGAAAGCTTTAGGCCTTACATTTTCAGAGAAGAAGATTTCTAAATTTAATTTCCCATATTTGCATATGTAGATATATTGCCCCTTGGGGTGGGCCAAAAAATGGCCCAGGGGCCACCATTTGTACAAACCTGTTAAAGGTACTTGAGCTGATGTTAAATGCCAGATATAAAAGCATTAGGCCTTACAGTTTCAGAGAAGAAGATTTCTAAATTTGATTTCCAATATATGCATATGTAGATATATGGGCCCCTGTGGTGGGGCCAAAAATTGCCCGGGAACCTTTATATGTAAAAACCTGGTAAAGAAACTTGAGCTGATGTTACATGCCAAATATGAAAGCTTTGGGCCTTACAGTTTCAGAGAAGAAGATTTTTAAATTTGAATTCCAATATATGCACATGTAGATATATGGGCCCCTGGGGTGGGACCAAAAATTACCCAGGGGCCACCATTTGTAAAAACCTGGTAAAGGAACTAAGAGCTGATGTTAACTGCCAAATATGAAAGCTTTAGGCCCTACAGTTTCAGAGAAGTATTTTTTTAAATTTGATTTCCAATATATGCATATGCAGATATATGGACCCCTGGAGTGGGGCCAAAAATGGACCAGAGGCCACCATTTGTACAAACTTGGTAAAGGGGCTCAAGCTGAAATTAACTGCCAAATATGAAAGCTTAAGGCTTCATGGTTTCAGAGAAGATGATTTTTAAATTTGATTTCCCATATATGCATATGTAGATATATTGGCCCTTTGGTGGACCCAAAATGGCCCAGGGCCACGATTTGTACAAACCTGGTAAAGGAACTTGAGCTGATTGTAAATGCAAAATATAAAAGCATTAGGCCTTACAGTTTCAGAGAAGAAGATGTTTAATTTTAATTTCCAATATATGCACATGTAGATATATGGGTCCCTGTGTTGGGGCCAAAAATGGCCCGGGGGCCACCATTTGTACAAACTTAGTAAAGGGGCTCAAGCTGATATTTACTGCTAAATATAAAAGCTTAAGGATTCATTGTTTCAGAGAAGAAGATTTTCACAGTTGATATCCCATTATAAGCCTTATTTGCACTTTTTATGAAGTATGACAGAAAAACGCGTAACCTAGTTTTAAACGGAATTTCATGAAATGTACAACCTGTATGTTTAAGGGTGTCTACAAGCCAAATATCAGATTTTGCATATAACCTATGGTTTTAGAGAAGAAGCTTATTTTAGATTTTTTGCATTCTAGGTCGCTGTGACCTACTTTAGGTTGCCATGGAAACCAATTGTAAAAATTTTCATCTACTCCTTCTAGGGATCATTCCTGCCAAGTTTTGTTAAAATTGGCCCAGTAGTTTAAGAGTTTATGCTGTCAACAGACAGACGGATGCACACATGCAAGCATCATGCCATAATTGACATATCGCACATTCGGCAACTGAGTTTTAGATTAATCCTTAGCTCTAGATAAACTTGTTCTCATTGTGAATAGCTAAAAAAATTGCAGATGTGACATTAATCAACATTACAACCAACCAACCTGTGTAAAAGTAAGAAAAAACAATTAAACAACTAAGAAAATTAAACAATTTTTATGTTTTTATTAGATAAATAATGATGACATGTAAGGGACTAAAGTACAGTACATATATTTGGTGCCAAGTTTTAATCTTTGTCATGACAATGTACATGTGATTGCACAAATATTTTGTAAAGTTCACAGAAAATACCAAAGGGAGATAACTCATCTTGTATATTGTATTGCCATATTCCCAACCAATCAGAGCTTGTTTGTTGACATTTAAAAAAAAAAAAGAAATATGCATCTCATCTTACTTGCTTGATTGATTTCTGCGTTATAAAGCTATCCTCTGTTTTGAAATAAACTCAAGTAAGCGTAGAAAATAATTGCAGGATTTTTTTGCAGAAATTACACATTGATACATATTGCATTTTAGTCAGGTATTTTGCAAAAAAAAAAAAAAAAAAAAAAAAAAAAAAAAAAAAAAAAAAAAAAAAAAAAATCATTGTAATAATTATTGCCATGATAAAATACCAATGGATGCTCAAACATGTTTTTAGGTAAAAAAAAAGAGTAAGTTATTATTTTTTTGCAACAGCCTATTTACCACTTTCTTCAAATTATGAATGAAACATGAACTTCTATATTTTGATAATAAAACATTTTTGTCTACTGAGAAACTAAAAATAGAAATCATATCTATTGTTTTCAAATAATAATTTCCATGAAGAAGAATGTTGGAGATTAAAACATATTTATCAAGAATCTTAATTTTATTGGATGTTACAGATTTTTCACAAAATGTTGGATCTCGGTATTAAATTCTAAAAGACTTCATAGACCAAGAGTTTTCAGAAGAGCAAAGCAGTTTACCGACAAATTCAGTTGTTAAAATATTTTATCAAATACATCAACATGAGATCCCAACATTCAATGTTGCTCAAACAAGAGGTAAAAAAAACCCTCGACTGTAATTCTAAAAAGGCGAGCTAAAAACCAATTATTCCGACAAGATCTCCCTGAAACAAAACAATTCAGACAAGAAATGAAGAAAGGGGAAAATAAGTATATATATTAATTATGGTTTCACATGATGATAAATTTTTATGATGAATTAATCAATATAAACAGATGATTTGATCTAAATCTATATTCAATATATCTCAAAAGAATGGATAATCTTGTCACAACCATACAATGGTGGCAGTCAAAAAGCATTTTTATGTCAAATATTTGGAAAATGTTCATGTTTTTATATCTATTTGTGTCTATGGAAACAAAATATTTATAAAAAAAAACAGTGATTAAATTCTAACATGAGAGAGAGAGAGAGAGAGAGAGAGAGAGAGAGAGAGAGAGAGAGAGAGAGAATTTCTTTATGTCAGAAAGGTTTTTATGCAAACTTTTTGAAGATTTAGTGGGTATTTATACACATATAAGGTGAGAGAGAGAGAGAGAGAGAGAGAGAGAGAGAGAGAGAGAGAGAGAGAGAGAGAGAGAGAGAGAGATGATGAGAGATTGATGAGAGATTCATTTTGACCAATATTTGTTATTATTACTTACAGAGTTTAGAAGGGATTTAAAATAATTCAATTATTACAAACAATAGCTTGGGTGTAAACAGATTTTACTAATCTGTTTAAAAAGATATCTATCTTAAATGTTTTTAAATATATTACCATTTCAGCAAAGTTCAATGCAAAAATAAAACACTAACAAGGCATTTTTCCCCTTCTATGTATCATTTTAAGGCCTTTCACAAAACTCAGGAGAAATAAAACACTTAACATCATAAAATATTACCCACCCACCTACCCTTGTGTATAAGCCCAATTATAACACCATGTTTGTTTAAATACAGTTGAACCTGCCTTAAAGGCCACCTCTCTATAAGGGCAACCTGCTTATAAAGCAGCCACCTGTCCATAAAGGCCACTTTTATTGATTCCCATGGGTGGCCTTTATAGACAGGTTTGACTGTATTTTAACAAATTTGAGAAAATAAATAAGAATTTGAGATTGATACAATTCATAGTGGATCAAAATGATATTTTTTTTTAGTTTTCTACAAAAAATTCTACTTTTGAAATGTTTTTATTTACAAGAAAACCTAGGCTACAATATAAATATCTTAATGGGATGAGGAGGAGATGATGAGGACGATAATGACAATTCTGATGGTGAAAATGTGTTGCCATGGTTATGATATCTTAATATATATTTGTATGTATATATATTTATATATAATATAATATATTTATATTTATATATTTGTACACTTAAATTCAAAAATTCTTAAATAATTTACAAATATTATACAGTAATTTCAATAATTGTATTAATTATTAAATTGCTTTCTATTTCAACCTAAGACACATTTATGTTGAAGAAAATCATAATTACTCCCAGTTGCACATTTCATGCACACATTTAACTTAAATACTTGAATTATTCTGCCAATTCATTTTAGCCCAGTATTAAAAAATTAACAATAAACCCTATATATTGATAGGGGTATACATAAAAGTGTGTGCATGTGTGTGTGTGTGTGTGTGTGTGTGTGTGTGTTTCATAAAAAACCAAAATGAAAAATAAACGATTTGTGATGTAACCTCTCAGTTATAACTAGGGTAAGGATAAATTTCACAAACGTTTAAACTGATTGGCAATAGAATTTAGTTGCAATAAAATTTATAAGGAAAACTTGGTTCAGCCCTCTGATGTTTGAAAGGTGTTGTCAAGACAACCACCAAACTTCCTATTTCTACTAATTTTCACACAAGTCACTAAAATGACATAACAAAATGTATCATAGTATAAAAACAGATTGTACTTTAATGCTTGAATTTACGTATCTATGCATCTTGCTTGTCAAAACTCGCATTGCCAATCACTCGTAATGTAATGTGTCATTTTTTCCACAGAGTTAATAAAAAAGTTTCATTTCGAGTCCTTAAACATGCCCTTAAAATTTGGCCTCCTTAATAGTGAAAAAGTCTGTAAAGTGTTTAAATGCAGAGTGAGCATTACTTGTGTTTGATGTAAAACCATTCATGGAAGGCTGTTGGTACATACCAAATACACTTAACAAGTTTTTGGACTTTGGTTTCAGATAGAGCAGTGCTTGTATATAACTCAGGTCTTTTATTTGTCTCTTGCATTTTTATGGCAAAAAAATTCAAAATCCCTACTGTTTAGAACTCAGTATGTGTACAAGAGTTGTACACAGTCAAATTTATGAGTTTTAACAATGAAGCGACAACCTGATACCAATTATGAGTACAAGAAATTCTTATCCGATTCAGGAAAACAATTTGAAAATATTGCCATCTAATTTTGGTCAGAATTTGAAAGAAATATAAAATACAAAACAAAATCGATCAAATAATTAGATTAATCAGAATAATTAAGATGCTACTTTGATGAGAAAGTCAGAAAAAAGAAAGTTGTCAGGAAACCCAAAAAAATGAAATTTTCTTTGAAGTAAAAATAAGTAAAATATACAGAGGGCATTGGTAAATATGAAGAATCTTTAAACAAAATACATTCAATACCAAGGTTAGAAATTTAAAATATAAAATGAAAAAAACCTCGGGAAAAGTCATATTTGTATGATTTTATCATTAAAGCCATTTTAGGATTGTATAATGCTGTACATTTTTAAAAGAAATCATAATTTTAACTATGATAAAATAATATTATCCCACAATGCACCCAAAACAAATGGTATATTCTATATTCGGTTATAGCCTTGGTTTTGTTCCATAATTCAGAAAGGTTTTGCAGGATTTACTCATTTCATCCATCAAATATCCATTTTTTTTTTTTAAATTTTGCAAAAATACCTCATTTGTATGGGATAGCAAAAAATAATTCAACATAATTCAGCCTAGTATTGCAAGAACAGCTATTGCACCAGGTCAGTTTTAGATTGTGTATTTTTTTCTTACCTATGTCCCCTAAACTGAAAATGATGTGATCCATTATGTTAAAATGGCTTATTCCAAAGGTTTGGAGAGGTGAAATGGAGTAAAACCAATAACTTAAATTGTGACACTTTGTCATGTTAAGGATTAGTTATGTTGTACTTCGCAGTTTAATCAGATAGATCACATAATGGTTCAATCATAATCACTTTATATACAAATTTCATCCTTTCAGAAAAAAAAAAAATAATAATAAATAAAATCAATTTACCACAGGTTTAACTTATTTCACATTTTTTAAAAATAAAATGACCATTTTGGCATTAAAATAAACCCAGATTTTAATTTTAGAAATTATATAAAAAAATTTGTTGCAAGTCTTCATTCCAATTATTTCAAGTTTTATGGATATTTTTTAAAAAAAAGCTTAAAAGATATGGTTCCCAAAAATTAAGTATTTCTTGGTGAAAATATGTAGTTTGCAAAAACGAGTGTGTATATAAAAAGTTACATACAAAAAAATGTCGATGGAAATTCTGTTGTCGTAGAAACGCAAAAAAGAGATTATAAATGATAACTATACGATAAATGTTTGCTGTTTGCTGCCTGTGAGTGATACATCTTTTATATCTCGGAACCATTTTTGTTATGATATAAAGGATGAATTCCAAGATTTATCATTAAATAACAACATTTCTTGCCCTGTTCTGAAACAAAAACAAGACACTGTCACATGTTAATCACATGACCATCACATGGTCAATGTTATATAAATAAAGTACAACATTATATTATAATAACTGATCAGCTGTTGTCATTTTTAAATAATAATAATAATAATAATAATAAAAATGATGTGAAAAATTGATTTCCTGAATAAATGAATGAACTGTACACAACACATAAATAGATAATGTTTTTTAAGGTGTCCGGCAAGTTTCAATTTTTTGTCTTATATTTTCAGTCAGTTAGTCTGGATATAATGAGCACAAAATATCATTTTTAAAACTCCCTAATTCACATTATTATCACATTGTTAAGCCATTGTTTACAGTATCAAAATCATATATGTAATGTAGAAATGAATATGAAGGTCACATTTCCTTTCATGTCACATGATCATGATCTATTTTTAGCACTGAATACACATTACACTTTTCTAGGCCACTCTTGTGTAAAGTGATCCAAATCATTGTACTTCTTCAACAACATATTTTGAAAAAATGATAAATAAAAACTGGCCATTTTTGTGGCTGCTTGATCCTTGTGATATTGCCGTAAAAATGTAACATGTAAATATAAATTAATCGAACAACGCTAATAAATCATCCCCAGGGTTGCTAGAACCTTGATTGTTCCCCGTACCGCCGCCATTCTGCCCCGATGACGAGTCATTATTTGAATTTTCTGGAGGTCCTAAGTATGATAAAAGTTCTATTGGATCACCAAGATTTTCCAACTGAAGCTGAAAAAAGAAACAGTAAAGTGTTAAAATATGCAATTTACAACAAAAATTTACAATTTACAAAAAAGTCTAAAAAATTATAACTAGGTATGTAATTAAAATGCTATCTCAAAGCATGATATGACATCTTATAAACTTTTAAAAACTCTCAAAGATTTGTGCAAGTTTAATTTTTTAAGTACACATAGTTTGAATTTGTGAAAATGATCTGTTTCAGATATAATATGTGACCAAATTCAGCAATACAATTATGAAAATGTAATTAATGAGATAACGATATATAGGCCCCGCTTCCACTTTTTCTACAACAGATATTTTAATATTGATACATGTAATTAAAAAAGTCAAAATACCAAATTTGATAGAAAATAGGACAGATAATAAAAGTGGTACTTTATAATATTATTTACACAAAAGCAAAACAAAATTTTTATTTTTTTTATAAAATAATAAAATACTTACATCTAAATTATTTGTTTGACTGTCACCATCAATAATTGAAGGATCAAAGTTCAGACCATCACCAATATGACAATTATCTCCCCCTGAATTATTTTGCTGATTGCCACTAGGAGGAGGTTGATGGCTAAGAGGATGGCTGCCATTGCTGTGATTAATATTTAAGTTTTGTGAATGATTTGGTGGTGATGTCATGTTACTGTTCATACTAGTCTGGTCAGGATGCCGTAAATGATCTGACACAGGTGGGGGATATTGTCCTGGACTGTGAGCCGTTTCACCACTAGTGTTTAAATTACTTAAATTGTCTACACTATTTAAAGCATCACTTCCTGGCCCAGGCATATGCGATAAAGGCCGTGAATATTCTCCTGGTGGTGGACCACCTTGATGTTGATAATTTCCTTGAGGTGGAGGCCCTGGAGGCATTCCCTCAGGGTTATGTATACCTGAATATGGAGGCCCTGTAAAATAAAATAAATAAATAAATAAATAAAATTAAAAATAATTTTAATTCTGATGAGAATTGTGAGGTAAAACTATAAGATAATATTGACATTTTAAGTTGATATCAACTTGTAAAGCCACTTTTAGAAATATAAGCATCTTTTATAATTAAAATAGAAACTGCTGTGTGTGTGTGTGTGTGTGTGTGTGAGAGAGAGAGAGAGAGAGAGAGAGAGAGAGAGAGAGAGAGAGAGAGAGAGAGAGAGAGAACTACCTTGTGAGGGAGGCATTGAGAATGGAGATGGTTGCCTTCCAATATCCCATGAATTCATTGTGGGTAACTGCATACTAGAAGGAGACATTGCCTTCATCCACCTAGCATTTGCACATGGATCCTGCTTTTAATATAAAGATAAATTAAGGTTACTAATCAAAATTCAAGTCTGTGTGGGTAAAAAAAAGTGCCTTTAATGTTGGTGATTTTAGTTATTAAAAAAACGTAACAAGAATCCTGCCTATACTGAAGTTGTGATAAAACTTTTCCAATAAAGTTTTAACATTTTATTGTCATTAATGATGTTAAAAGAAAATTGCAGTCAATTTATCCTGAGCCTTTTATTTAACTGGAATGACAGAGACATATCAGTTTTGCAGACATCCATATCAATTTTCAAGTTTTGTTTTACCATAATTTTTATGATTCTTTTTTTGATTAAGTTTTAAACAAAACAAAACAGCACTTATAAGGAGGAAAATTGTAATTTTTTTAGTTCATTGTAAAATTATTTTTCCAGTGAACAATTAGGTAATAGTTTTTTCCCTTACCACTTTCTTCTTCTTTGATATTTTTATGCGGTACTGGTTTCCAAGCTGCCGTCTGATCTATTGTGACTTCATCAAAGTCTGTATTTGATAAATTTGTTAAAATTCCCCATATATATTGGTCAATCTCTAAACCTTCTAATAATGCTGTTTTGCTACAAGTAAATCATCAAATTTACATTAGATCAGTAACATTTTACATTAGATGAATAATATATAAAAAGTAATGATTTTTAAAGTAACAGAAATTTTCCAGCTTTTTCCTAACTAAGACAATTTTTATCTGGTATTTGTTTTCTTTCAAAGCCACTTTGGAATGAGCCATTTTATAACATTAATGGATCACATCATTTTCAGTTTACTACATTTTTCATAATGAAAATATCATTTTCAGTTTACTACATTTTTCATAATGAAAATACTGACAAGAGAAATATTGGTGAGAAATGATGTTTTTATTTATTCATTTATTCTTTTTATGCTGGACTTTATCATTAACAAAAACAACTTTTTTTTTCATAGATTATTGTAAATATTATCACAAAGTTTTTTTTTCAATATTTTTTGTTCAGTGAACCATTTTATCTTCAAATACTTGTTGACTTACTGTATATACATCTTAGCCTTATATTATACTTACTTGCATACTGGACATCGCCAGGAGCCTCTTTCGCAATTTAATTGTAAATATGATTCTAGATCAAAACACTGCAAATGAGACAAGGGAGATAATTAATAATATTATGAAACAAGGGAGATAATTAATAAAAAATCATTACAACAAATTTATAACATTTTAGTAATCAAGTCTGCTATTAGTGGATAGAAATATTTGCTTAATCTTATGAATTTATCTAGCACAATCTGTTTTAATTTCATTTTGCTTAAAATTATTTAAGTCCAGGAGTGAAATTCAAACACAACTCTTGAATTTTAAAAGCCACTAGCAGTAACACACAGCTATGTCTTCAAACTCCTGTCCTCTACTAATATTGCACATACCAGTGTTTTAAAAGCTATGGGCAACATCACATACATTTAGGACAACAAGGAGCTAATGGAAAATGACATTAAGATTATATATGGTTTAAACAATAAATGACATTGTGCCATTTTCTGAATCTTATCAAGTAACATATCATCATTTTCTTGGTTCAGGTACCAAACCCATCTCCTGTCAAAAATATAAGCTACATAAAAAATTTATTATTTCTGGGGAAAAGTACGAAAAGAACCACTGCAGAGTAATCAAAGTAAACTATAAAGAAAAACATACTTGAATATGTTTACACTCATGCCCCCTGGCTGGCAATGTTATTCGACGGAAAGTTATCGGACATTTTAACGGCACTTTGATTGCCGTCTGCTCTACCCCATCTTCACCATTTAATGTATTAGCTGCAACACTTGTAAAATTTCTTTTGACTGAAAAAAAAAAAAATTAAAATTACAAAATTGTAACATAAAAACAAAAATCCTGTTATGTTTCATAAATATTGCAAAGAAAACATTTATTTAACAGAAACATTGTTAGGTCAATTTTCATAAATTGTAGCTGTATTTCTTCCAAATATAAATCACTTTTCTATAGCATTGATAAGGCTAATTTGAAATGTTAATATGTCTACCCAGATATGAAACCTTTTCCAGCATTAAGGTTTGAAAAGGTTTTGGTAAATGAACAATATAGTGTAATCTAGGTCGTTAGTCATCTCTCATTAAAACTCTTTAACATTTCAAAAGACAAAGATATTAAAGCCTCCAACACTGATAGAACAAAAAGAAATTTAGGGTTATCTGACTTTATTTTACTGTGATCTATTGTTGAGATGCAACTGAACCTTGTAACTGATAAAGATTTGGGTTAAGCATTCATGCATGTGGCAGCTATATCTGAGAGCTTTGATAAATATCATGTTATTCTGAGATTTCTTTTGAAAAGCTATCAAAAATCAAAATGTCCTTAAAATCATCCTGGTATAGAAAATTATCCTTTATCTTATTCTACTGGTATAGTGGAACCTGTGAAAACCAATCACCTGTCTAAATTTCAAACTGTCTATTTTAGGACAAAGTATTTGTGCTGCTTGTAAAATTAACTATATATATATACAAACCAGTTAATTTGAACAAAATCCTTCCATTCTAGACGAAGTGAAATGTTTACTGTAGTTAAATTTAAAATGCTGAATAATAATGGTGAACATTTTAAACATTTTTCTATAAATCTTAATAACTTACTTTTAGTTATACAATGTTCAGCAGGTAATAACCGTTTCCGTAGTAATCCCTGCAAAACAGATCTTACGCTTGGTCGATGAACTAATTGTAAAACAAACAGATGAGACTGAAAAAAGAGAGAAAAAAGAACGTGATTACTAGTTGGCTAATATTTTTTCTAATCAAAGTAGACTAAAGTGTTAAATCTTCAAACCAATATACTGGACACCATACATATGTATTACTGATCACATGATATATATCGCCATGGATATAAAAATTCTGAGATGGCAAAAAATAAAAGTTGCCAATATGAATATGGATGAAATGCTTAGTAGTCTGCAAATAATTGTTTGGAATTTCCTTTTTTTCTTTTTTCTTTTTAGCATCCAAGAGTAAGTGACACATGTAGCATCAAGTGACCAATTTTTCGAATGATGTCTTTTCATGTGATTTCTGATGAAACAAATTGCTCTTGTACCCTGTGAAATCACAATTTCACATGCATCATACATGATTTAAAACATTTATTTTGAACATATATCTAGACAAGTTTAAGGACCTGATACTTCAAGCAAATGCTCTACAATTTATGCAAACAAAGTTTTATTAAAGTGGCGATTAAAAAGAAGAAGATAAAACATGATAAAAAATACAACAAAACAAACTTACACAACAACATGCCGTAACTGTGATTTGTATAGTATTTCGCCCTGGTTGACATACATCTTTGAGGTATAAAGGTTTGTGTGATGTTTTATTTTCACCCCGCTCAATATTGAGGGGGTTAGCATTAACGCTGACCGTAACTGAAGCTGGCCAATTTGTATTCATCTGCCGATCTTCATGATGAAAACATTTAAGTTGTAATTCTAAATCAGATCTGAAAGAGAAAAATTTGGATGATGATAATTGTAAGAGTCAATATTAAAAGCCAATTAGCAAAACTGCCTGCAAACATCTACAGAATTATACAGGGAAGCATTTTTTTCTTTTATAAATACACATAGTTAATAGCTTAATGTCAAAGGCTTATCCAAGTTGTTTAAGTATTTTAAATCAAAATTTAGAACTTCTATAGGTAAATCTTTTTTCCCCAGAACCTGTGTCATTTAATATGCTTGGCAATTAAAAGCAACAATCTAATTCATAGCTTGTTCCAGGTTCAAGCAACCAGATTTTTTTTTAAATCTTGGACCAGTCAACTATCAATTGTTTCTTATCTTTGACCAGTTTCTATTATAGATTATCAAAATCCATGTTACAAAGGTAGTGGAGTAATGGTGTTTTAAGCCCTAGTCAAGATTTTTTCACTTATACTGAGTGGTACAGTTCTGGGATGGAAGAGGAAGCCAGAGTGCCCAGAAAAATCCATAGACCTTTCTCAAGGGAACTAATAAAATTTCTCGTACTACGAACTGCCTGGGCAGAATTCAAACCTAGGTGGTGAGAGGCACTGTGGTCTATAAGTGTGCCCTTTAGACCACTTGGCCACAGAAGCCCATTAATAAAGGGAAGTAAGGGGAAGAATATCTGCACAAACCTCCACATAAGTGTCTGATACACTGACTCCCGCAGATGGAAGACATGGTTACTGACAGCCAGATTATGTTCCAACCTAAAGGGGGGAAGGACTACACCATCTCGTACAGGAAACTGTTAACCGTAACTCATCTGGATCTAAAAATAGGAATTGAATTATTAGAATGAAATGATACAGTCTGTGAAATCATTTATTTTTTGTGGTATCCAATTTTAATGGTGCAAAAAAGTTCTTTTTTAACAAGTGATAAATTCATGATTACAGTTATGGTTCAATGAATCTTTGTAAAACATATACGATCTGACCAATTTGCATTAGATCCAACCAAATTTCGAAAACAAATTTTACAAAAGTGGCCTCTATATGTGACCATCCCTTTCTGCATTCAAAATGTGATTTTATAAGAAAAAAAAAATTACATTACAGTTGAATATTGAACATGGGTTATTGAATTTCTGAATAAGTCAAAAATTTTTTTTAAACAAAGTCCAGAATAAATTACTCATAATTGAACCAAAATAAGGCATGTTCAACATTTGTTTACTTTTGGTGAGCACAGTGCACACTTTGTTGAACATGCCTCGGTTATAACCAGATCAACTGTATAAAGTCTTCAGCTTAGTAAACTTTTTTAATGGGTGGAATCATCTATAATTTTGTAAATTTATAAGCAAGAGTGGTTACCTTTCTTGACTGGCATTTGTCCTGGATAGGGTGGCCCTGGTGTCATGGGAGGTGTTGGGTTGCCTGGTAACGGTGAATGAGGATAATTCATGTTGGATGACTGAAATAAATAATAATGATTAATATAATTACTTAATAGACAACATCCTAATAATATTAAATCATTTTTAAAACACCAAATCACTGAGGTGCCTCTTTTCTTCAATAACTGAGAGTAAACATCTTCATATTGGTTTTATTATTATATACCAATACTCTAATCAACAGGGTTTTTCATAGCCTATGATATTTGAAAAACAAGAATTTTTAATGTTAAAATATATGACAAAAAGTTGATTTTTTGGCAGGTATATCTTTTGCATTTTTCATAATCTTTCATCATCGGAGAAGGTAAATGGAAATGTCTCTGATGGGAAAAAATAAATGGCACAACTTGGTACCTGGATGTGCCTAACCTCTTTACACAAGTAAATGATTGGTAAATAGGCATGCCAAAATTTGGTTCACCTCCAGCCTTCGAAAGAGCACCACATTTTTTCCAAGTTTTCTGACAGGTGGTAGTAATTTTATTTCTAGGTATCTGCAATTCTCTACAACTCTTTTAAGGACCTCTTTAGAGAGAACTGTTCTCCTACAGAGTTGTTAGGAGTGAAATAGTGACCAAGCCATTAGGCTGTCAGAGGAGGTCACTTTACCTCTCCAGACAACACTATAGGAGAACTTTTCCTGAGGGAGAGGTCTAAAATAGATTCAGTACATCATCTCGGTTTCAATCAAGCACTTCCTGGACTCCTGCATTACTTGTGAATGACTCTTTAAATCTGACTTTACATTCATAAATCGCTCCTGATCAGAGGCCATTTTGTATCAGACAACAACAATAAACAAAGCCACCTGACCGAAGGGAAGTAACTTGATTTGTTTTGAATATACTTGAGATGATGAGTACTTTACCTAGTACATGTATATTCCTTTGCTAGGTGTTGTCACGGAGAGATGATTTTATATAAAAAAGTATTCATGTAGTTATTCAATATCCAATGATTATTCAATAAATTAAAGTGATGTTCTGAATTCCATGATAGCCGATATAGAATTATTTTACACATCCCTGTCAACATGTTCACACACACACACACACACACACACACACACACACACACACACACACACACACACACACACACACACACACACACACACACACACTTTATATACACATACCTGCATGTTCTGTTGTGCTGCTGGGTTGTTCCAACCTTGACCCCCTTGTCTGCCCTGAGGAAACTGATTAGGTGAATAAGGATTCTGGCCATTTAAATAAGGACGCATTCCTTGCTGTGGGCCAAAGGTAGGCGATGGAAGAGGTTGCTGGGTGGGTGGATACTGTGGTTTTGGTTGATACTGTTGAGGGTTTCCATATGGTACATACTTTGAAAAATAAAAGAAAAGAAGGTACAAACTCATTGCAAAACAGACTTTACAGTTAAAAGCTGAAACTGAAATAAAAAAGATACACAAGCTAGTCTCTTCTCATTAGACCATTCTTTCTTCAGTGGACATGTGGCTTTATAAAAGGGTTCCTATCTTATTAACATTTTCTCCTTGTAACCATAGAAGCATGTAATTGTTTGAAGGTGACATGTTTGACCTGGCAAAGATGTCAAAAAACAGGTTATACTTTTTCTGTTTGAAACAGCACAATAAAAAAATTTATATTTATTTTATTTACCTGAGCTCCGTTAAAGCCTTGAGCTTGGCGTTTTTGTGCCATTATCTGTGTTGCTGTGGGATAAGGTGCTGGTCGGCGCTTGATACACCATACCCGGTTTTGTCATCATTGGTCCTGGACCAGGTCCCTGCCCCATATTCATAGAGCCAGGGGGCCTCTGTCCCATATTAGGATACTGATTACCATATGGAGGTTGTCCATGCATCTGAAAATTAATTAACAATTCATTTAGATCAAAGTAGTGCTAAATAAGATACTGATTTGATCAGTATCATTATAATACATTATCAACAAAATATCAAGAAGTTGATAATCCTTCCATTAAAGAATTATCAATATTAAGACAACAAAAAAATGATTTAAAACCGTTTAATTGTTAAGTGTTTTTTTATTTATTTATTTATTTTTATTAAAAAAAAAATAAAAAAAAACCACCAAAATTCACAAATAATTTAAATTCTTTATACAGGAAATGAAATTATTCCACTATGAAGACATCGATAATGAATTATAAATAGACTTATCATTTCAGCACATGTTATCATCATTTTAACATATTATATATCAGTATTTAGTCATGTGATCAGGCAGTGAATGTAATATTATTCCAATCAAGGTCAAAATAAACCTGACAAAGGCAACATGTGTTGTTTATCGTTCATCATCATCTATTGTTAGTCACAAATGCATGCAACAACCAAACACAAACTATATAATAGAATTAAGGAATAAAACTTTGTACTAAATCTATAAATGTACCTATAAATTGATAAGTAAATTTACATATACCAGGGGTTAGAGTTATAGACTCCACGATATAAGGGTTTTTGGTTTGAATCAATGTTCCACTTTTTTTATTCCCTAAGCAAGACATTTAATTAAACATTGTTCCAATTCATTCAGCTCAGATCAACTGTTATTCCTTTCAGTGAAAATACTGTACTTTTTCACTTTATGAAGCCCTTGTGGACCAAGTGTTGTAAACACAGATTAAAGTGCTTCTCACCACCTCACTCACCACTCAGGCAGATTCTAGTGTAGAAAGATTGTTAGTTTACCCAAGGTCAGTGTTTATTCAAGGAACTCTGGTTTCCTCCATCTACCGGTACGTAGAACCAAATGCATCAGTATAAGTAAAAGAATCTAGACTTCACATAAAACACCATTATTCTATTCCACCTGGTCAATTCATGCCATTAAAACCAAGTTAACAACAGTAACCAATAAGCCTTCCAGTGCCTAATGAGTTAACTATAGAACAGGCTACAGAAGATGGAGGATGAAAAGAAGACCTTGACATTGGGTATATCAGGCAAGTAACACTGATCTTGTTATATCTACTGCTTTTGGCTTATCTCTGACCTATTTAGAACTCTATGACCTAGTTAATTTTAATGGGACACCACCTACCACTACAAGATATTTTCAATTTATGTAAAAGATAAGACATTTGACAAATATATGTATAGATTTTAACAATGGTTTTCATAAATTCATCCATGTTGTAATTTTCACTATGGCTAAAACAAATCTTGCTTGTCCAAAATGAAGTTAATTGGAAATAATTTTTCTAAATTTATGCATCATTTTATGAAATAAATACTAGATTTTAAATTTTATTGTACCAGGGTAATAAAAAATAAATCTAACAAATAAAATTTTAAAATTTCTTGAGCATTTCTTAATTAAGATATCCCCCCCCCCAAATCAATTCTACTAACACACTAACTTCCTGTTATGTTCTGTATTAATTAAGGAAATGGTAAAAATTTTTGTTCACCTTAAAAATATTTTCCGATATATGATTTTATATCCTGCCGTGTAACTGTGACACGGTTAACCTACACGAGTGGTTGTAACGATGTAGACAGAAAACTTCCTGATTTTCAGATAATTAATCTTTATTCTTTTCTCCTTTTTTTTAAATACGACAATCCTTTTGTTTTAAATCAAAACATTTTGGTAAACAAGATATGTTTGTTTCTATGGTGATATATTTGTAACAGTATACCAGAATTTAAAATCTATAGTTTTAAAACCATATGTGTGTGTGTGCGTGCGTGTGTGTGTGTGTGTGTGTGTGTGTGTTTGTTTGTTTGTGTGTGTATGCAAGTGTTATTTACCAAGTGGAAGAGTGAAATGGAGTAAATTTATAATGTTTTATGCCCCAGTTACAATTTTTCACTTATATAAAGGTGCTGAGACTTCAGAAGTTGGGGGAAACTGGAGAGAACCACCAACCTTCAGAAAGTGAAATGACAAAATTTTTAGCAATGGGATATGCCAGAGAAGATGTTGATAATGATGGAGTTCATAAAAGTAGATTTGTGCTGAGAGAAACACTGACTTTCTGCTCCCTAGTGAGAATGGAGCCATAGCTATGATCTGTTAACCCTGCTTTGGCTACTTGGCTATAAAGTTGTCATCTCAGTATGGGTTGATGAAAAATTGTAATTTGGGTGAATTAGGTATTCAGAATATTCATAAACAGAGCAAGTAAATATATTCTTATACCTTAATCAAGATTATTTTACATGTACTGAGTCAGCTGTGATCCTTAGAATATTGGAATGGAAAGTTGTTGGTTTATCAAAACATGTATATATTTGGGTTGGAACACACAGAAAGTTGTTGGTTAAACAAAACATGTATATATTTGGGTTGGAACACATAGAAAGTTGTTGGTTAAACAAAACATGTATATATTTGGGTTGGAACACATAGAAAGTTGTTGGTTAAACAAAACATGTATATATTTGGGTTGGAACACATAGAAAGTTGTTGGTTAAACAAAACATGTATATATTTGGGTTGGAACACATAGAAAGTTGTTGGTTAAACAAAACATGTATATATTTGGGTTGGAACACATAGAAAGTTGTTGGTTAAACAAAACATGTATATATTTGGGTTGGAACACATAGAAAGTTGTTGGTTAAACAAAACATGTATATATTTGGGTTGGAACACATAGAAAGTTGTTGGGTTTTTATATATATCAGGGTAAATTTGGTTGCAATATTAAACAATAACTTAAAACAAGAGGGTTTATAGAAAGGTGTCCTTTATAAGAGATTCCCCTGTAGCTGGTTTTACACTAAAAATAACTATAGTCAAACCCACTTCGAACATAATCAATGACAGCATATCCAATAAACACATAAGACTTTTAAATTCAAAATGGGTTTCTTTACCTGTACATAAAACACAAGACGTTAATTCTGAGTTCAATAGTTCAGGGATGTTGTTTTTTCTTAATTTTTTTTTTAGTTAAATGAACAGCAAAGAAACTAAACAATGACTCAAGATTAAACCATGACATTCCAGAGAAAACGACGTAAAAATCTATCTTACCTGCATCTGTGGAGGATAAGCTCCATTTTGCATGTTCATTTGGACATTCATTTGTTGTGCATTTGGTTCTTGATGAAGTGCCACCATACTGGCTGTTGCTGTAGCAGTTGCCGTTGCAGTGGCAGCAGCAGCCACCAATGCAGCAGACAATGCTGGATTGCCTTGAGCTGGTGGATACTCGCTTGGTGATGATATGGGCGTGTTTGACCCAGGTGTGTTTGGTGTGGGTGGATAACCACTGAAAATAAACAAAACATTAATTATTTTATTACTGTAACGAGACAGCACAATTAATTAGGTGTGTTTACACTAAAACTTAATAATGACTCATTAAAATTCCTTCATATAAGCTACTAGGTGTAACTCCATCATTAAAGTCTTTGTGGAGCTTTATTAGGCAAAGTGAAAAAAGACATGTATTCTCTGTCTTAAAACATTTTTTTTCATCAGATAGGGTCTGGAAAATTATGGGTTATTTTTGGTTGTCAGACAAGATAACATCTAGTGCAATTGTCAATCAACAAGTTATCAGAATAAGAACAAGGCTCACAAGAATATCTATTTCAACAAGATACTTAAACAAAGCATTTTAAACAATGAACCGTAAGTTCATGGCAATACTGATACACCCTATTAATGTGAGAAGGGTCTCAGTGGCTTAATGGTCTAAACAGTGTACCCTTACAAATCATAGCCCATTTCACAGCCTAGGTCTGTATCCTACTCAGTCAGACCCTAGTGTGAGAAAGTATGTAGGTTCAGTTGCTTAAGGTTATGGGGTTTTTTCATGGTACTTCAGATTCCTCAATCATCCCAAAATTGACCACCTTAGTATAAGTAAAAGGAGTCAGGAAAAACACCCTCACTCTCTGCTCCACTCCATTCAATACATTGTAGTCTATGACATCTGATCTAAACAAGGGCAACAAATGACTGCCCTAACCAACAGCAACAATTGTTCTGTTCTGTAAAAATAGCAGGGAACACTACCAGATCTGAACATACAATCAAATAATGAAGATGAGCTTATGGACTACATTGGTCTAAACTGAACAGAACTGGAAAAGGTGATTTGAAAATTCAACAATGGTTTTACCTTGGTCTTTGGTATGTTCCTGAATTTTGTCTGTAAGGCATTCCCTGAGGTCCATATGGAGGTTTTTGTATTTGGTTGCCAGGGAAACCTTGTGCTTGTTGTGTGTAGTTTGTGGTTGATGACATGGTGGTGTTTGTAAAGCCTGGTGTATTATGGGTAAATGGTCCACTCTGCGTAGAATTTGTCATGCCCCATACAGTGGTTACGACCGATAATGACTGTCCAGGTTGACCTTGATTGTTTGGTGCCCATGGTCCATTGGGATCACTGAAAAAACAAACAGAAAAATTTAGAATAAAACTCATTTTCTTGAAAAAATCTTTTCAATTTAAGAAAAATTTAAACAAAACTCTGTCAAAAGAGAAACCATAGCTCTTCTGCACCTTATAAATAGCCATTAAAAACTCGTAACCACAAGCATTTTAAATTATAACAGTTGTATGACATAATCTCACTGGTAATTAGTATAAACTAGATATAAAAATACGCAATACAAAAAAACTCGACACACATCCTTTTGTGTCATCTAATCATCTCACAACAATCCTGATCTATTTCCGAACTTAAAATTAAAAAAAAAAAAAAACTATTTCTAGGCTATTAATATAAGTTAAGACAAAAAGACTTAATCATTTTCATTATGTAAATACAATGTACTTGATAGATGTATAATGTACCTGGATTTATTCTAGTACACACACACACAAGCTAGTTAGCTTATTAATTATTTTTATCAGATACATCATCGTTCAATAATATTTCCATAGCAAAAGTGTGGGAACAATCCATCACACCTGACATTAAGTATAACTATCTTGTCAATTAAAGGAGAATGACTTCAGTCTATGCACAGATACACGTACACTTTCTATTCTCCAGTATTGTTTTACCTTTTGCTTTCTAATATGAAATTAATTATATATATATATATATATATATATATATATATATATATATATATATATATATATATATATATCTGTATAAATATATAAAATTTAATAAGATATATTAAACATTAAGAAGGCTTTGTTCTGAATTCTAATTACAGGTAAACGTTTTAATGAATGGAAAATTATATATATATATATATATAATTTTGATATTTCAGTCATATTTTTAATTTCTTTTTTTATCTAATTGCATCCAAAACATAATTTTAGAAAAATATTTAATGTAATTAAAAAAAAAAATTAATAACATGGTTGAAATCTGCTCTATTTTAATTATTATTTTTAATGAATTTTTAATTTAATCCTACCAAGAGTCTGCATGACCACCTTCATTGGTATTTAAAAAGTTATTAATTAATTTAACCAATTACTTATGATTCAGAATGCTTAATTAGCAAGTTAGAAATTTAAAAGTTGTCCTGTGCCTGTAAGATCTTCAGGCTGGTGGTTCCGACTCTGGTTTCCATGACATCAAATTCAAATGTGATTGTCTACATAGTATGTAGAACTCCACATTGGAGTATCAGTGAAGTATTAGTTTTTTAAGATTCTTTTCTAAATAAGATTCTTGTCGCTTATATAAAGACAGTCTGTTCCGATGAAGGAAACAGAATCGCCTGGAGAAAACTAGCGACCACTGGTAAACGATTTGACAAAGTTTCTCACACTATGTTTTACTTGTGTGGAATTTGAACCCTGGTGGTGAGAGGGGCTGTGATCATCGAGCTGGTGATTTAGACCTGCAACCAAAGTTCCGTACAGCTTAGTCGGTATTATTCTTAACCTGGCAATTAAGGCTATCCAGTCACTGAGGTCCCTTAGTTTGACTGTCTCCTAACAACCGTATTTATAAAATGCAAAGACAACAAGGCATAAAATATCGCTATAATTTAGCTTCCAATTCATCACTAAACATTTTTTTTAAATCTACTGTCTAACACATCATAAGTGCTCTTTCTTCATTACATTAATTACCATATAATTCTTTTTGTAACTATTTTAGAAATGCCTATTGTTTTTATCAGAAGGAGAAAAAAAATTATGACAAAACCAATGGATGAATACTAGTAAACCACATACATTTATCATTTAAAATGCAATACTTAATTTCCTAAATCCACTTTATACTTTTATATAAATTTTAATTTTTTCAGGAAAACCCCAATTTTATTTAAAATCTGTTATTTAAAAAAAATCCCAAAATTTCCTTGATAACAAATGATAATCAAAAATAAACAATAACCTATTATGTATAATATACATCCTGATTAATATATAACCAATCAGTGACCTGGTCATTAAAGTAACTCACCCACACACACTCATATGTAAAATACAATATATAACCATGTTGGGCATGGATCCCCAGCAGTCAATTGAAAGCACCATTTTTCCCCAAACAACACAACTTTCTGCCCCTCCCCAAATAAACAACAACAACAAAAACAACAACAAAAATAAACAACAACCTGCTAGGCAAACACACCTCAATCAATGAAACTATTATATAAATATTAGTATACATACATCTAAAGGTCATATATCACAGTGTGTGTGTGTGTGTGTGTGTGTGTGTGTGTGTGTGTGATTTCACTTGTACAACAGTATGTTTAGGAAACACATGGTGTAGTTATATTCAAGTATTAAGGTTAAAAATAAGTAACAATTACTTAGGTCATATATATATACAGTGAACAAACTGCATATCAATAATGTAAACTGGGTCATTAAATTCTATAAAATCACCAAGTGTAACAATAAGTACATATAACACTTATTTAGTCCTAACACCTTAATTACAAATATTTATACACCTCAAATAGGTCAACATTATTTTATCTTATATACACAGATAATGAAAAATTGATTTCCTTTTTGACTCACACACACACACACACACACACACACACACACACACACACATTTAACTGCTTTTTTTATAATATGAATGTAAGAATGGCCTATGGTTAAATTTATCTAAAAACATAAATATTGAAAAAAAGAAGATTTTCATTTTGGTAAATAACAGACATAGGTACAAAAAACACAAGCACACACATGAATTATAAATGACCAATATAATCACACCTTTCAGCTGCCTGAGTCTGTACTGCTATTTGTAGCTCGGTAGCCACTTGTCCTTGCCAGTCCGCAGTGGTGGTGGTAGAATTAGAGGCGGTAGACAAACTCATTACTGGTATTCAGACAATGTCGGGAATGTTTATAGCTACACAGCTTTTGTTTTCAGTTCTGCCATAAATATTCCACCAGACGATTATTGTACAGGTATATCATACACACAGTTATAGATCACTTATAAATAAAGACATTGGATGGTTTTTATAAAAGTCCTACTTTCCCACTGTCCACTGAGACATCACAATGTATCACTACAACAACCACTATTAAAACTATGGATTGATTTTGCCTACTTCTCAGTCCTTCTCTTCCAGTGTGTATTTGTACTGAAACAAGTAGGTCTATCTGCCATGTTAATCTATCAGTTCATCCTTGGCTGGTCACATGATCTACAACTAAACAGCTCTCTGCCTTGTTTTTGGGCATAAAACGGGGATCCATACAGGGGGGACTAACTTGATTATGTGAATCTTATAAAACCACTAAATTACATAATCTCTTATAATAGATAAATTGAAAGGTAGGAATTTTAGGGGCAGACTTAAACAAACATGGTTTACAACTGGACTTATTTATGTCTTACTTAAGGGGTCAAAGGTCAAAGAAATGCTATCTTAATATACATAATGCCTAAAGGTATATAAAAACACTTACAGTCATGTTCATAAAATAATAATTTCAGACCTAATTTTTAAATGAATATAAGTAAGTAAGTAAGTATCATTTGTATGTGTTCTATATATATGTATATATATTATAATGTCAGGTAAGTTTTCACCTGGAAAGTACACCATATGATCTGCAGATAAACAGATTAAAAAGTTGTTATCTTGAAAACTGTGTAGCATTTTATTGTGTAATCAGTTCACCAACCTGTACTACATATATTTATTAGTATGTCTACAATGCTTAAAATCAACCCATCAGGTGTGTGTGTGTGTGTGTCTGTGTGTGTGTGTGTGTGTGTGTGTGTGTGTCTATCTGCCTGTGCATGCACGCATTAATGTCTATGCAAGTGTTAATGGTGCTGGTGTAAATTTAAAATTTATTTGAATTTGTTAATGAACTGAAATATTGAAAATTATGACAAAACACAAATGTCACTTGAATACTGCTGGCAATTTTTGGAAAAAATATTCCAGAATGTCACAATGTATTTTATATATAAAAAAAATCAAGTAAAAAGTTAAAAAAAAATATTGATATACAGAAAACATGTGTTACTCTGAAATAAAATCAATATATGAAAGCAATTTTCAACAGATGATTTGGCAATAAAAGATATTTAATGTATAAGTGTGGGCTGTGTAAAATTATAATTTGTTCTAAATTCAATCGTTTAAAAATCTACAGTTGTTTTGTGGGTGAAATATTGTTTTACACCTTAGAGTCAAGATTATTTCACTCATATGAAACACAGAGTTTAACCAGTAGAAAAAACTGGAGTGTATAGGGAAAAAAATTGGCAGGCAAAAAAAAAAAAACGATCTGCTTTAGCCAGAATCAAATCTAGACATTTAGAGGCACTGTGATCTGTAAATCAATAGTTTTGACCATTTGGCCTCTTGAGTCCCTATACCATCTCAGTTGCTAAGTGGTAGAGTGTGGGTCTAAAACCATGGCTGGATCATACATAGCCTTTAACATTTTAGATATTGTTTCCTTGCCTGGTGCTTAGCATTACACTAAGTATTGACTGGTTCAAAGGCTGCCAGGATATGATTGGGAGAATGGTTTACTTGTCTGCAGCATAATGAGTCTGTGAGCTAGCACCTTACCAAAAAATTGCCCTAGTACACATAAGGCCATAATACACACTGGGACATTTCATGCATACATACAATTGTTCATAGATAAATCAACAGAGATAAATAACCTTGCTCTCATTGTGAATAGATGAAAAATTGCTGATGTGATGTTAAACGACATTACAACAACAACAACTTGAGTTCCTACATCTACACTAATTATATGACTGTTAACCAAATTTCAAAAACATTCACACTTTAATATTCATGAAAAAGATGAAAACTTTTTATACAAATGCTACAATAAAATGTATATAAATTATGAGGTACCAATGGTAGCATAATTGCTATTAGAGTGACCTTGAACTTGGAGGAGTTAAAAGTTAAAAATCTCATTCCCTCTTTAGGTACTTAATAACAAAGCTACAAAAACACCTTGCAATGAAATGACAAAAACACCTGGTAATGAAAATATTAAAACACTTTGTTATGAAAATACAAAAACACCTTGTAATGAAAATATAAAAACACCTTGTAATGAAAATATAAAAACACATTGTAGTGAAAATACAAAAATACCTTGTAATGAAAATATAAAACACCTTGTAATGAAAATACAAAAACACCTTGTAATGAAATACAAAAACACCTTGTAATGAAAATATAAAAACACCTTGTCATGAAATACAAAAAACCCCTTATTTTGAAAATATAAAAACACCTTGTAATGAAAATACAAAAACACCTTGTAATGAAAATACAAAAACACCGTGTAATGAAAATACAAACCCATCTTGTAACAAAAATAAAAACACATCTTGTAACAAAATACAAAACACCTTTTTAAGAAAATACAAAAACACCAAAAAAATCAGGAGAATGCAGATGCTTCAAGAAGTGGTTAATTCAAAAACATGGAATTTTACAAACAAGATAAATTTAAGTTGAGTTACTCAAATATCAATCTGTTAGAATTTTTTCCCATTTCTTATCTGAACATAAGGTGTTATTATTATTAACATCATTTTGTTGGTTTTTTTTGTCTAAAATTTCTATGTCAACAGTAATACAATTCCATAAATTGATCATTGAGATCACTTGGTTGATTTTGATGGATTGTGGTTGTATGTATTCTATGATTATTTCACTTATATTGAGACATCACCTGTTGTAGGTAAAAAAGTTGTAAAAGTTAACATATGCATCATGTTTCTGAAGTGAGGGTTTTTTTCAGGCCGCATGACATCTGCTTCACCATAAGAACTGTCATGGTTGCAGGTCAACTTTTTGGAAATCCTATGTGTGTGTGTGTGTGTGTGTGTGTGTGTGTGTGTGTGTGTGTGTGTGTGTATGTGGAGGGTGGGGTGGGGGCACTGTGCCTCATGCCTGATTTATGATGTCCATCACTGTATTAGAGCCCTGATACTCATCATTAAGAGAACAAAGTATTGACTGGTTCTTCCAGTGCCAGAATAATGTGACTGGGCAAATGTTATGCTTGTCTACTGCATGCTGACTCAGTTATCAAGCACCTCAACAAATATTCACCCTGCATGCCCTCTAATTCAAGGCAGACCTTTAAACACAGTCATTCACTTCACACAAACATCAACTTGTTCTTAAATTACCCATAATTCTTAGGTTAACAACTTTCCCTTTGTCAAAATTAATGGAAAAATTACTGATACAATGTTAAACATCATGGCAATCAACTAACCAAGTGAAATCTTCAGAATGATTACAACAAATTGTTCACAACTTCATATAGACAACGCTGTCTGATCAATATATTTGATAAGGATTGTCCTGCACTATTAAACTGTACTGGTAATTATACAATATCTAATTTGACCTTTTATTTAACAAAGTATATATATATATATACTGGTGTAACATTGTTGTTCTAAATAATCAATAAAGTAAGATATAGAAACCAGTGAAATATTAACCAGTAACTGCTCTTAAATAGATTGATTTTTTTTTTGTTCTAAATAAAAAATTCTATCGTGGATAGTGTTGCTGAAAACTTGCTTGATGCTGTCACATTTATACTGAAACTTAAACAGCTGTCATTTTGTTAGCTTTATAATAATTTTTTTATCGATATTTTCTTAAATCATTTTGACTTGCTTAAACGTTTACAGAAAATTATTATCAATATCCCTAAACTCAAAGTATCAATACTGTATTGAAAAAAAAAATCATATTAATCAATGGGTTAACACAATGCAGCACAGCATGTGTAATCTGACCTTCATTTACCCTGATTTGATTGGTTGGTTGAAAAAAGTGGTGCAAGAGTTACCTTTTCCTTTTTTTTTTTTTTTTGAGGTAAACAGATTTGGAATGGTTAAAAAATATCTTGAGTACCAAGAAAAAAGAACACCAATGTTTGGAAATTGAACTGACAAAGATGAAAAAAAAAGCGATTCATATCCCAGTCAATATCAAACAATGATGAATATGGGGGAAAACCCAATGATCTTTAGCAAGCCAACATATAATTTTTATTACATTAGAAACAGCCAAAGTGGGATTTAAACAGAGGCAGTAATAGATGCTGTGAACTCTTTAGAAATGTGTGCTTTGGACCACCTTAGCCACTGATACCCCTCTAACATTATGATCTGTTCAGAGTTAAAGAAACTATGATCCTTATCTTATGCCACTATACTTAAGTTGAATGAGTTGAGTGTGGTGTTTAAAGTCCCAGCCAGTCAAGAATATTTCACTTATATCGAGACGTCGCCAGCTATGGGCAAAAGTGCAGAAATTTTACCTGTGTGTTGCGCTGATGGCATTATACAGCAGAGTTCTTTTTTGTGCCATGCCTGCCATGACATGGAACCTTGTTTATTTTAAGTTCCCATCCGAAAGAACCGTGAATTTCATTTCGTAATGCCGAGTGCTTGGCTAAAGAACAGTCACTACCCACTTTCAAGTCTTGGGTCAGACCCAGCCAGGGTTCGAACCCACGACCTTCCACTTACGGAGCCAGCACTCTACCAACTGAGCTACCGTAGTGGTTCACTATACTTAACTCAACCCCTCTCAATTTGAATATTACTGCATGTTTTTGTCATATATTGATGTTGTTTTTAAAAACAATGTGTACAAAACAACATGGCAAAGTCGGCAAATTTAATTAACACAAATGACAAACAACCTATGAAAACATTTTATAAATATTGATAAACAAAGCTGTTATTGTAGATTTTTATGATTCAATTTCCTTCCCATAACTTGCTCTATTATCAAGTTTATTGTCATATCACTTTGTTTTTTTTGTGCTTTTCCATTTGCTGAAAACAAGCTTTGTGTACTTTTAAGGATGTTTTCAGCAACTCCAGCTTTTCATAAGGCTATACATTCTCTCTCTCAGGAAGATACCCGTTTTTCAAAATACAATAACCTAGAAAGAGATTGGATTAATGGTGTTTTATGCCCATGTCGAAATTTTTCAATTATATGAAGGCAGTCAGTTCAGGATTGGTGGAAGGAAACCTGGAACAGACAGACAAGGGAGATAATAAACTTTCTCACAATACAATCACCCAGAGTGGGAAATTCACCCTAGGCAGTGAGGGTGAGAGGCACTATGATGCATAAGCACAGATTTTTGAAAATGTGTTTGGAAGTTGTTGTAAATAAGGATATATCAAAACAACAAACAAACAATACCAATCCCAGCATGAACTAATGTCTGAATGTTATTATAATTAAAAGGTGGCAACAACACTTGGAATGGGGAGTTCTTTATTACTTCATATTCACCATTCTCAGCACTATGCCAACAATAATACCAAAAAGTGTATTTTTTCAAGTGGACACAACATTTATAGATTATATCTTCATCTGTGTTACCCTGGTTAGGAATCCAACCCATAACCTTCCACTAGTTAAAGTAAACATTGTAGAGACAATGCTATCAACTGATTAATCAAGTAGGAGAAAAAGTAAATATAAAGCTTATTTATCTCTTCACCTTGGCCTGCCTTGATAAAGAATATGAACCCACAACCTCCCTTTACCAAAAATCAACAGAAAATGCTACCGAAGTGGCTTGTCTAAATTAATCAAGAGAGAGTGGCGAAGTCACACCGAAATTTAGATTTTTCACTTATATTGAAGAGATCAATTCTTGAATGGTAGAGGAAACTGGAGTACCCAGGAAAAAAAAACATCTGGCAAGCAAACTAATAAATCAAGAGGAAACAAAATAAAAAGTTACCTGAAACATGTGTTTGTAATCCAAATATTTGTAGTTTTTCTATGTAGGATGGAAGCCAAATCATTTTGCAGGGGGCAAAATAAGACGGGTTGAAGTAACCGATAAAAATTTGACACCTTCAATAACAGCATGTTATGTAAACAACTAACACGTCATCTCTGCTAAACCAACCTTCATATTACTCGTGTTTAATATAGAAAGCAATTAAAAATCTGGACTGTATCAATGATTGCACAAGATTCATATTACAATTTTAACAGCATCTGGCGAACAATTGTGCATGAAGGAAACAGATAAAGAGAGGGAAAAAAATAAACTGTATAACAAAACATATTCAACTACCGTATTTACTGGATATCGACAGCATATTTATCAAATTAAGAGAAAACAAGAAAATGACGTGTACATACACTTGTAATACCCTGTGTTAAGAGTACTTTTTCCACTATATGTAAAATTACATTGTGATTAATTGGTAATAGGTATTATACAAAGCGTGATACAGACACATGCTAACATACAAAAAAAAAAAAAAAAAAAAAAAAAAAAAAAAAAAAAATCCCCAAAACACTGCTTTTTCAAAAACATAGTTTAGTAGCTTTAGGGCCTTCTTCATCATCCTGTTTCTCTTTATATAAAAGACTACTGTTTTTGTTTTTTTTTCTTATTTTTCATTAATTTTAATCTATGTAATTATTTTTTAAATTATCAATCAATTTATTATATAATCAGTAGAGAGTATTCCAATATCATTTTTACAGTATTTATGCATTGTTTTTATTTACAAACTATACTTTATGCTTATGCTTCAGATTAAAAAATGACAAGAGCTTAATCGAACTTTATTTTATGCTTATGCTTCCGCCGAAGACATTGGATAAGTAACACCTAAGTCTCGCCTTATGGCGATGCCAGGCTCAACCAAAAAAAAAAAAAAAAAAAAAAAAAAAAATTGTGATAGAAATGAATGTTTCAGCTCTAGCACTAGAATGCCACATAATATTACAAATATATACATATATATACGAAGTCACATTACTCATGCCATAGATTGGCTACAAAAACATCACTAATGCATTTAAAATTGGCTTACCCTTGTGGTAATGGTGGCATGGCTTTTTGTATCTGTGGATGCATGCCAGGTGATTTAGAATCTGGTGCTCTATTTTTCTGGTGCCTCAATAACAGCAGTCTTCCTAGTTCTTCACACCACATAGAAAGTAAACCTAAAAATAAAAATATAAAAATATTACTCTTGATATATAATTCATCATCAGGCCAACAATTATTCTTTTTTAATTAAATTTGTATTTTTTGAATTTTTTTAAATTTTAATACCAAATCCATTTTGACCTGCTTCTTAAAGAAAATAATTGTTTGTGTGAAATAAAGGGCCATAACTCTTGCTTTGATCAATACAATATCTTGAAAATCAAACTTGATCAATACATTCTCTAATTTGTCCATAAACAAATCATTTAATATTTACTGACAGTATCAAGACTGAACATCTGTCAACTTGTATTTGATTGTAACATTTAAACTCTGTTCAGGTTACGATTATTGACCAGTTACAAACAATGAGTAGAACAGATGGTCAAATTTTGCTGCACTGTGTCAAATTACACTATCATTGGGGAAACTAATATTGAAATTTGTTTTATCTTGCAGTCCATCTAAAATATTTGACAATCTTTTTTTTTAAAAACACACACACACACACACACACACACACACACACACACACTTATGAATCAACTAGTTTGTCATTTGCCATTAACCACAAAATGTACATGTTGTGTGAAAATTGTTAGAGTTACTTCCCTTTACACATCAACTTTTTTAAATTTTGAATTTAAAATCAACATTAAATTAGCTTTATAGGGCTATTAACCTTGAAAAGATTTTAATGGATTACTCACTGACCATCCAAAATAAAGTGGACAACAACACCTGTGTATGACCCTTAAACAGTCATTTATAAGTAAACACATGGTCACTATAATTCTTATTACCAAAATACCAGATTATCATGATCAACATTAGCATTATAACTTGGTGGACATAACACTAACATTTATAAATTACTGAATAATCCCCTAGTAAATATAGGTGTATATGTCAAATAGGGAGAAGCTTGAAGTCTAAATCTTGTCCACAACCAAATTGTCTAATCCCTCTTTAAAATGACCAATGGTCAGAGTATTATATAGTCCAGTAATATAAATCAATGGTTACAAATGTAAATATTTATATAAATATCTGGAAATAGGACTAAGTTATTGATATTAAAACAGTTAAATTAATCCAAGGGTTGACCCACTGACCATCTACTTGTGGACACACTGGTCAACCTTAAAACTATTTTTCCTGCTTCCTTTCACTATAAATTGATTATGCAGGACCCAACTTAATGTGTATAGTTAGTAAATTAGGCCTAAAATCTGATTTTTAAAATCATTTATATTAAGACCACCCCAGTCATATTTGCTAAAATGTATACAAATGTACCTACTGAGGTCGGATCACTTGATTGATTAGAAGAGGTTTTGCATCTCGACCAAGAATATTTGACTTATATAGAAACGTCACCAGCTATAGGTGGAGAGGTAAAAAAAAACTTTAAGTGCACTAAGGTCGAGTGTGCCAGAACTACCTGTATTAAATTGCACATCCATTTTTAAGAATTATTCCTTAAACCCAGAACTTTAATTTCTAAATGCTGAGTGCTTTGCGAGAGAACAGTCACTTCCTTTTTTCTTTGTCAGACTTGTCCTGGGTTCAAACCCTGATCCATACATCATAAACGAAGCAAGAACTACCAATGATCTTAACTCACTTCTTATGGCATCGACAGCAATTTTAAGTCTCATTAGAAGGTACTTTGATAATAACATATTTCATATAATATAAATATATCAAATACCAATTATGTAATTTTTATGTAAATTCATGAGAAAGAAAAGATGCAAAATAAAATTTTTGCAAATATTTTTGTTTTTTGATATAATTCTTTTTTTAATTGTACTGGCCATCGTCCAACAAAACCAAACTAAAGAACAAGAAAGCTGATTTTCAAAAAAAAAAAAAAAAAAAAAAAAAAAAAAAAAAAAAAAAAAAAAAAAAAAAAAAAAAACTAAAGTTATGAAAGACAATTTTTACAAAAAATTTCCTGACTTTCATTTATCTTTAAAGCAACATTTAAATATCGTGTCCGTTTTAGAATTCTGTGAGAGCAACAGGTCATAATCCAGCTTGATTACGCATTCAACTAGCCCATGTTGTTGCTCAATCTCAACTGCAACCATTATGTTAAATTTTGTCTAAAAAATATTTGTGCAACAAGCCCCAAACAAATCTCGGCTTTCTTGCAAATAGCTCATTAAAACCTCAATATTCTATTGAGGAGGAGTGCATTTTTTATATTGTGTAAATATACCTCTTATACCACTTCTGGTGGTTTAGAGTGAATAAAGTTTGAAGTTTGAATTTGAGTGCATGCATTGATTGTGCTAGTTGGAAATTTTTCTTGTGCAAAGCTTTGGTAAATTTTTAGTGAAAAAATCATCATTAAGAAATCCGTGTCTATTCCTATTTGGATATATGTGCATTAAATAGGCAATACATAAATATTCCAAGCTGAATTGTTTTTTTAAGGTACATTACAGCTCTGGTAACCCCTGTCGATAGTTTTAAAACTCTACTTCGACTATTGTCAATCTACCAATACATTTTCATAAACTAAGTTCTTGTTTGAATTCCTACGCAATTTTGATTATTTTTCTGACACTCTCATTTTCCTTATCGTTTTAGAAAAACTTAACCAAAGCATAAAATTTAGATTAATTCCAATATAAATTTCATTGTAAGAAAATGCTAAAAATTTTGAAACCAAAAACTAAAGAAATTAACTTACCAATAGTATACTATGTTGGCCCATAATTTATACTGACTAGATTTGGAACCTTGAATTTTGTTCCTTGTTAATTAATTTTTAGCTATTTCAATCATTTAATTTTGTGTAGAATAGATTTTTAAAAGACCAATAAATAGCATGCTGCTTCTTAAGAGTTTTTTTTTTTTTTTATCACAGAATCATTTCTGAAGTAAAGTTTTTTTTTTTAATTTAATTTTTTAAAGACACTCCATTATGCCTAAAAATGTCAAAAAACACAAAAAAAAACAAAACAAAACAAAACTGAAAACAAAAATTACTGACTGCTTGTCATTTTTCTTTTTATCCTTTTCTAAGTAACTTAGACAACATTTCTTAAATTTCAATTAAAAATTTAAAAAAAAAAGTTTCTCTGTTTCAAGTATAATTTTTATTAGAAAGAAAAAATTCAGTTTAGACTTAATTAAAAAAAAAAAAAAAAAACCTTAAAATTTTAAATTTAAATTTTTATAAAAATTACAGACTCTGATACTTATAATATCTATGTTGGAAAAAAAATAGGTATAACATATCTTTTGTTCTTTTGTTTAACAATATATATACTGGTATATACATATATACATGTATATAAAATAAAAATTATTTATAAAGTCATCACCAAACTGTTATAAATAAGTAAATATTATTTAAATAAGGAGATATATCTGTTGTACTTAATAAACTACTTCTTAGGTTGTCCTTTAACAACCCATAGAGATGTTTAAATTTTTCCCATAAATTATCTCTTCACATTTAACATACCTTTCAGGTGTTGATTTACAATATTTTAAAGATTTTAGGGGCGTTTGTCCTAACTAAAAACTAAATCTATTTTCTTACATTTTTTGCAATGTATGTTACTAATTTCAGAACATAGAAGCCTACAGGTAGGGGCCCCCAGGAATTTGAGGTGCCATTACAGAATATCATTGGCAATATTATTTCCATAAAGTATTTTATATGGTAATTAATTTTATACTAGCTGGTAAGATTTTTACTTTCCCTCCCCCTCATTTACCCCAATATTATATAATCTAATCAACTAATTCTGGGGCTATCCAAATAATAAGTATCTGATTTCAACTTGTGAGGCCCTGATGTTAGCCATATTTTTGAAAGTCAATGAATGAGAAGATTATCTTATCAACCTCTAATGTTTTATATGTATGTAGCCAACCAGTTACTAAGCCCCTCTTTACAACATTTACACATGTTATTGGTTAAAACTCCTCTGATTATTAATTGTCACATCACTTTTCAAGAATCCCAAACATTTTTACATTGTTTTTCTTGAAACACTTCACAAGAGTAACAGTATATACTCCACTATTTTCTGCTGATTCAGCAGTTTTAAAATTAGTTTTTTAAATTAAAGATAAATAAATAAATAAATAAATAAATAAATAATAATATGAAGATGCAACTCACTAGTAGTGACAATCTTTGCAAAGACAGTCTCACCTGCAACTTTGATCAGCAATTTTTTTTTACTACATTTTCTATGTGTATTGAAAACTCCTACAGTAAAACATTCGAGACAGATCCTTGTGTGAGAAAGTTTGTCAGTTCGCTTGCTGAAGGTCGGTGGTTTTCTCCGGCACTCCAGTTTCCTCCACCATCCCAGAACTGACCGCCTCGAAATAAGTGAAAGATTCTTGACTGGGGCGTAAAACACTGGGGCGTACTCCACTCCAACAGTAAAACATTTTCTTTTTGTGTAATGACAGTATTTTCTGCTGAATCAGCAAATTTTATACATGATTTTTCTACATTATTTTGCTAGATTGATTACCATATTTTCTATAGTGCACATTTTTTTTTATATTTACAAATTAATCGTGATTAAACAGATCCTTTCTTAATCTACATGAGTACTGGTAATTCAAAATTTTAAAGCTTTCATGACATCAGTATTTCTGGCTTCATACTACAGAGTTGAGAGTTGAAGTGAGTAATGTGTTTAACGTCCCAGTCAAGAATATTTCACTTATATCAAGATGTTGCCAGCTATAGGCAAAAGTGCAGAAATTTTGCCTGTGCGCTGCACTGATGGCAACCTTTTCAGTAGTTGGTGATGTTTTTAACTTTTTGATTTATAAACATTTATATATAATGCCTTAAACATTTTAAGAAAAATCAGTGATGAAATTCTTGCCACTCTAAATTTCAAATTCTGCACTTTTTTTTTTTTTTTTTTTTTTTTTTTTTTTTTTAAATTTTCTTAAATTACTTTCAAAGTTATTACATGTAGTTTACAGAGAACAAATTTGCTACCTAAATATTGAGCTACAACGAAAATGTGATTCTGATGAAATCTACTGACATTGATCAAATTAATGATCGTTTAAAAGTTACAAGAAAAATACAAATTTTCAAATAAAATTTAGAACATTTTTTTTCAAACATCATACTTAAGATTTTTCAAATACAAGGTTAATTGAACACCTTATGAAAACTTGGGTGAATTTTTAAGTGTGGAGAGAGAGAGAGAGAGAGAGAGAGAGAGAGAGAGAGAGAGAGAGAGAGAGAGAGAGAGAGAGAGAGAGAGATAGAGAGAGAGAGAATCTGGAAAATGTTAAGCATTTATGATTCAAATTCTTTAAATATGAAATTAATATTTTATTTACTCAACATCTTAATAAATACCTCAAAAGTGTCAAGTCGCTGACATTAACAGCTCTATAGCGTTAATTAATTAAAATTGACCAATAACTAGCATCATTGACAGAGTACTAAAATTAATTTATATATCTAAAACATCATCACTTAATTTTAATCTAAATTTTATTAATAACCTGTATCATATGAAGTATCTAAAATTTGTAATAAGCGATATTTTTAATATACTGACAACCAAATGGTGCAATGACATACCAGCTAATCATATTTCACCTGTAGATGAAATAAACATCAGAAATGGAACAAAAACAATAAACCTATATTTAACAGATTTGTTTAAGTTTATTAATGGAATGTATTTGATCAATGCATCTGAAGTTATAATTTTACACCTGACAAAGCTGTCTAAAAATAACAGGTATTTATATATATATTATTTACCTGAAATCTAACGCACCTATAGGGAAATCTAATTAAAGATTAACATGATATTGCTACTCTGATTAATACCTATGATTTAAAAAAGTAACCTTATATTAAAGAAAATGTTTTCACTTGGGACTGTCTTAAATGAACAAACTGATTATGACTTGATGGTTTCTACACTTGATTTAGACTGCATATTATAGAATACTCACAATAATAATGCAAGCACTTTACTTGTCATAATGGCCCTGCTTAACTCTTTACAAATTGGTAACAAATCACTTTATATCACAAGGTTTAGCAGGCAAGTACACTCCAGACATAAACACTATAACCAACATGACAGTATACTAGCATTTGAAATCAATACTTCTTTGTTGTGACAGCCCTGCTCATTAATATTTATATTCCTATTCCCTCTGTGACCTTTGACCTTTAACTGCCTGTCCCATTTAGACTGCTTTGTAACTAGTTTGTTATCAGTATAAGATAGTTCACTTTGCACTCCTCCCTTCCAGAGTTATATGTCTAATATGCAGTTATTAAGGAGCAAGTGAACCATTTTCTTGTGTACATAAATTAACTGTGTGAATTGTTTCAAAGAGCTGTTTGAGGAGTGGGTAATCCCTGGTGCACTTGCAGTGAGGGACTTGTATGAACAGTTAGTATGATCAATTTAACACACATATGACATATCTAATTATGATGTTGTTAACAATCTTTATACAATTAAATAAAGAATTTAACTTTGCAACTATTTTTTATATTATTTTGTTTTACAATAGTAGTCGTGATACGTGATATGTAGTCCAATGTGTAATTTTTACAATACTAGCTCACTACGATACTATACCATAATAGTTATATAATTTTACAGTACTAGTTTATAATAATACTATGCCACAGTAGTTAAATCTAGTACAATGTATAATTTATACAGTACTAGATCACCAGGATACTATGTCATAGTAGTTAAATCTAAATCAATGTATAATCTATTCAGTACTAGCTCACTAAGATACTATACCACAGTAGTTAAATCCCTAGTTCACAAAGATACTATACCACGGTAGTTAAATCTAGTACAGTGTATATTCTATAGAGTACTAGCTCACAAAGATACTATACCACAGAAGTTAAATCTCTAGCTCACAAAGATACTATACCACAGTAGTAAAATCTAAAACACTGTGTAATCTATAAAGTGCTAGCTCACAAAGAAACTATACCACAGTAGTTAAATCTAGTACAGTGTATATTCAATACAGTGTTAGCTCACAAATATACTATACCACAGTAGTTAAATCTAGTACAATGTATAATTTATAAAGTACTAGCTCACAAAGATACTATACCACAGTAGTTAAATCTAGTGTAGTGTATATTCTATACTGTGCTAGCTCACAAAGACCCTATGCCACAGTAGTTAAATCTAGTACAGTGTATATTCTATACTGTGCTAGCTCACAAAGATACTATGCCACAGTAGTTAAATCTAGTACAGTGTATATTCTATACAGTGCTAGCTCACGAAGACACTATGCCACAGTAGTTAAATCTAGTACAGTGTATATTCTATACTGTGCTAGCTCACAAAGATACTATGCCACAGTAGTAAAATCTAGTACAGTGTATATTCTATACAGTGCTAGCTCACGAAGACACTATGCCACAGTAGTTAAATCTAGTACAGTGTATATTCTATACAGTGCTAGCTCACAAAGACACTATGCCACAGTAGTTAAATCTAGTACAACATATAATTTATACACTACTAGCTATTAAAAAGAATTTCAGTTTACAAATATATATAAAATTTTCATGCCAATAACAAAGAATCCTGTTCAATGTTGACAGTCAGACTTTTGATAAGTAGCCAAACAATAAAGAAAATAACTGATATACTATAAATACACTCAAGTCAATGTTTCTAAACAGTTTTACAAGCTAAAAATACACAAATCCTGTTTTTATAAAAGTGGTATACATCCAAGGGTCACTGACACAAGATTTCACATATTATCAAAATTCCTGTTACATTTGGATTTAAGAGATAGTCTTTATATAAACTATAATGTTACATTAAAATATAGTGGTACTTAGGTGAATGTTCTACCCACAAAAAATATATATATATAAAAAAAAAAATACATGACCGACAGTATTTTTACAATGATATTGCCCCAATAAACTAAAACTCTGCTCTAACACAAAGAATGCCTGGCTGGATTTTTTTTTTGGCATGATATCATCCTTATAAATCAAATCTCTAGTCTTTCACAAAGAACAGGTGTCCATCTTTACTCATGTGTTAGTGGTGCTCCTACCACAGTACACACTTCCTAGCCATATGTTAAAATATACTGTGGTTCTAAAGACAAAATAACTTGGCAAATAATCACAATCATTTATCTACACTCCTAAAAAAAAAAAAAAAAAAAAAAAAAAAAAAAAACACACACACATTTCTCCTTGCCATCTCTCTCTCTCACACACACACACACACACACACACACACACACACACACACACACACACACACACACACACACACACACACACACACACACAGAGTCCTCTCTATCACAAAGAACTAGTGGTTGTCTATGCCATGTATTTAGCCCTATCATACAAAATACTTTTTATAAATCAATTTATTTCTACATAAAAACCACCCCTTTTTACCCATGTTACAAATTAGAGTTAACTCCCTTCTGATTGCATCAGCAGCAGAAGAATAGAAAACTGATAAAAATAATTGGCAGAAGTTGGTATTTAAGATTGTTAGACAAACAGAATACCTTACTGGCTGTACATTAATTTTAAATTTGGATACAAAATTTTAAAATTTTTTTTCCTTGACAATGACTTTTTTAGCACAATGAAATTCGTCATGGTATGACCTTAAAATTTTGTCTCCTTTTTTAATTTTTTTTTTTTTTCAATGAATAAAAGTGTAACCATTTAACATATTTTATGTGTAACTCAAACCATTTCCTGTCCCACAGTATAAACATATACACAGACAGTAATTACATTTTATGAGCCTTGTGGGTTCTCTTCTCAGTGTTCCACATGAATGGTTTCCAACTGTAGTTTAACAGACCAATATGGAGTCTTTTGTTGTCTAAACCAGCTTTTCCTGTCCTTTGGTCAATAAATTTTAAATAATAAACCCTAGATTTTTTACCTTATAATCACATCATCAAAATGTCAACTACCCAGCACCATGATACCTGGATGTAATATATCTCCTATAGTCCTTATAAATCACCTAGGTAACATTAGTCCTAATATTGGGAGCAATTATCAGACCAAATTTTGGAAGGAATTCCATTTTTACCTTCCACTAAATTTTTCTTATCTTTTTTGGACTGAAAAAACTTTAAAATAATGGAATCAAGCCATATTTCTTTTTCTCAGTCTGTGAAAATATTTTCTTTTGCAATATTATGCATGTACATTTTTTTAATGGATGGACAAAGGCAGAAGGAAAGTGTGTGTGAACAAAAGGAAGTTCAGCCCAGATTTTCAGCTTGGAACAGTAGAATACTTTTGCAAAAGTTCCAGCCAAAATTTTGTATATGTTAGCAGCAATTTTTTTAGTAATCAAACTGCAAGTTAAATTGTTCGTATCTTTCAACCAGTGGGTTTATTATTATCATTCTCATTATTATTATTGCTATGGACCGTTCTTAAATGGACAAATGAGATCAGTGTGTAAAAAGCAGATTTTCCTGTCCAGTTGTAATCTGGTGTACACTGGATCATATTAATAGTGAATATCCAAATACTAGAAATATGGTTCTAAAAGTCATAGATTAAGTGACAAACATTATGGAGCTGAGTAATAATATCCTCCCCAACCCCATCCCCTCACCCAGGAAAGATTCTTTTGTATACTGATGTGGTCAGTTCTGGGATAGTGGAGGAAACTAGAGTGCCCAAAAACCCCCACCAGCATGCTTACTAGTTCACACTAGGATTTGCCTAAATTGTGATTTGAACCTAAACCCTGCGGCACTATGATCAGGTGGCACCCTAAAACCTCTCAACTACTACACCCCTTAAAAATATATACCGGGTAAATTTTATTTTCATTCTAAATGGCAGCCATTTTTAAAAGCATTTGTCACCTTTAAAAATAAATGTATTTTTTTCTCAATTCATAACAGTTATTACTGTCAGATTTCATTTTCAAATGACTTTTAATTAAATATGTTCTTGATAATTTTTTAATTATAAACTTATTTTCAAACGACTTTAAAATATAGTCTTCAACTTTTTAAATATTTAAATGTACAGAGATCACTTAGGTGTACAATGGTGTTTGTGTAATTTCTGACATGAAGTGGCCAAAAAAATTTACTTTTCACAAAGTTATTTAACATTTCAGTAACTTTAAATAAGCGCAAAAACTTTAAAACCCTATTATAAACAGACACAAAGAATATACTTTACAAAAAGGGTATGTGACACACTTTAAAATTTAACAATAACCTTTCTTTAAAATTTTAATACTCAGGTTATATTATCAAATCTTTATATATATATATATATATATATATATATATATATATATATAAACTTTGCATAGTGGATTCTTTTTCAATCATTTATAAAAATCGTTTCAGTTTAGTGATTTTAACAGAACTGTGTTGTACTTGTTGTTGAGGATCAATTTATAAAATAAAATTTAAATTGCGACAGTGTCCACGCGTGCTGTCAATAATTGGCGTACAATCAAAAGGCATATAATATGCTGTGTAGATCATAGTTATAACCTCTAACTCAATATCATTTATCGCACAATGGTATGACGATTGACGCAAATTATCCGATTTTGAGCTATTCCAATTGATCAGATTGCTTTATCAATATATAATAAATAAAAGCCTGTCTAACATTAAAATCTTTAAATAAAACAACAATAATACAATACCACGGCATCATAATGTATAACCAATACATATACATACATATGTATGTATATATATATATATATATATATATATATATATATATATATATATATATATATATATATATATATATGTAGATAGTTTGTTCAATAAAATAAACCGTTATTTAACCCATTTTTTGTCTCCAGTTCTTTCTCCTAACTCAAATTATTTAAATAATTGACTTTAAGAATAAGTCATGTTTATGATTTGCTCTTCTGACAAAAAACGATTTAAATTAACTATTCATGATAAAATTGATTTTTTAGAAAAATATATTAAAAGAAAGAGAACTCAGTTTCCTTTGCGAATTTCAAACTAATAAAGATTTTCAGACTTTCGCTGAATCACAGTGGTTTCGAATTTCACTACAAGTTCAAATATTTCTTAATTGTGCTTCTAAGTTTTTATAAGATTTTACATTTTTCAACAACCTCAAAATAAGTTATTCTGATATCATTAAATGCATTTTTGTGGGAAATTTTCATTTAGATGCTTAATTCATCAACAAAACTAAAATTATTTAATTTTTTTTATTAAATGTAATTTTCTTGACAATTTTACATTTGACATTTTTATTTGGATTCTAAGTTTTTTAACGATTTGCAAAATCAATCACTGATTGTTTATTGTTTTATTTTTCATTGTGATTTTTAAGTCTTTAAGAAGCTCACTATTAATCATTTTAATTTTATTTAATGGAAATTTTTGACATTTTTATCCAGATTCTTAATTCTTCAAGAAGCTAAAAAGTAATTACAAATATTTCCTAATGTATTTTGCAATGTTAGAATTTTTTTTTTTAGAATTAAACAAGTTAAAAATTAACCACTTTAAAATTGATTTATCTTTTTTTATCATATTTTTATAAAAATTATTACATTAATGGTTTCTTTCACAATTTTAAGCCTCCTTAATAAAAATCATTACAAAATGTTTTGCTAAGAATTAAAACATTATTTTCTGCTCTTTCATGATAAATTATCAAGAGGGTTGGATAGAAAGGCAGCAGAAACAATTAACGAAGGATGCACACGACCAGTATGCACCCCAAGTCCCAACAAAATGTAAACATGTAAACACACCCCTCAATATTTTGCCACTATATGACAACATTGTTTTATTATCAATACAATCAATGCTTGCCTGCTTAAAGTGTCATTTTCAATACAATAACTGTTAAGATATAGGATGGAAGTTTAGCAAGGATAATTATACCAAACGGCTATTGATTTTTCACCATTATTAGTAACATGGACAAGCTATGGCAGCAAAGGCCTTGTAACTATCAATATCGCGCCTACTTTAGCGATATTGTTTTATTTTGATTAACACACAGCCAACGACAGGAAAAATAGTAAGGTATACTAAGGAAACGGAAATGAATGGTGTTTAACTATCCAACTAACTATGTGTATTTGAAATCTACTAGATTTCAGATGCATGTATTGGTAGCCAAACAATGGAATGGGTAGCCATTAACGAGATAGCTTTTTGTTTTAAAGGATTTATTAATTTATTTATTTTATTTATTATAATAATAATAATAATAATTATTATTATTATTACTATTTTAAGAAAACACATGCAACATCTTGAAATTTCATTTACATCATACTTTGGAAAAACCTTCGTTTTCTCGAAAATAGGAAACGATAGTTTTGACTGGTGTTTTAAGCCCAAGTCGATATTTCTACACTTATATCGAGACATTTTATCTCTAGAATGCTTTAACAAACCAAAGAAACCTATGAATAAAAACACAACCCCAAGAAAACAAGTGGAGTAGAGTGGAGTAATGGTGTTTTACGCCCTAGTCAAGACTCTCTTGCTTATTTTGAGACGGTCAGTTCTGGGATAGTGGAGGGAAAAGGGAGGGCCCAGAGAAAACCACAGACCAGCGAACTGACATACTTTCTAACACTAGGATCTGTCCCAAGTGGGATTTAAACCCAAGCAGTAAGAGGTGCTAGGATCGGCATGCTTTAGACAACTCGGCCACCGAGCTCCCCCCCCCCCTTTCAAGAAATCAAGCTGACAAGATTTAGAATATAGAATACCATAATCTATTAAGAGTGGGAATCAAACACAAGTTGTCAGAACAGAGTAAAAAGGGAGCCACTGAACAATCTGTAAATGTTTTGTATTAATTACAGCAGAGTTATATATTAACGCATTATGTTTGTATAATAATAGTTTTAAAAATAAACACCAAATGATTATAGAGTCAAAATCTAATGGGAAACATTCAATCACTATAACTATATTAAACTAATTACAATCTTATTTAATAAATAAGGATAAACTAAAAGAAGTCATTTTGTACATGCTAGTGTTTAAAATGTTAAAGATAACAAAATTAAAAAAAATAATAATCTGTCTACATTGGAAAAATGCCAACTTTAGTGTTAAACCATGTGACCTACAAAATAAATACTTTGAAAACAAAAACCATGTACTTTAATAACCTCACACCACCAAAGAACACTTAGCTGCACTAGAACACCTTAAAAATCATTATGTACCAGAACACTGTCACCCCTTATTGACTAGAACAATCTCAAAACACCCCAATGTATCAGAACACAAACACCATTTACATACGGGAACAACCTCAAAACACCCCAATGTATCAGAACACAAACACCATTTACATACGGGAACAACCTCAAAACACCCCAATGTAACAGAACACAAACGCCCTTCACATACTGGAACAACCTCAAAAACACCCCAATGTACCAGAACACAAACGCCCTTCACATACTGGAACAACCTCAAAACACCCCAATGTACCAGAACACTGTGACACCTTACAAACTGGAACACTATCATATATCAGAATACTCTCACCTTTAAAAAACTTGAACAACCTCAAGTTACATCAATGCATGCAGTCACCATTATGGAACAACTTTAAAACACTTTGCTGTACAAAAATGTACTAACAGGTAATTGTTTTAAAACCTATAAAAACATATCAAAAACATATTTGAACATAAGTACAACAGAACACTTCGAAATATGTATTGAACATAGCAGTGACATAGTCAGTTTCTTGCAGGGCCAACCTTTGTCTAGACAAAGTTTCACCTTTTTTTATTTCCAATCACTTAACAAGCAAATGCAGAATTCGATACAACTACCAGTGTCCAGGCTCTATTGAAAATGCATGTCATGATGCATCTACTTGGGTTAAAACAGTCACCTTATTCTGTCATGGTTGATACACAGCTCTTCTTTTTGTATAGAAATAAACATGACATGCTAAATATTGTATAAACCATTAGTCAATGTGCTGGCAAACATTTGTGTCATAATACTATATGCTCTATAGTTTGAAAACTGTTTGTGCTGCAAGGTGGCCATAACAGTATGCAGAGTTTGTTTGTATTCTTAATACTTTTGGGGTTGAAGCCTAAACATTGGCAATGTAGGAGAAAATGATACTTGTTTCATCCAACAATCATTCTGGCATCCAACACCCCAGTTGCAGGGTCTGTAAAAGCAAATGCAACTGTTGGATACTGAAAGATTCCTGACATGCATTCATATGATAAAAGCATTTTAAATGCAATAGCATTGCAAAAAGTCATGTGGGTATTAACCATATCAAAAGTTTATCAAATAATTGTGGGCTATAGAAAAGCCATTTCACACCATCTTTAAAAAGTCAAAATCAATTGACACTGATGACCTATGACCTTTCACCACAACTTTTGAAGTTCATGAAAGGGTCATTTAACAGGTATCAGTTTAGTACATGTATATGGTCACATATAGGGTTATTACCAGATAATGGATTACTTAAGTGATTTTTTCTCAATGATAAATATCTTTTAGATTCTTAATCTTGATAAATAATGATAAGTAAAATTTTAATGAATGTTTTTTTTTTCTTTTTTTTTCCTTATTTATTATTTATTTTTTTTTCTGGAAATAATATAATTTGAGATATGTTCTAGCATCCGCTATGATGTTTTAAATTCATGTATTTCTGTTAGATATTAGTGACCTTTGATTTCTTATTTAGGAAAGTATAGCAAAGTCTAAGTACACATGCCTTAAGTTTTTAAAAGAACCTTAGGACCTTTTATCAAATCTAGAAATGCTTATGATCAAGGAATAGGTTTAGTGACCATTGTACACATTTTATTCAAAATATTTTTGTTTTTATGTAAATTTAACCCATTTATATTTATTTCTTAATTTTTGTTTCATTTTTACAAAATATATCTCCATATCAGCAAACAATTTAACAACTCCAACCCATTTGTGAAGACATTTTAGCTCATTGTACTCATTTTAAAGATAAATATTTTTTAGGTTAATTATCATAAAAAAAAAAAGATTTTAAACAAATTTAAAACATGTTTAGACCTAATCTTAATAAAGAATACAAAATATTATAATTTTTAAAAATTATGAGAGTATTAATAAACATGATTTCATTTATCAAATTATTTTATGCTACTGAAAATTAAATAAATCTTTATCACATTATTTAACATAACTACAAAGACCTTTAAAAATGTCATGGAACAGGTGTGGGTGAAAATCTGTTCCTAACAACCTATTGCCAGTGGTCATATAATTTAGAAATCATTTTAAGCTAATAACAACTATATGGAGAGAAATCAGTACTGTTGACAATACAATAGGTGACAAGAATGAGAACAATAACAAAAGGAGTCCTGCTTTAAAATCTACCTTTTATTTAGGTAAACTAAAAACCCACTGTCCATTCAAGATAAACATAGTACACAGACTAACACCAAGATCATGAGTGATAGCCTTCAGCTATTTATTTCCCGCGATTTGTAAATAAAAGTGTGTCTGAAAAACTTCGTTGCTTATCAATGAGTTATTTATTTATCGTAAGAATTTGTTGTTTTAGATAAATTTTGTAAGTTAAGGGATATATAAGCGAAAGTTCCAGATCTCAGTCAATCCCATGTTGCTGACCTAACGTGGATGCTAGCCTAGTTCAACGTGGGATGTTTACTTCCTTGCGCGTGAAAATCTATATTTAGAACGGATGGACAAATAAATGATAAATTATTCGTTTCGTTTTGCTTTCATTTTATATAAATACAAAGTTTCGATTTAGTTTTGAATTTACATTAACCCAATCGTTTACGTTTTTCAAGCGAGATAACTAAATTGTTTCAAGAGTTGCAAAAAATGGGATTTTTTACATGATGCACCGACTTGGGGCAAAAGCCAAAAGGGATATGTCAGGTTACACATGTAACGCACGCACGTGCTCACATACACACATAAATAAATAAATCTTACCCTGTATAACACGTCATTATAATGTTGATGCTTCTCTTCACTTGATAATTAATATGATGATATTTCAAACAAGATCGAACAATGTAAAGTCGTTGAGATAACAGATATCACTCAATGTTCAAACACTAACAAAATGCTCTATTCAGCGCTTCACAATGGATTGGTCCTCAAATCATGAATATTCATAATCAAACGGCGGCCCGAACGATGCATAAGCACATTTAACCCCAATTTGCGTGGTATGTCTACGCACATCAAGTTAACAAGGCAACAAGCGGCTGACGTATGATCGACTCGGATGGGTGAGCGTGAGGCAACACAGGTCGAAAAATAGTAAATAGGAGTCACGCATTGACCTAAATTAACTGTAAAATATAGTGTAGAGATTTAACAACAATTTTCCAACAATCATAATGAGTTTATCATTAAAAGCAATCAATGCCTCGCCGATTAAGTAGTCCCACTCATGACGTAACAAGGTGTTTGTTGTATTGATGGAAAACGAAAGTAGGCCGAAATGTACTTTCGATTTGCTTTTTTTTTGTGGCGGATATAAAACAATTTATTATGGAAAATTTTGAATACACATGGAATCTTTTTTTTTTTTTTTAAATGATTTAAAAAACCTATTTATCACAGGAAATTCTTTATAAAATTCCTAATCACAATGTTTATTATATGTCCAATTATGTATACTAGTATATTATATAACTGAATAAAAATGGATCACTTTATTCATTTTTTAAAAACAATTCTCTTTGTTTGAAGTAACTTCCTCGGGCTTTTTAAATCAAACTAGGAAATAAAATCATAATATTTTTTTTAAACTTTGTTCCTTATATGATAATAAGTTCAACCAATAAAAACTAAAATATGAACAAGAACCATAATAATAAGTTAATTGTTTAACAGTCCTTGTTTAAAATGTATTTTCCTCTTAAATAGTTTATTCCTAAACTAAAAAGAATTATATAATTCATTTCAAATTTTATTTATGACTCATTAAAAAAATATATTTTATTAAAATTTTATTTAAAACAAATTTTATAAACATTCCTTCTAAGTACATCTTTATTTGGGGTATTTGTAACACCACTTTGCCTTTATTTGTGAAAATAACACTATTTTAAATTGAAAATATTGCCCATTATAACCTCTTCATTTCTGGTTCCTTTCCTACTTTACTATGCAAGAATGTTGTCACCTATGTCTGACATTTTGAACCAGACTTAAACACTGATCTTCACCTACAACTCTGCTACAGTTAATTATTATTACTACAATACTGCTTCAACCTTGACCTTACCAATAACCTTATTATATAACATTGCTTCAACCTTTATAGTGTATGACCTTGGCATTGACCTCCCAACATTACTGCAAGTATGTCACCATTCCATTGAGGAAGTTTGGATTATTTGTGGTTAAGAGAATTTGTTTTACACTCATAGCTTCTTTTTCAATTGGAAGTTTTAAGCCTTTCTGAGATATTTCTTTTCTTCTTCAATTTATCAACCAAACAGAATCAATTTCATTACTTGACCAATAACTTAAGTCCTATATAGCAGTTTGATACAGTTATCAATTCCATCCCACTTCACTAGCCTCAAGTTTAAAACAGGTTCATGCAGTTATATGCAATAGATGGGCCAATGGTTTCACTCTTATGGAATTCTTTGATTCACAGAATGAAAAATAGCAATATTGAGCCTGTTAGACAGAAGGCAGTGTTTCAGCTGCAAAATTTTAGGTCTTGGCCACTTAATTTTTTATTTTTCCTGTAGAAATGCGTAATCAAGGGTTTGATTATTAAAATTAAAATCCCAGAGTGGCTGTTATCTGTTATGGCCTTGATCAAGACATATAATTCCACATTGCTTCTGTCCAGCCAAATAAATAAGGCATTGGTATGCTTGTCTTAACTTCTGATGGGCTTGCATTTAAACCAAGGGAGATTATTATACACCTTCTTGGTTGCTTCACACCTCTAGAATCTTTGACAAGTATGTAGGCTCTTGGGACAAAATAACTAACACTTTCCTGATTCAGTCTGATTTTTTTTAAAAAATACTACAGTATTCTACAATGTTTAATGTTTTCAGCCAGAGAAAACAAAAACTGATATATAGGACACCCTTTTTTGTGTTACTGTGCCTTATCAAAAGTTTTGTGTTTAACAAACATTTGTTTTGAAAATGATTTACAATAGTTTAAATTACACAACACCGAAAAAAAACTACAAAGTTAATCTTTATGTAAACGTTTGCACTTAAAAGTCTGCTTTAAAGTATTTAAAAAAAAAAACCAGCAGTTTATATCTATGTTACTAACTTATCTAGATTTCTTTGTCATTTAAATAGAGGACAAAGAACTATGAACATTACCAAACAGGAAAGACATAAGAGTTTTCTTTGAATTATGGGTAAAATATTTCATAGACAACCAATAAAACATCAATTTTGTGTATGTCTTAATTTAAGTATCAGATATGAGCCGTTGATTTTCCATAAAGGGTCTCTAGTTAGTAATCCGTTTTAATTGATATTCATCCCTGTAAAAATTAAAAGTAGACCAAAACATCAGTAATCATATCCCAAGATATCTACATTGTCATTTATTTAAAGTTATTTAAATTTTTAGTTATATATTGAGGTCAAGTAATTTTTATATATTGTTACAGTTTTTTTTCTTTATTAATATATCGAATCAAGTTTTAATAATTTACATATTCAATCGAGATTTTAGTTCAGTTATACTTATGTGGATTGTAATTAATTTTCACCTATAGAAAGCCTCTTCTAGCCATGATTTAAAGCCAAAATTGTGTCCCATTCCAAATGGTTTGATTTGATTTAATGGGATTTTACATCCCAATCAAGAATATTTCACTTATATCAAGATGTCAGCAGCTATAATAAAGTGGCTGAAATTTTTACCTTTGCTGTGCGCTAAGGACAATGTGCAGGAAGGTTTTTTAACGTGCCATACTTGCCATAACAAGGGGCATCAGTTCTTAAGGTCTCCTCTGATAGACCTGGTGACTTTCATTTCTTAACGCCAAGTACCTGGCGAAATAACAGTCACTACCAATTTTCAAGTCTTGGTCAGACCTGGCTGGGGTTCAAACCATTGCAGTTTATCTAACCTAGAGTACTCGTATAAATTTATATACATTTACATAGTAATTACTGTAATTCTTAGGTTGGTCTTTTTGAAAACATTAGTTTCTGAGCCCCTTTTATATGTTGCATTCTTCAGGTGCGACGCATTAATTTTGGTTGTATGTGTATAAGCATGTGTTGAAAAGTGAGTTACAGTTCTAGGTTCATCTTTGAATTGGTATTATTCAACTTTCATACTGAACATCAATGACATGAAGATGAAACACTTAACACCAAACTTTCATGGACAGAAGGATGAAACATTTTACATCAAACTTCCATGACACAATGAGATAAAATTTCTACAAGAAACATCAATCGCATGGGGAAATTACACCCCATATCAAACATTAATGACACACAGAGATGAAACATCCTAAAAGAAACATCCACTGATGAAACATTCCATGTAATAAGTAATGAAACATCCCAAAACAACCATCATTAGCCCAGAAAGACAAACCATTCAAAAACCAACAAATCTTCTATTCTCCTAACAGGTAATGTAAGACACAAAACTAAATGGATGAACATCTCCAATGAAACCAAACATAAAGAATTGGATAATACTCAGTAACTGCTCTGCTAAATCCAGTAAACTGAGTAAAACACTGATAGATGTCAGCTCAAAACTAGACAAGGTCCCTTCACCATTACAAGTTGGACATGCTAAAACTTCATGGAGGTTGTAACTTGTAAATTGATCACTAAATCTTTATGGTCTAAATAATGGCTATTTTACTCAAAAAATAATTCTGACAATGTTTAAAAAAAAAAAAAAAAAAAAAAAAAAAAAAAAAAAAAAAAAAAAAAAAATAAATAAATAAACAAATTAATAAAGGAAACACATGTAAGATGTAACTTCCAGTGTATAAACAAGAAGGTAATAAATCAAAAATATTACATATATTACATGTTTGTGTGTATAATAATCATATTTTAATAACAGATATCCTAAATTAATACATGTCTCACACTAACTGCCTTCTGGGCAATCTTGATAATTTAAAGGATCATGGGAAATACATGTCAGATAAACCTTTACAAGTCAACTAGTGGAATCGGATTGACCTGTACTAAGGTCACTGTCTATTGCATATAGAAAAGAAAAAGAAAATATAAAAAAATTTTATATTGCAATTTTATTTGTAAGATTATATTTGATTCAATGTTATAAACATTACAAGTCTGTGTTATTTTGTCAAGTATTTCAATATTCAAATGAAATGACCTAGATTACAAGTCGTGTGAACTTGTTTTTCGAATGACATATTTCATACTCTAATACTCTTTCTAACCTTTTAGTTTTTTTTTTTTTAATATATTTTATTTATTATTTATACTTATTTTTTATTACTTTTTTTTTGGCTATTTCACATTTATATGTAACTTTATTATTTATTGATTTCGATTTTAAAGAATTTATTTTTAAAGCATTACCAGGTACCTAAAGTTTTTTCAACTGTGGGAATTATGGGAAATAAAAATTAAATGTTCTAAGCATATTTTGGAGATTTGTGTGCAGGGTTTTTTTTAATATTTATATTTTACAAAATTTATTTGTTTTTTTTTTTTTCTATCTACTTATTGACTTAAACGCACAAATCTTGAAAACATCACTGTTTTTTGTTTTTTAAGTTGTAAGTTTTTAAATATCATTGTTTCCTCATAAGATGATAAAGACGGTATTTTTTTTTTCATCTGGTGCCTTGGATTCCAAGTTTTCTAAAGAGCTGGCTTGTGGACTCACTGTCTAGATTCCAATCCCATTGGACAGACCTTACTGTGAGAACGTTTCTCTTGTTCAACTGCTGAACATTATTGGTTTTCTTCAGTTTTCCTGACTACCAAAGAACCAACTGCCTTGGTATAAGTGAAAGAATTCAACTTGGGCATAAAAAAAACCATTTCTGTTCCTTCTAGTTTCCCCTTTTACCACGAAATGGACTGCCTTGATACGAGTGAAAGAATCTTTACTGATGCGTAAAACACCATTTACCCCACTGCTTTTTCTTCCTTGAGAGACACAATGCATTGAGTTGTTAAATCTGTAATGGCCTGACTAAAAACATTTCTAATTTCTTGTTTAACAAAGACATAGAAAGGTTTACAAGGACAAATTGAATAATAGGATTCAAATTTATTAATTTATTGGAATATGCATATCATTGCTTTGACACTTGTTGCACGATGTAAGTTCATTATTCTGGCAAGGTGCTCCCGAAAATTTGAAAAGCTTGTAACTGTTTTCTCTACTACATGCCCTGCAATTAGAATATGTCTCAGTCTAATGGCATGTTAATTTACAAGGTGTAGATGAATGCTACCTAGGTAAAAAATTGTGAAAATCCCTGATGACATGTTAAACACCATATAAAATTGTTATGCTTTGGGGTGGCACATTTTCAAACAAAATTCTGTATTATTTATCTGTACATGCCCAGATTCAAACCTATACCTCCCAACAGTGTAATAAATGCTATACCAACTCAATAATGATAAACTGTTTAAGTGGTGATGTATCCTTTTTTTTTTTTTTTAAATTCATTTTTATCTTAAGAAGAAAGCATAGTCTATTCATGTGGTCTTCATCAACATTTTTTTGTTGAAGTTTTTCAAATCACATTTTTATTTTTCCAGAGACTGTAAGTAATAAGAAAGTAAAACTTGAAACATGATTTATCATGGAACATACATAATACTATCATTACTACAAAAAATGTAGGATGGATGTACATGACCTAGGTTCAAGGTCACATAACTTTTCAGGCGAGACTTTTAACCCAGGGGATTTCTTGCTTCTGTCTTTTTGTAGATTTTACTTTTTTGTTAATTATCAAAAATTGTCTTCTTTTTTTTCCCCCATTATTGATTCCTTAAAAGATTTTTGTTTTCAAACTTATTTAATTTTTATCAACCTCATCAATACATTGACTAATGCATGAAAATACTATTAAAATTAAAATACCAGTAATTAGATTCTTAATCTTTTAGATATAGGGTATTTATGTATAATATTTTTATTGTAAAACCTCATAACCATGTTGGATCACTGCATTAGCTCAGTTGATAGAGTGCTTGTTCCGTAAATGGAAGGTCGTGGGTTTGAACCCCAAACGGATCTGATCCATGACTTGAAAGTGGGTAGTGACTTCAAGCACTTGACATTACAAAATGAAAGTCACGGTCTTTTGGATGGGAACTTAAAAGAAACAAGGTCCCATGTCACGGTAGGCATGGCACGATAAACAGCCCTGCTATATAATGCCATCAACACAACACACAGGCAAATTTTCTACACTTTTGTCTATAGCTGGCGATGTCTCCATATAAGTGAAATATTCTTGACTGGGATGTTAAACACCATTACTCAACTCAACTACTCATAACCATGTTCTTTGATTACCTATCACAATAATTTGAAGTCCAAAAGTCTGTTTTTCTTTAATTAAAATTTTTTGCATTTTTATCCCGAAATCCCTTTATAACTCTGAGTGTTCTAAAGCTCGAATCACAGCGCCTCTCACCGCCTAGGTTCGAATCCCACTCAGGACAGATCCTGGTGTGAGAAAGTTTGTCAGTTCGCTTGCCGAAGGTCGGTGGTTTACTCCGGTTTCCTCCACCATCCCAGAACTGACTGCCTCGAAATAAGTGAAAAAATCTTGACTGGGGCGTAAAATACCATTACTCCACTCCATTCTTTTATCCTTTATAACTCTTAAACCTGACTAAATGAATAGTGACAATAAATCAAGGTTTTACTGTAATGATTCAGATTTAAAGAAAAGAATGTTTCGAAATTACATAATTACGATAAGTCAAAATAATTGTACACAGACAGGTCAAAAATATCAAGTTGCAATTTTTAAATGTTCAAATGCAAACAAATATTTATATTTAATAAATCTTATAAATGAAAGAGTAAAAAAAAATATATATTGAAAAGCTGATTTAACTAAATTTAGTTTGCTGCTCAAAATATTGCTTTTCAGACAGGTACAATTAACATCAAAAGTTGCAACATATTTATCTTAAAAATCAAATGCATTTTAAACTTTTAAAAACTGTTATTTAAATAATCTGAAACTTTACTCTGTTACTTAAAATGCAGACAAAAGTTGGAAAAACGTAAACACATTTAAAAGAAAAAATAAATTAAAACTGATAGTATTATCTTTAAAGTGTCTGGCCCTAGTCCGTTAAGAAGTTTTAAACACTAAAAATGACAAGCAACAACAGCTACTTAACACAAAACGTTCATGAATTTGTAAAAAAGCAGACATGGGTGTAAACCATTTAATAAGTGACAAATAATACCACAAAATAGAATTTATTTTCTGTCTGATATTTAAGATATACCTGAATATAACAGATCTGGGACAATACTAGGTTAAACACAGGTAAGTACGTAAGTAAGTATGATATATACATGCACTACCTATCCATCTTGACCTTTGACCTATACCAATACCTATATAATTATGAATACCAGTCTTTTGTTGGGAGATTTGTTGAAATATGTGTTACATATCTAGTTTATATATATGTATATAAACTGATAAGATCCGCATGACAAGTTAGTACATAAGTACAATACATAATAATGATTTTCTGTTGTGTATCTTGCTACAACAAGTCCTACTATCAATTCAATTATGTTGAAACACGATCCAACTTTGTTCAAATTAAAGATAAATTGATTTAATCCTTAATATTGATATAAAATTAATGTTTTTTTTCATTGCAATTTGTTTATATTATGGAACCCTTGAAGTGAATTAAAAAATTAATAATGAAGAAAACTGTACCAGTAATTAATAATTATTAAGAAAATTGTAGAAGTAATGAATAATAATCATTAAGAAAATTATACCAGTAATTAACTTTTTTAAAATTAATCTACTAAAATTGGTCAAATGTAAAAAAAAAAAAAAAAAATTTAAACAGACAGATCATGAATATCTTTTTATACCAGATGGATTGATTTGATTTGATTTTAGATGTATATAAATTAATATAGTTAAATCCTCCATATAGAATAAATAGATTTATGTATATAAATATATTTCAATCTCCATGTTTTACTTCTAGAATATTATTTTTTCGCCTGTTTAACTTAATAAAAAAAAAAAAAAAAAAAAAAAAAAAAAAAAAAAAAAAAAAAAAAAAAAAAAAAAAAAAAAAAAAATTTTGGAACCCATATCCCATTTAATTTACCACGTGAATACTGTAACCAGCATTTAAAAAAAGACACTGAAGAAAGGAAAATGTTAAATAAACAATATGTAAAAGAAGATTTATTGTGGATCAAAAAAATGTGTATGTGATTGAAGTTACTTCGCATAACTGATGTATCAAAACCGACCAATGAGAACAAACCAAAATAATTTATTGAGACAAAGTTTTTTCAGACTTCCTGAAGGAAATAATTTAAATTAATGAGAAAATATATAAATATATAAATGTTCATTGGCATGTTTTAGATTTAAATTTAGAATAAAATTTAAAAAATTTGCAATTTTAATGACAGAAAATATTTGCATAAGAATAAAAAAAAGTAAATTTGAAGAAATAAATAAACATTTGTCAAATGGCATAATTGAGGTACACACAATGAAAAAAAAAAAAAACAAAAAAAAAAAAAAAAAAAAACAAAAAAACAAATAATTAAATTCTTCACAAGACAATTGCACTTGTTACCAGCAAAAATCTAATTTACAAAATCAACAGCATTAAGATTCATTTTGTGAAAATTAGTGATTTTGAGAAAGAAAATGAATTTGAAAAATTCTCAATTTAAAAAAAAAAGTTCCGTTTAAACAAGAAGATACAGCTGTGAAATAACATATCCATTTATGGACCTACATCTATCATAACATGTACCTTTTTTGCAGTTAAATTATACATTTTCATTTAATTTATAACAATTAAATACATAGTTTTTGTTCATAAAGTGATGTACAGTATATCATGTGATCATTTAAAAGTTTTTTTTTCAAAATTTATTTCCCATGAAAGACAAAAACACAAAGGATTTTTCACATAATTTTCTTATTTCAATGTAACCAACAAATGCAAATTCAAAATGCAGGTTGAAAAAAAGAGGAGGCCTAATGGGCCTGATATGCTCACCTGATAAATATTGACTGATTAAGCATTGTTATTTTGTTTTAAACAAATAGAATATTGATTCGACATTATTTATTGCAATCAAAGGGAGCTAATGCTCTTCTCTCTTAGATAAAATAGTGAACAATGTCAGCAGTCATCATATATTCAAATTTTTGGAAAATAAAAATTCAAACGTAATTGAAACACGAAATAGTAGCAAAAGCACTAAAATTAAAACAATTTCACAGCCTTGGCCCTATTTTAAAGGTCAAAAGTTTTTTAAAAAGCTTTTTTTTAGACACTGACTTTATGACCTACTTTTTATGAACATGAGCTCTTACCCAACCTACTCTTATCCCCATTTATTTATCGGCCACTGTGGTAGCTCAGTTGGTAGAGTGCTCGCTCCATAAGTGGAAGGTCATGGGTTCGAACCCCGGCCGGGTCTGACCCAAGACTTGAAAGTGGGTAGTGACTGTTCTTTCGCCAAGCACTCGGCATTACGAAATGAAAGTCACATTTCTTTCGGATGGGAACTTAAAATAAACGAGGTCCCGTGTCATGGCGTGGCATGATAAAGAACCCTGCTGTATAATGCCATCAGCGCAATGCACAGGCAAAATTTCTGCACTTTCGCCTATAGCTGGCGACGTCTTGATATATGTGGAATATTCTTGACTGGGACGTTAAACATCAGTACTCAACTCCCATTTATTTATCCAACTGACCTGTGCATTTTTGTGGGTTTGGACTCATTCTATAACTCAGCTACTGTAGAAATATCTCTTATATTTGACTACCATACATACATTCTATACATTTAGTTATATAAAAATTTAAAATGATAAAGCTAAAATTTTTTATAGACTTATGAGACAAACTGCTTATTGAGGAGAATAAGAAGAAAAAGAAGGAAAAGAAGAAACAAAAAAAAAAAAAAAAAAAAAAAAAAAAAAAAAAAAAAAAAAAAAAAAAAAAAAAAGAAACAAGAACAAGTAAAAAAGAAACTATTAGTTTTTGAAATGGAATGTTTGTTATAGCTATTTAAAATGCAGATTAAAATATGTTAAATCTGACTTAATCTAGTGACAGTTTTGGTTTCTGTCACCTTTAAGAATCCAAAGTCAACAATAACACAAGTCAAATGATCCTGATATGACATTTATATAATTATCTACCTGACAATATAAGCAGTTACCTGTCTCAACAATAAATCAGATAGCCTTCGGGGACATAATACCTGTAACCCTGAAGGTAACATCATGAGCTTGAGCAGACAAACAAATATGTAATATCAGTCAGTCTCATGTATTTAAATATTTTCAGCTTACTAAGTGGGTCGGTCATATATTGTTTTACAACACATCAGCAGTTTTTCAGCTATCTGCTGTGTCACGCAAATTGATACCAGTTGTGTAGGTTGGTCCCATATTGTTTTATGCAACATCAGCAGTTTTTCAGCTATATGCTGCATTATGCAAATAATACTATTTTGAGTGGGTTGTTCAAGTATTGCATAATAAAACATCAGGTGTTTAGCAGTCTGATGATACAATTTTTTGTGTATTTTTTAACAAGTTGAATATTTCTTTTTGTATCATGCAAAAATTACTTTTTGTCCAAAAAATTAGTTAGCTGCATAATGTTTTACACCACATCAGCACTTTATACATATACAGTTATTGCTATCAAGTGCAGGACCTACCTCAGTTTTCTTAGTGTTCACTATAAATTTAAGTTTGTGTGATCAACTAGTGGATTTTGATGTCTGTATCCCTTTTGTTTGTTTATGGTAATGACAAACTGGGCTTGATAGTTTCTGAATTAGCTCAGTGAGTAGAGACTGTTCCATTAGAATTTGGAATGTCCAAGGTTCAAGTCCTGGTTTGGCCATTAGATTGTTCCCTTTCCTGATACTGGAATATTGACAATTCTATTGTGAAGATTTTTACGAGTGTCATTTATACCAAAATATCCTAGGCAAAAAAAGTGTTTGCTGCAAAATGTTGCTGCTTTCCAAGACATCATTAATGGGACAAAATTATCCCTTTGATTATCATGCATTTTCAGTATTAATGATGGGAAGTTAAATGAAATTTCTCTCGGCTCAATTCTCTAACAAACTTTTTTTCACACAATGATCCTTTTTAAGAATTCTTTTGGCCAGTTTTTGAAAATGCCCTCGCAAATAAAAGTGGCCTGAACTGTTTCATAAAACAATAATCTTTTCAGACTTTTCAGACATTTTGTATAATTTCTGATTTACAAAATGACAGTTTTCAGTAGACATAAAGTAGTTATTTAAAACACATTTATATAAACAAAAGCAGACAGTCTTGTTTTATTTAAAGACTTTAGACATTATTAAACTTTTTTTTAAAAAAAAAATTATTATTATTATTTTTTTTTTTTTAAAAATTGCAACAGATAGAGAAGCTTTCTTTAATGAGATCATATTTAGCAATCATCATAAAAGAAATGGTTGACAATGTTAACAACAGTTTTATTAAAAGTAAATGCTACTACAGTATATTTCCAAAATTCTCAAACAACTTTGTTTTATACCTTGAATATATATATTTTTGTGGTTAAAGATCACATGTTAAAATACAAGGTATTTAATTACGACAGCCAGCACAATTTAGGCATAAACATTATTTCTTCTAAAGACCCTGGCAGTAATTTATCTTAAACTATAAATAGAAGTAGCTAGTTTCATATAGGAGCTGTTTGTCTTGATTTATACTCTTTTTTAACAAAACATGGCAAAATATTTGCAAAAATAATCTGATGACATAATTCTTGGCATCTCTACTTTACCCATCATCTTTTAAAATTTCCTTGTCTATGTACTGTTCGGTATAAGTATAAAAATACACTCCATCTTTTAATGTTTTATTCTTACATTTAATATATATATATATATATATCCTTTTATTAACTCTTTACTTAATTAGCCAAACATTTCATACATTAGCATAAATTTCAAATTACAAAAAATAAAAATCTTGTTTATATGTGGGCTGAAAAATTTCAACTCTGTGTCTTGTCTTGAATCAAGAACAAATGCAATTTTACATTTTAAAACATTTTTTCATAAAAGATTTTCCCTTTTTTTGTGAAGCATGATATCAATCATTTTTTTTTTACCTCAAAAATTTTTAAAACATCAATGAATTTTACATGATCTGTTAATAATGCAACCTGTTTTAACCAAACGTGCACAAGACGGAAGTTTTTTTCCTTCAGATAAGAAAGGTATTTGTTTAAAACCAAGGTTAATGAAACAAATAAAAATAATTATTTTGTCCTTTTAAAATTTCAATTTTCCAAAGTTCTTTTTTTTTTACAGATTCTACTGCACTCTTATTTAAAAAAAAAAAAAAAAAAAAAAAAAAAAAAAAAAAAAAAAACACCCTCTCCTGAAGAAATAATGTGGACCCCATATAAAAAGAAAACAACAGGTCCCTTGTGAAAAATTAATACAAGATACCTCCTTAAATTTCCCCTTAATAAATCAGGACCCCATATAACAAGATAATAAGGTGTCCCTTGTTAGTAAAATAATTTTGTGTTATCTGTCAAGTTGATGAGCTTTATTCTTGTTGTAGTTTAAATTATTTCTCAATGAAATTAAGCAAGTCTCTTACAAGAGAATGATCTGACAACAGTGTCTATCTCAGCATGACATCTTATACCAAATAATCCTCTATTGTCTGGCTTGTTTTCCATTCATTGTCCTTTTCCTGGTCTGACTTTTATTTTTATCATTTAACTTCCTCACCTCCCAAGTTTTAAAATTCTTGTGTAAAATCTATTATTACACAACTTAAGTTTATTCTTTTTTTTTTCTTTCTTGTCTTTTTTTTTTTTTTTTTTGGGGGGGGGGGGTATTTAAATGATGCATCATCTCTGTTTCTCTCTTATTTAAAAAATATTTTTTTTAAAGATATTTGGATCTTTAATCTTTTTCTTTTTAAAAGCTGACAAATGATATTTCATTTTCAAATAATATATAAAGACAACAGACGATTTTTTTTTAAATTTTAGTTTAAATAATATTCTTGGTTTACATTTAGAGACAGAAGCAGATGTGTTTTGTGTCAGATGATCTCATCTGGCTTTGTGTTGTGAAAATGTCTTTGTTCCTAAATCAAAGCAACAAAGTTAAACTATAGTTGAAGCCCAGGTGTGTAGGGCTGTTAAGGGGTGGAGATGTAAACTGCACCATATTCCTAAAAATCAATAGAAGAAAAATCACAAAAAGGCCTCCCATGCTCACCTGGATTTCAGAGTTGGTTAGAGTCCAGGTGTGTATAGGGCTGTTAAGGGGTGGAGATGTGACCTACAACATATTCCTAAAAATCAATAGAAGAAAAATCACAAAGAAGGCCTCCCATGCTCACCTGGATTTCAGAGTTGGTTAGAGTCCAGGTGTGTAGGGCTTTTAAGGGGTGAAGATGTGACCTACAACGTATTTCTAAAAATCAATAAAGGGAAATCACCAAAAAGGCCTCACATGCTTACCTGGATTTCAGAGTTGGTTAGAACCCAGGTTGTGTAGAGCTGATGAGATATAAATTGAAACATATTCCCAAAAATCAATGAAGGAAAAATCACTAAAAAGGCCTCCAATGCACATCTGGATTTTAAAGTTAGATAGAGCCCAGGTGTTTAGAGCTGGTAAGGGGATGGGGTGTAAATTGAAACATGTAAAAAAAAAAAAAAAAACAATGGAGGACAAATCTCTTTCAAATCATATTTAGGACAGATCCTACTGTAAGAAAGTTTCAGTTCTTTTGCTGAAGGTTAGCAGTTTCCTTCTGACACAGTGGTTCTATCCACCAACCCTGAACGAACCACTATGCTGCAAATGAAATAATCTTGACTGTGGCAAAAAATTCCATTACTTTACGCCACCCTCAATTGCCAAAGACTAAGCTTGTTTCATTTACCCTAAATGTATTGCACAAAAATATCTACAAAGTTCAACTTTATAGACTGAATGCAGTATCCTATATATATAAAAAAAAAAAACATCAATTTTAAATATATTATAAAAAAGCTTGTTATAATATCCCTTGATAATATTCTTAATTTTTCACCTTTTTTTTTTTAAAAACCCAAAATTTTATTTCTTCAATGATCTTAAGTATCAGTTCAGCTGATCTTTATTACTCAAAACTGAGCTTAACAATGAGTGCAATATATTGGGGTCTTGCTGTATCTTTATACAATGTACATGCATAACAATTGAGCATTTGTAAGAATACAGTATTATGGAATGTGCTATGTTCTAAAGATGAGTTAAAAAGAATTTAAGTTACCGTAACTATTAAGATTGTGGTTAACCTCAGATAAATCATTGTTACTCCTGCTGATTGCTAGAAAATAAATGTATGAACTTAAATTAAAGGTAAATGTAAAATTTTTTTAGCTTTTTTGAAAAACTCGTTTAAATTGCTGATACACCTAATGTCATCTCAGGCAAAACATTTTTGTCAAATGAAGTAATTTCCAATCGTCAATTTTAACAACAGAGCAAACCTTTGACTGAACATTCTTCTGAGTGATTTTAGGGAGTAGTCGAATACACAGTATGGTCACATTGTTTACCATATATTGAATAACATATTTTGTTATTTTTCTTTCCAAAAAAATTGCTGAAAAATGAGGAGTGGAGTAATGGTGCTTTAATGCCCTAGTCAAGATTCTTTCACTTATATTGAACCAGTTAATTCTGAGATGATGGAGGAAATAGGAGTGACAATGACCTTTGTTTGACAAACAAACAAACAAACTTTCTCACAATGGGATTAGTCCTAGCTAGATTGGAACCCAGGTGGTGAGAGGCAATATATTCTGTTAAGCAAGTGCTTTAGACCACTTGGGGAATAAGGCCCCCTGTTTAAAAGAGTTGAGTTATTGTTTGTGATTTTAAATCTGACTCATTAGATAAATACCTCCGACAAAAATGATTTTGAATCATTTACTAGTACAATAAATAAATAAATAAATAAATAACAAAAAACAATATAAATAAAAATAAATAAAAAATATCTTTTAAAAATTAAAAAAAATAAAATAAAATAAAATAAATAAATAAATAAATAAATAACAGAAAACAATATAAATAAAAATAAATAAATAATATCTTTTAAAAATTAAAAAAAAAAAAATAAAATAAAATAAATAAATAAATAAATAAATAAATAAATAAATAAATAAATAAATATCAATTATGGATATCAGAATTTATTACAGCATTTACAGTACATTAATAAATAGTTCAAATTAACACATTATACCATAGATCAGGACAATAAACAGTTTAACTGACTGTAAAATCAATATACAGTACTATCATACTTCACAAATTGATAATGATTATTTCATTTTTAACTGACAAATTACCCTGCATTATAGTCATGTTATTGATAGACCTGATCATCTTAGTAAATACATAGATTGTACTGTTACTATTACAGAAACCAACAAAACAAGTTTGACCCCAGAGAATTTGACCTCTCTTCATTTGACCCCTGAGAATTTGACCTCTCTTCTCTTGTAGAATGTGGTAGAAATGGGTGTTAAATTACAGTATATCATCTAAAGATTATAAAGAATGTTTACTAATATAATGCTTAACTTTTAAGTTGCTCAGGTGTAGATAAATATCAAACTATAAATTATGGACCTACTGAATGCTCACCTGGTGTGAATCATTTTGGATTTTATTTGATTTAGCTATACTTAGAAGTTTTATTTAAAATTAAATGTATTGTAAATATAACAATAATATTGCTTTCAAAGAAAAACACATATTAAAATGCTTAGATAAATAGCTTTAAAGATTTTAACTAACGGGAAATTTTTGACAAGTGTTTTATTTATTTATGTATTTATTTTTATTTAAAAAAAAAAACAAAAAAAAAACTATCATTATTATCTTATTATCATTGCAAATGTAAAGAGGTTCACAGGTCCAAAAATGGTCAAGGCAACTTTCAGCCCCTGAATGCCAGAATAGTTAATAAATGGTCTTTTGGTATTAATTCACAACTTTGAATTTCAAAGCATGAATGGTCAAAAGGGATCAATCCCACAAATCTGAGTTTGTCAATTTGCTTGCTGAAGGTCAGTGGTTTTCTATGGGTCTAGCAGACTGGGTAGCTCAGATGGTAAAGCACTCGCCTATAGTGTTGAAGGTCCCAAGTTCGATCCCTGGTCTGACCTGGCATTTTTCTCCTTCCTTTTACATGGGTACTCCCGTTTCCTCCACCATCCCAGATCTGATTGCCTTGATGTAAGTGAAAGAATTTCCCCTGGGGTGTTAAACACCATTAATCCACTCCATTAAACAACTTGGAACTTCAAAACAATGCAATAAAATGCACAAGTATGATTAAAAAATAAGGTTTTTATCTAAAACAGCCTTGCATTATTTATTTTCTTAATTTTTAGTTTGTTTTCATAAATGCATTATAGAAACTATAGATTCTTATATATTAAATGAAGATTTTCTTGCCCAGATTGAATAAATTTAGAATAAATAAAGGGTACAGCTGATGAAAATATCTTTGTCTGATTTTCATTTATATCCAAAAGATGTAAGCAATAAACATGTTTTGAATCATCCTGATAAACTCAAAATAAACATTGCTATTTGTGTATCAAGCTAAAAACTCCATATAACACATTAGAAATGCTCATCATTTCAACTACAATAAATTAATTATTGTACAGAGTAGCAGGGGTTCCATTTATAACATCTGGTGTGTTCAGTGCAGGGAACCAATCTGTTTTGTATTTCAATGGCACTCTCAAAAATTTGTACTTGGCTAATAACATGAAACAGGCAATTATTTTGAAAAATAACTTCTCCCTTTTAGAAATACCATTTAAAGTTTTATTAAAGCAATATCCATGTACATTATGTATTTAAGAGTGCCCTTTATAAAAACACAGTGGAAAGAGTATACACAATAGAAGAAGTCCGCAAAGAAAATCATTGAGTCAATGCCCTCACTAGTACATTTAGATCATCAACTACCAAAAGTAATAGGATTTCTTGAACTTGCTGGCCACTTGTTCAAAAATTCTATTAAAAATGTTACAAATCAATATGTCCAAAGGTTATTCATATAGGAAATTTTTTACATGGTAAAACTCCCCTCCCACTTTCTGACTTGATTAAAAGGCAAAAAAAGTCACTAAAGAGGTCACTGGTCACTAAAGGTTGATGGTTGTCTCCATGTAGTTTGGACTTACTTTCAATACCACAGTCCTGAAGTGAGAATCTCAACCTGGGTGTAAAATAACTTAAACTCCACTGTACCAAAACACTTTTATCTCCACTCCAATGAATTGTCAAAACAAGGCAAGAGGTCGAATTTTACAGTATGCCCATAAAATAAACCCATTGGATTTTGGGCAGCTGCCTGGAGGGGTCAAGGATGAATCTGTCAATGTATTTAGTTAGTAGTCTGGAAGATTACTTGTTTTAATCTTCATCACCTATACAGTTAGTGATGATTTATGGCCAGCCATGATTTACTCTGTTAAATGATGTCTTATTATGCTTAAAATAACATTCAAAAACTCTCACTTATTTAGTTTTTTCTTTTTCTTTTTTCTCTCTTTCTTCTTCTTCTTCTTCTTTTTTTTTTTTTGGAAGTCTTTATTACTGTTAATGTAGCACCCTAATCCTTTCACTCAATAAAAATCGATGAATGTTTTATATATTTTACAAATCCAGATCTTTTGCAAAAATTTTAGTTATATACAGAAAGGCATATTTTAAACTGATTACATGGTTAATCTGAACAAATTATTCAATCTGCGAAGGTGTGGTGTTTGGTTCAGATGGATTATGTATTCAGGAAAGAAACAAATGGAAAAATAATGTTCTTAATGAAAATGTGCATTATTATAATCATTTTTATAATAATTATTATTATTATTCCCCATAAGAGTTTGTTAGTTTGCTTGCCGAAGGTCAGTGGTTTTCTATGGGTACTCTTGTTTGCTCCATCATCCCAGATCTGATTGCCTTGATTGATATAAGTGAAAGAATTTCATCTGGGTCATTAAACACCATTACACTCCACTCCACATATTGGAACTTCAAAACAATGCAACAAATAAATACATGCCTAATCTTAAAAAAAAATTCAGTCTACCAGTGGATATGAGTGAAGCAATGGTCAAAAGGTTTTTTTGAAGCTGGCAGTTCAAGGATGGTGCAGGAAAGCAATAGTCCCTGGAAAAAATCAGTGATCCACAGGGGAAAAAAATTACCACACTTGGGTATCACACCAAGGCAGAGAGAGGCATTGTGATCTGTAATCTTCAAGTCCTTCAGACTACATGTCTACCCAAAAAACCTCTGCAACTAAAAAGGCCTTTTTTTCAAATACAATGTTCATCATAATAGAACATTATTTATTTTTATTGAAGTTATTCCAGTATAAAAAAAACCAAAAAATAAAAATAAAATAATAAAAAAAAAATAAATAAAAAAATAATTAATAATAATAATAAAAAATAAATATATAAAATAAATTTTTTTTATTTATTGAATGACCATGAAATTTCTTCATGTTTTTCTTATTTATGTCTGTTGAAAATATTACATCATATAAAAAAACATTTATATGAATTTGTGAACGCATTTTAAGCAACATCCCACATATTAAAACAGAATTAAGATATTTTACAAATTAACAAATGCGACCTACATGTTGCCCATCCTATTAAGATAGTGATTTCAAACGGTAAAAAATATGATCAAATGTCAAATGATCTAATTCATCGAGAAGCAAAATACTTCATTGAAAAAGTCTTAAATGTTACATTTATTCGTTAAATGTGCCCAGCATGTGTAAAATCAATACAGTGGATAAAAATGATAGCCGCATTACTGCTTGTAAATATTACTTCATTCATCCAAGAATAAAAAACCCGATGTTAGGAAATTGTTAAATCAATTCTGTGTTACTGTATATACATATTAATAGTCGGAGGATTTTGTAAAACAGCGTTTCTACCTGAAAATCTGCAGACTTTTATCACTGCTGCAGATAGAGAAAACAGGGAACTTTAACCAAAGACTAGATGCCAAGGGAATAAAATATTGATTTAAAACATTGACACAAATTAGTTGGTAATGTTCCGACCAGGACCCAGGTCAAATTCATACATAATCAAAATGTATGTCATAGACTTTATATCCCACTGTGCCGTAATTCATCAAAAGCCAGTCTGAATACTTACTCCAGTAATAATATTTATCGTTATATGTATAATTTTTTTTCTTACATCATTTTTACTTTTTTTTTTCATTATGAGACAGTAATGTCTGATATTTTATATAATTATTTCAAGGATTTCTGTTTTTATTTTGAGACAATACAACAACAATCACACTTAGCATCTCCAATAAAAACTGGTACATATATAAATTTTTCACGTTCATTTAAACTCAGTTTTCCAGAAATTACAATTTTTATATTGACAACACTTTGTACAATATCACAGAAAAAAAAAACAACTTAGATTCTGAAATAAAACTAGAGTGATCTCTTGAGAAACTAAACCCCCCACCCCCATCAAAACATCTTCTATGGAGACCAAACTATGAATCGACCTCAAGACCTTTGACCTATACACCAAGTTTTGTATGAGATACATTGTCAGTTGTTGGTAAACATGTGTTCCAAGTTTGATAAAAATCCATCAATAGATGTGAAAGTTGTGGAGCAGACAGGATGCTTTGGCAGACAGACAGATAGACAGGCAGGTAGAGTGATTTTTTATATACCCCCTAAATTCTGTAGGAATGTTACTATATGTTGTTTGTGTAAAGTGCCGATGATATTTATTCTTCTTTTTTGTTGCATTTTTGGAACATTTTTAAATTGTTTATTTTGCTTTTTCTTTGTTGACATTTTTATGTCATTGGTAATGTATTTACCTGTATGTACAAACATTGAACAATTCTGCTCAGTTAAAATATTAATTTCCTTTTTACATTCTACAGAAAAGTCCACATTTTGATTAAAATCTATGACCTTGACCTTTTTACTTTTTCTACATGAATCGGTGAACTGAATAATAATAATAATAATAATAATAATAATAATAATAATAAAAAATGCAAAATAGTTAAGTTTATTTGTCAATTATTTTATTTTATAGCAGTTTAATACAAATTTACTTCGAGAGCCACCATTGTTTTGTCAAATTAAACAGGGAGATCAGTTTGCAGTCCTGTACAGTTATATATATTGACTTACATACTGATCTACAAAACGTAGATGAGAAGGTAGATGAGAAGTCGAGATAAACCACAGCTAAGCTTTAATATGTAAAGGGAATAGTTAACCCGAAGATCCCAATAGAAAAACAATTAACACTGTTAAGATAACCTTCAAAGTCATTCTTTTCTCACATGATCAATTTTAAAATGTTACAAGTTCGAATGTTACAGATCTTAACACTGGTATACCTGGATTAATATACTCAGGTGATTATGCAACTGATTACAGGTGTTACCTAGAATATTGATTCCTACAGGTATAGTTTGATTTTAAGTTTCATCAAGGAATCCTTGTCAAATTATGGAGGGCAAAGAGGACAAAACAAAAATGCAAAAAATGCTCTCATAACTGATTTAATCACACTATATTGATGCATCAAAGCTACAGGTGAAGTTGAAAAAAATTATACCTATGTGATCACTCACAGTAATTTGGTTGTTGTAGGAGTGATGTACCCTATCCAAACTGCCGATTGACCTTACCGGTGTTTGTGGAGCCCTGCAACTGACATATGTTGCATATGACAATTAATCCTAAATTCTTATTCAAGGCCACTTCTTTTCTTACAAAAGCAGATATTAAAATGTATATTACTGCACACTAAGATGAAAATGTGATGCTTCTGGCAATACAACTGTTAACCAAAGATGTTGCAATGACTAAATACAGTCGTATCTCAGATTTATGCCCAGTCAGGATTCTTTTACTTAAATCAGATGATAGGCAGTCAGTTCTGGAGTGGTGGAGAGAACTGGAATGCCAAGAGAAGACCATCACCCATAGAAAAGCTTTCCAATTCGAGGAGGGCGTAAAACACCATTACTCCACTCCACTCCAATTCTAGGATCTGCAGAAGTAGGATTTAAAACTACACAGTGAGAGGACTGTGATCTGTCAGCATGTATTTTTAGACAACCCAGCAACAGAGGCCCCTTTAAAAATCCTGATGTTTACTAAGCTTTCACAGACATGCAATACAGAAAGGCACATCATAGCCTCCAACTGGCTTTCATAGATTAAAATCAATACAGAACAGCCTATTAAAGCCACGGATGGGCCTCCATAGATTACTATCAATAGAAAAGCACATCCCAGCCACAAGAGGGCTTCCATAGATTACAATCAATGTAGAAAAACAAATCATAGCCAACAATAGGCTTCCATAGATTACAATCAATACAGAAAAGCACACCACAACCACCAATGGGCTTCCATATGTCTACTCAGATTTTACAGACAATAAATAGAGAAAGGCACATCAAAGCCAGCAATGGGCTTCAGTAGATTACAATCAATGCAGAAATGCATATCATGACCACCAATGGGCTTCGATAGATTAAGTTTAACAGTAAACAATGCTATTAAAACAACTAATACATTTTATCCTTATTATAAGTGTTTTATGGACCTTGATTATGAAATACCTGTGGGAGATGGTTAATGTTAGGGCTACATCTTTATTATCATATATATATATATATATATATATATATATATATATATATATATATATATAAACATTTAAAAAGTACACATAGAACTTATATAAAAAACTAAATATAAATTAATAATTCTCTTAAAAATCTATTTCAAGGCTGAAATAAAATATACCACATCATAGAAACATGCAAATCATTTGAAAATATGCACTAAGTACCGGGTAATGAGGACAGGACAGTCAAAGTTCGTGAATTAAAAATACAGTTAGAAAGTATTGCATTTAAGAAAAGAATACACAGAACGTTGCAGAATTTTACTATGACATCACATGACTCTTAACACCAATTTTATTTTTCAAAATGTTTAACTTTTTATGCACAGCAAATAAAAACTGACTAGACACAATGATAAAAATCTCTAAGTAAATGTGCAATAACTCCATAGCTTTGAACCCATTGCTTTGCAAACAGTGAAGGTGCAAACCAATGTATTTCCCTAACCACTGACAAACTTAGTCAAAAGAATGAATTCTGTTTAAAGATGCATTGATAAAGGATGTCCAAATTCTAGTACCCTGATCTATTTGTAAAAACAAAGTGCAATATATGGTGACTTTAAGCTATCTTAAGGGTTTGCCAACACAAGATAAAATAAGCTTAAAAAAATTTGAGATACTAACAATTAGTATTATGCAATATTGAGCAAGTCTAAAAACAAAAGGGTCAAGTTGAGTAATTTTGTTTAACCACTGAATCAAGTTTCTTTTACTTATATTAAGGCAGTTAATTCCAGGATTGTCTAGAAAACCACTGATGTTTGGCAAGCAAACTGACAAACTTTCTCTCATTAGGATATAGGCAGGGATCTATCTGTAAGCATGGACTTTATACCACGCTGCACCTAGGTCCGACCAAAATCAACAGAAGCAAATAATTCAATTGTATGATTAACTAAGAAAATGCACAGGTCAAAACCAAATTTAAGCATAAGAAAGAAGATATGACATTATTAAAAGGCACAAAGATGAACCCAACAACATGGTTGCCCATGATCAACCCATCATTCAAATAAAGACTTTTGAAAATAAACATGATTCATCAATGAAATATCAACCTTAATTAATTTTTAAATCATTTTTTTTACTTTTGTATATTGAGGATTAAACTGTAACCAAAACCAATACATATATAATGAGTAGATAATGTTCAATGCTCAATTAATCAACAGATCATCTGGAACAATGTTTCACCTAAAGGGAGATAACTCTTTATTATTGACAAGCATGTAATTGCCAAATAAATGCATAGCCCCAGGATAAAAACCTGCTAAGCAATAAATATGAGCTTGTTTCCAGAAGAGAGATTTGTGAAATGTTATCCTTAACACAAATACGACATGTTAAACTGTTCAAATTGGAAGATCATTCCAAATCAATAAACGATACCAATAGGAAATGGATGACTTCATGGTTCATATCCAACTAATTTTAAAAGTTCTCAAAAACGGTATAATATTTATTAGGTCTAGATATACAGTATACAACAAAAATCACTTTAAAATAATTACAATTCATTGTGATAAATGGTTATAAATAATTCATAATTGTAACAAATTTCCCCTTATCCTACTCCTCAAATCCTTAAAAACAATCCTGAAATATTGATGACTTGGACAAAGCACGGGAAATTAATTTAGTCAGTTTGTAATAACATGCATCAAATATGAGGGGTAAATACATGCTAGAATTCTGCAGGAAGAAGAAGAAGGAAAAAAAAAACCCCAGATTTTCTATTAATTCAGGGACAGGTTATTACATGTGAACATTAAACACCAGTAAAACAGTCCCAGGGAATTGATTTCTAAATAACCATCATTATCTGATGACTCTTTGGATGAAGAACAAAGAATTAACATTACTGTCAAATAGGCTAGCTCAATACATTAATACAATAAATCAATTACAAGAACTGAAATATAATCTCCCATGTTTTACCCTGCCTGGATAAAGCATTATGTTTACAAGTAAAGTGAGTCAATAGGACTGAATGGAAAATAAAAATCATAGAAAAAAAAAATTTAAAAAATAAATGTTCAGGAACACTTGTATTTTAATTTCATCAGCATTGAAAAATAAATCGCAGCAGATTATTGTTGATTAAAACTGATCTGATGATTCGATGATTCATTCTACTAATATTAAATATAATTTGTTTTTTATCTTTCATCCAGAATATAATAGCAATATCAAACTAGACATGTTTTTGTAAGACATAGATGCCCCTCCCTAGCTTATGTACTTATTTATGATGTCAAATACATATGAGTGAGACAAAGGAAATTTTTGAAGCATTAACTGCATAAAGGGTAGAATGATTTTTGAAAAAAAATATCCAGTAAATATATTTTCAAATCTGAGAATAAAATCACATTTTTTTAACATTTAAAATCAAAGGAAATTTCAACACAATTGTTCTGTTCTAACCATTCATTGCATTCAATCTCACGTTTTGGCTTCAGACATGCAAAATAAGTATTCCACAAGTGGTTCATATAGACATTAACCCAATCCATTCCAAAATCCTCTAAATATTCCTTGATTCAAATTATGCAATATTTTAAAGGTTATAAGAATGCTGTGTTTACAAATGGGTTCAACAAAATGATTTACAAGCACAAACCAAATCATGTATACAAGTAAAGTGCCAGGGTTTGAACCCATGACTTTTCTTTTTCCTCTACCAAATGAGCAACCCTGACATAGCCAAAGATCCTCCTATCTCCACTGTACAGCAATTGTTAAGCAATCTTACCTGCTGATTTTGCTGTTAACTTGTCTCTGTGTGCTGCACATACTGCTAGCAAACGATAACCAAGGTCCAGGTCAAAACCAGGTTGTGCTGAAACTCTGCTAACCACCTGTTAATTACAAAAAATGTAAAATATGAATTTACAATTAAAACAAGAATTTCTTAGAACTTATGTCTTGAAGTTCTAACATTGATGGTTATGAGGTATGGTATAAATTTGTAAAATATAGTAGGATAGTACCACAGGTCACTGATTTCGTGCATGCATTTCTGATCTAATAAGGGATAGCACCAAGTTGGGTCACTTTTAGTATACAATGAGGCAGACATGCTTGTTTGGCATAAATTGTAGTTAAAATATTCAGCCTGTCTGGTTTTAGATTTTATCAGATGTAAGCAATAAGTCATCCCAAATATCTTTGAAGCTGTTGCAGAATTCATTCCATGTACTGAGATAATATCTTATACTTATAGTTTTGATGCTGATCTGCTTTGTACAAGTGCATGCTTTAGGCAAACTTTAGAATGCTAGCATACTTTCACAAATTGTAGCTGAAGATGGTAGACCACATAGGCCAAAACAGATGAGCCTTATTCAGAATATAACATACATCAATTTAAATGGAAAAAAAAAAAAAAAAAAAAAAAAAAAAAAAACAACACCAACAACTAAAGGCAAGGATCAACAAAACAATAATTCACAGTTTTCTATAATTTTAAAATTATCGATTTTTTTTTTCTGAAACAAAAATTCCACTGAATTAGATGTCTCACTTAGCTCCTAAAAGCACCCTAAGACTCAGTTTTATAAGCTGACAATTATTTTACAGAACCAAATGTCTTACCTAGCTCTTAAATTCACCTTAAACTTGACTTAACCGGTATATTGACTTAAAACATACAAATGTCACAATTTAACATGCCGTCATCTCTGTCAATGTCTAGGGCATCAGGATAGCAAAATCCTAAGCCGGGGGTTAAATTTTATAACCAGTATTCATGTTAGTTATTAAGTTTGAAAACTGTGAACTCCTAATCAAAACATTGTTATTTAACAAGTTTAACTAAATTTGGAAAATAAGTGTTAGTAATAAAATAATAAAATGAACAATTAAAAAAAAATTTGTGCAATATTTAACTGTGATAGTAAAGCAGGGATTAAAAAAATCTATAAAATGGAATTCACCAGAGTACCATGTGACACCTCATAGCGTTTGTGCAGACAATTACTTCTATTGACAACAGAATCACATAAAGTTACGTTTTCCTGTAATAACCATGTTTTTTCAGGAATATTTGATGTATATGTTATCCATTTCTCACAAACTTTAAGAGGTATTGATCACGTGGTACACTGACGAGTTCCATTGAACAAAAATGAAAAAATGCAATGAAAAAAATGCAATGCTTATATAAAAAGATACTGCAGCAACATTCAAATCCTAGAAACCTGAAAAAAGCAGAAAATAAATAATGGAAGTTACATTAAATCTGAAGAGCTTGTTATTGTGGTTTTGTTTTTAGCATCCAATAGCCTAGTTAAAGATTTATCATTTAAGCTGGAATATTAACACCACTTGCAAGGATCTAGGGAATCTTAAAAAAATCTTACACAACTATGTCTTTGACATAAATTTTTCTGAACATGTTATTGTTCAGAAATCTTACATTAACAGCAGTGTAAGACTCTTTTTCTGAATTTATGCAAATTTGATGAAAAATTTAAAATGCTAGAAAATGTTCATTACACATTTTGCGGAGCAATATGAGGGAGACTACTCCATGCTTTTGTTCATTTTTCTAGCCATTCAACTGATTTTCTGGTTTAGCAAAAGGTCTATCATAAAATGATATTTTTAAACCTTTATTTTAAATCAACCAGATCACAGACCCTCCCTGCACATTGCCCTTCCTAAGCACACTGCAAAAATAAAAATTTCTGCCACTTCAATTATAGCTGGTGCCCTATCGATAAAAGTAGAACCTTCTTGATTTAGACATAAAACTCGATTAAATCACTCAATCAGTTGTAGGATCTTGGTGGTCAAGTGGTCAGAAGCATATAGATAACAGCAGTTTACCCCAAAGGTTTGAATCCCACTTGGAGTAAATTCTAATTTTTTAAGAAACTGTCAGATCCTTTATCAAAGATCAGTGATTTTTTGCCAGACACTCTTGTTTCCTCTTCCTTTCCAGAATATATAACTTCATTATAAGTAAAAGAATCTTGACTGGGGAGCAAATCACCATTAGTATGATCCTATCTATTACACATATATATTCATTTATACTTCAGAATATTTATCTGTTTTTTTTTTACACAATTTAGTTGCTTATACACAAAACACAATTTTTAAAATCAATATTCAAATGCATTTTCTAGATCTTATCAAACAATTAAAAATAAATTATCTTCATCAAATAAACAAACAACTGAGTAAAATAACCTAAAAATAACTTTTTAATCAGAGGTTAATATCCTAATATGAACTTTAAAATTAAAACAAAATGAGGAAAATTAACATGATTTATTACAGCTTCTTCATGAAGATTGGGAAATACTGAAAAAAAAACCCAGACAGAATATTGTATAACAAATATTTCTTGATATTTTTTTCAAATCAATAAACATAATACATATATCTGTTGTTTTATAACAACCCTTGTTTTAATATTTTAGATATGATTGGTTGTATAACAACCCTTGTTTTAATAAATTAGATATGATTGGTTGTATAACAACCCTTGTTTTAATAAATTTGATATGATTGGTTTATTTTAGTGTTGTTAAATGTGACATCAGCAATTTTTCAGCTGTTGGTGACGAGAGCAAGGCTTTTTGATCTTCAAGCATTGGACATTGTTTGTGTAAGTGTGAGATGTTCCAGTATGTTTTATTGTCAGACTTGTACTAATGTACACTGAGGGCTACTTTTTGTTAAGGTGATAGCTCACCAAGTCCGTATTCAGCAGACAGTCATATCAATTCTCCAGTCACATTATCCTGGCACCAGTTGATACCCTGTCCCCTTAATGCTAAGCATTGGGTGAGGAACCAGTTACGAGTATCATAAAGTTTTATGTATGACATAGCCAAGGTTGACACCCACAGATTCCCACTCTTAAGGTGGCTTCATAAATTAGAAGTTGCTGTTTTGATCGCCAGCTGTATCTGATCAAAGGCATAAAAAAACTAGCCATTGGAATGGTGTCTAAGAGCTAATGTTAGATATTATGAAATTTAATTACTAGAATTTTGTGACATTGTTATCAAAATAAAGCAAAGGTAGGGTAAAATTGTTGCTTTGCGACTTGTCCTGGTGACAGCTCAATCTATGTGAAAGTTATCAGACTGGTAATTTAATCTTAACTTTTGAATCAATGTTTTCATCTTACTTCAGAAATATGTGTAAAGTTAATATAACATTTTATCTATATTTTAGGTTGCCTTTGTGCCCAAGTGGTCTAAACCAATAGCCTCAGCACGACAGCACCTCTCAATGCCGAGGTTCAAATCCCACCTGAGCAGATCCAATTTGTCTGTTCCCTTGCTCAAGATCTTTTTAGGTAGTCCAGTTATCTCGATCATTCCAGGGCTTACCACCTACTATAAGTGAAAGAATCTTGAATGGTGTGTAAAGCATACCATAACTACACTTTTCCATGTTTTTTTTCCATTACAATACAGCATGATATTTTTTTAAGCTAAAGCTGTGACATCTTGATATAAATGAATTTTTTTATAACATCTATCATTTAAAATTCAATATATTCAAACAAATCAAATATTTTTATCTTCCGCACTTTTAAAGATTTCAAGTAATCAAATAGAGTAATATCTGTTATACTGACACCTTACATAAAAACCACCTGCCAAATAAAACTGATGTTTTCTTTTGGTCCTAACAACAACAACAACAACAACAACAAAAGACCCCTTTAAAAAAGACCCCACTGTCTCTTAATTAACCCTTGGTTAGAGATTTACTTTAACATTCACCATAGCATCTAAAAATGAGAGCTGTTGGTATCTTGATATAAGTGAGTATATATATTAATTCATATTTCGTTGAACTACCTCGGGGATGACATTTTACGCATAAATTTAACAGAAATAAGCATGAAAAATCTTGAAATCTCATATAAAATCTAATATCTTAATATTTTATTATGCTAATAAAGATAATATAGTTATTTAAATTGACTGTGAGGTATCGGATCAATAAACATAATAAACACAACAATCTGTAAACATCCCAGATCAGCTGGTCTTAAAACTTGTTTACAACTTATTTTCTGCAATTACTGTCGGAGAGAGTAATCTTTATATTGAATAGTAACTCTGGCAAAATTGTAAACATGTTGATTTCTTATAAAAGGTTAACAAAGTAATTGTAAATCTATACCAACTTATATTGACTTGACCGGTTTTTTTTAATTTATTTTGAAACATTGAGAATTTTGATTGTTAAGTAAAAATAATGGGGTTGAATTGATTGGATTGGATTAATGTTGTTTTACACCCCAGTCAAGTTTTTTTCATTCATATTGCGGCAGTCAGTTCTGGGATGGTTGAAGAAACTGAAGTGTCAAGAGATAACCACCAACATTCACGAAGCAAACTGACTAACTTTCTCAAACTAGGACCTGCCAGAGAAGGATTTGAGCCTAGGCAATGAAAGGCACTGTGTTCCTTAAACATGTACTTCAGACCCCTCAGTTAGGACCTCGGTGGCTGAGTGGTCTAAAAGTGTGTGCTTTTAGATCACAGTGCCTCTCACTGCCTGTTCGAATCCCACTAGGGACAGATCCTAGTGTGGGAAAGTTTGTCAGTTCGCTTGCCCAAAGTTGGTGGTTTTCTCCTGGCAGTCCGGTTTCCTCCACCATCCCAGAACTGACTGCCTCAAAATAAGTAAAAGAATCTTGACTGGGGCGTAAAACACCATTACTACACTCCATGCCACTCAGACACCTCAGTCTCTGGGGTTCCTGTTGCATAAATAGCCAAAACATAAAACATTTACATCGTATTTGTAAACAACAATTTCAATTGATTACCTAGATGTAATCAATTAAAGTCAGTACATCAATGAATTTCAAAATCACCTAAGGTCATAGATTCCACCCCCAGTTGTGACTCTGACATTTTCACAGATTAAAGTCAGTGCTTGCGTAGCAGGACAATAGTACCTTCTAAATTTCTAAATGTCAGGTCACAAGGGTATCTGTGGTATGTAATGACTTATAGTGTCATTTGTTCTCACAAAAAAAAAAAAAAAAAAAAAAAAAAAAAAAAAAAAAAAAAAAAAAAAAAAAAAGATTTTTTTTAACAGACTGTTTTTTATGATAATTAGCAAGGAAATCATATAACAGAGTTTAATAATAAGAAACTAGTATTTCTGAAAAAATATGAAAATCTAAAATTGACTTGTTTTATAACTTTCTCTCCTTTGCAGGCACATCAAAACCCAAAATCACTACAAAAACAGGAAAAAACAAGAGTGTTTTGAAAACAAATGTTGTTATTATTTGTTGTTATGTGACACAAAACTCATGATAAACATCCCATTGAATATTGATTCTTGATAACTGGTTAGTCTTATAACTGCTGTTTTTGTTATCGCTTGTCGTGATTGCAATAATTATTATAAACTAATATCATGAAAACATTATCGATTAATTAATGATTAGTACATTACAGTCAATTACTGCAGAAAAATAATATGGTTAGTACACTACTGTCATATTCAAACAATGGTTGTTCTTTCAGTGTCAATTCCCATAAAACATTGGACAAGGAGTCTGCTTTACAATCTGAATCAATACCGAATGAATTTCCACTCTTTAGGATAAACATGTAGAAACCAAATTAATCTATAACTTTGACAAAGAAGAGCATGAGTTAGCTTTCTATTTAATTGTATAGGTTTTGTGGAGAATTGATTTCATCTAATCTTTAGACTTGCCAACTTTTGTTATTGTTCTGTTCCCGGGTAACCCAGCTTGTAATGAAATGCTCAATACATAAACCCATTAACTGCTTGAATAAACATTTTCAAACAATGATAGAAAATTTATGTTGCAATGTGTTTTTTTCTTTTAAAAGTATTCTAGTATTTTCAAAAGTAATAACTTCCTCCCTTTTTTTTTAAATTGTTAAATAAATAGATAAATAAATAAATGGATAAAAAGAATAAATGCAAAATAAATAAATAAGTGAATAAATAATAAAAGGAAAAAAAAAATAAAATGAAATAAAAATAAATAATAAAAAAAAAAAAAAATAAAATAAAAATAAATTAAAAAAAAAAAAAAAAAAGAGTAAATAAAAAATAAATAAAAATAAAAATATCCACTGATTTTGTTAACAAAAATATAAATTGAAAACAAAGCAGTTTGGAAAATAATAAATGAAATTGAATTTTAAAAAAATCCTCAAAATGTTAAAAAACTTGTTTTTATCAATGAAGTCATTCTGAGTGCTTGAGTTGTGGTAAGTGGAAAACATGATGGAATAATTATTTCAAAAGGCATTATCTAGTGACGATGTGTCCTCTAATCGATTAATCATTGTTAGAAAACATCAATTTTGTGTCTCTGATGAGACAGGAAAATGAACGGCTCCTACACAGTTAATTGTTACATGTTACATGCATGCATTTTATTTTCCATCTCTTTTTAATTAAAGAAAAACAAAGATTTAAATCTCCGGATAAAAGGCGCATCAAGATAATGCAACTTAATGTGGACTCTTACCAAATCAATCACAGTTTAGCACACCTAGTAGAGTCATCCATTGAATGGTGAATGACTTGTCATTGGGTTTTAGTTTTATTCCAATTAAGAGAGAGATTTCAATTTTTTTCCTTAAAATATTTCAAAATTTGGGACTGTTGAAAAATTGAAAAAGACCTACAATGTGTGATTCTAATAACCAAAAGTCATAAGGACCAATCGAATGTATTTCAGAAATTATATAAATTATATAAATGCATTTCCAAAATGTGCACATCTGGCACATCAAAATTTAACTGTTATTTGTGTTATATAACTATCATAGTTGTTGATGTTGTTTTGTTTGTTTTTTACTTCTGTTTTGTTGTCTTTTTTGTTTAATCTTTTTTTTTTGTTGTTTTTGTTGTAAAAATACAATTTGTATTAAGAAACACTTGTAAAGTTATCTATTCAAACTATTTTCACTTAAAAACTTAAATAATGACTAAACTTCGATTATGTCATAAATTTTTGGCTTTTTTTTATAGAATTCAAAAAGGAAAATTCTATTATAAGCTTTATATCAATCAACTGATAACTGAAAAATGAAAATTTATTTAGTTTGGTTGAAATTGCTTAGTTATTTCATTTTTTGTGTCAAAAACATGTTATAGCAAACTTGACGGTAAAAATTTTGAGGTTTTTGCAGAAATTTCAATAACAAGGTCTAAGACAAATAGCTGAGTTTCCATTGAAGAGTAATATTTACAAAGTCAGTAGAAACTTAATGACAAACCCAACAATGAGGCCTATTTTTGATTTAAAAAAAGGAATTTCTGGAAATTCAAGATTTTTTTGAATTCATTATTAACTTTGATTTTAAGTGTTGTATAAATTTTCTAATTCAGATTAGTAGAGGGACAAACAGATGGACATGCTGATCCCTATATCTCTACTTTATTAGCAGGGATTATAAAAATATCATTTTCAAATATCCCCCAGACACTCAATTTTCCTCTGCCATTTCAAATAGACTTTTCTAATTAATATTGCTGAAACAATCTTGACAAGGACATAAAAGGCAATAAAGAAAAAAAAAGAACATCTTAAATAATCTAAAACTGGATAAAAAGAATTTTTATTTGAAAATGCCTTTAAATATCAAAATAAATTAAAAGCAATAAAAATAACACCAATTTAATCAAATAATTGATATTTGTTTTTATGATAACAGGGAATAATGTTTAACAAAACAATGATTAATATTGTTCAAATTTATCCCTAAACGCAATCAATACCCGTATTATTTGATCTCAGAAAATTCCAATTCTGTGAAAACATCCCCAATGTGGACCAGTTTACTGTCTGTATGACAATACATTTAAGTTATTACATGTTAATTTATATCGATTTAATCCCTTCCTTGATACATAAAGACCAAGCCTATATTACCCAAACTCAGTCAAAGCAGCAGAGCCATGTATCACAAAAACAAATCAATTTCATCCTCTAACATTAATACTCTCTCTTTCTTCACCTAAACTATTAAAACTGATCACAATATGACAAGTTCGTATCTGATGTCGCAGAAAAAGCCGTCCAACAAGAGCAAGAAGAAGAAATCAATAACGTCTAACGGATCCTTATGAGAAACAGAACAGATAATAAATATATACATCTCGGCAATTCTCTAATAATAAAAAAAAAAACTCTATCCAGATCAGAAATTTGTATAAATGAAGTTTAATGTAAGCGTGTGTTAATAGTATTCTTTTGTGATTTGTACAATATTGATACAGGACAAGTATTAGAAAATCGATACAATTTCATAAGATATTTTCGAAGAATACAAGATTAAATACATTACTTGGTCCATTTTTTTTTATGATGCAGCAGAAATGTTATCAAAATACCATCTTGGTCATAAATATGTTTTCATCAATAAAAAATACAGCTCTATCATAGAAATCAATTAAGAAATGAAAAGAAAATTAGCGTGATGCATCGACAATGATATTACTAAAAGGCAGTTCAATATCAAATAATTTGACTAATATTAACAAGATAGTCAATAAAATGAAAAGTAAGGGCTTTAAATCAACTTTAAATGATGTAAAAAGGCAATTTTTGTAAATTTATTCTACGAAATAACAACATATTTTTTGCAAAAAAAAAAACTACATATTTGGAACACATATTTACATGGTACCATAAACTGATGTTAGAACCATCCAATATCAATATATATCATTAAAAAGTCCTAAAACAGAAGATTAAAGGAATACTTTAAAATAATGATTTTAATTTTTCAACAAATATAAATGATCAATATCAAAATGAAGTTAACAATTTATAAGAATGAATGAAAAAGTCATATTTGGAAGTTCGTAAACTAACTGGTCGTAAAGATTGATGTTTTTGCTGTTTTAATAATAAAAGATATAATCTCTAATCTAAAAACAGTTATCTTCATATTGATCCTGATAACAAAAAGAGTTTTTGAATAAATGATGAAATGTTTGCGATTTGGTAGACTAATGAAAATCTAGTTTAATTTTAACTTTTCTAACTAAATGGTGTATTCATTGGCGAAATGAAGTGTGTTGTTTTTTTAAACAAATATACAATCAATTGAAAAGGCCTGTGTTGCTCACTTGGTATATACATTTATCTGTAGAATCCAGTAAACAAGTCAACTATCAAAATTTTAAACTTTATTTCTTTTACAACGATTTAGAAACAAGTTGTGCAACTTATATTAATCTAGCTCATTGGCCCGAATTGTAGCGCGCATGAGGTCTTATTGTGGGAGGAAAACCGGAGAACCGGGAGAAAAACCCATGTGCTCAAGCAGGTGACCTCATACCTTATCACATACGACGCAGGGAATCGAACCCCAGTTGCATTGGTGATAGGCAGGAGCGCTAACTACTGCACCACTTAAACACCAACAATCAGGCTTAGTTTTCAAAATCATTAAAAACATTGAACGACCAATGATTTTTTGGCATTAACAAAATTTATTTTTTTTAAATCATTTTTATAACTTTTTTAACAAGAGGCCCAAAAGGGCCTGTGGAGCTCAACTGACAAAAATGGTTCTTGTGCCTTCATTTATATAAACTCGGTACAAGGACTTGAGCTGACGTCAAATGCTAAATATAAAAGCTGTAGGCCTTACAGTTTCAGAGAAGAATATTTTGAAATTTGACTTCCCATATAAGTATATGTAGATATATGTGCCCCTTGGTGGGACCAAAAATGGACCGGGGGCCACCATTTGTACAAACCTGGTAAAGGGGCTTGAGCTAATGTTAAATGCCAAATATAAAAGCATTATGCCTTACAGTCTCAGAGAAAAAAATTTTTAAATTTGATTTCCAATATATACATATGCAGATATATGGACCCCTGGGGTGGGGCCAAAAATGGACCGAGGGCCACCATTTGTACAAACTTTGTAAAGGGGCTCAAGCTGATATTAACTGCCAAATATGAAAGCTTAAGGCTTCATGGTTTCAGAGAAGAAGATTTTCAAAGTTGATATCTCACTATAAGCCATATATGCATATGCAGATATATGGACCTCTGGGGTTAGGCCAAAAATAGACCGGGGGCCACCATTTGTACAAACTTGGTAAAGGGGCTCAAGCTGATATTAACTGCCAAATATGAAAGCTTAAGGCTTCATGGTTTCAGAGAAGAAGATTTTCAAAGTTGATTTTCAATTATAAGCCATGTATGCATATGCAGATATATGGACCCCTGGGGTGGGGCCAAAAATAGACCAGGGGCCACCATTTGTACAAACTTGGTAAAGGGGCTCAAGCTGATATTAACTGCCAAATATGAAAGCTTAAGGCTTCATGGTTTTAGAGAAGAAGATTTTCAAAGTTGATTTTCCATTATAAGCCATATATGCATATGCAGATATATGGACCCCTGGGGTTAGGCCAAAAATAGACCGGGGGCCACCATTTGTACAAACTTGGTAAAGGGGCTCAAGCTGATATTAACTGCCAAATATGAAAGCTTAAGGCTTCATGGTTTCAGAGAAGAAGATTTTCAAAGTTGATTTTCAATTATAAGCCATATATGCATATGCAGATATATGGACCCCTGAGGTGGGGCCAAAAATAGACCGGGGGCCACCATTTGTACAAACTTGGTAAAGGGGCTCAAGCTGATATTAACTGCCAAATATGAAAGCTTAAGGCTTCATGGTTTTAGAGAAGAAGATTTTCAAAGTTGATTTTCCATTATAAGCCATATATGCATATGCAGATATATGGACCCCTGGGGTGGGGCCAAAAATAGACCGGGGGCCACCATTTGTACAAACTTGGTAAAGGGGCTCAAGCTGATATTAACTGCCAAATATGAAAGCTTAAGGCTTCATGGTTTCAGAGAAGAAGATTTTCAAAGTTGATATCTCATTATAAGCCTTATTTTCACTTTTTACGAAGTATGACAGAAAAACGTTAAAAACGCGTAACCTAGTTTTTGACAGAATTTCTCGAAATGTACAACCTACATGTTTAAGGGTGTCTAGAAGCTAAATATCACATCAGATTTTGAATATAACCTATGGTTTCAGAGAAGAAACTTATTTTAGGTTTTTTACATTCTAGGTCGCTGTGACCTACTTTTGGTTGCCATGGAAACCAATTGTATAAATTTTCATCTACTCCTTCTAGGGATCATTCCTGCAAAGTTTTGCTAAAATTGGCCCAGTAGTTTCTGAGTTTTTGCTGTTAACGGACGCACGCACGCACGCACGCACGCACGCGCGCATCATGCCATAAGCTCATCTGGCTTTAGCCAGTTGAGCTAAAAACTAAAAATATTTTGAAAAATTCAGATTTCTAAGACAAAATGTACATTGCATTATTTTTAAGATATAAAGTAACTTTTTTAGAATAAAAAACTTTTGGCCCTTAAAAAATAGCCACGCAAGGGAGATAACTGATTGCAGAGAAAACTCCTCATGAAATAAATATATCAATGGCTTCTGGTTGGTTTGAATTACTGGAGAGGAAAATGGGAAAAAAATATCAGCTAGTCCAACAATTAAACTGTCATCATCTGTTTATCAAAAAGTTAGTAGACAAAGACAAATGAAACAATAAACTGATTCTTTAAGAAGAAATTCATTGGATATTAAACATTTAAAATTTAATTAAATGACACACGATTGATTGCTACAAGAGCATCATAATTCACACCTAATCAATAACCCATATGTGAAACAGACACAACCACTAACAACAAACATAACAAATTAACTGAAATGCTACAAATTAAAATGGGAGGATATGGATCCCACTATCTAATTTGTAGTATAACAAGGGGGCTAAACTGATGTCAGGTCAGAGTGACCAGTTTGTCATGTGTGTGATTGTTTTATGAGGGGATAATGAACTAAGACAGGTCATCAGCTGGACACTGCTGAAGTGGTCAAGTAAAGTGAGATGATGATGTTCATGATGACCAGTATGTTTCTTACTACATCAGATATAACGAACAAACAGCAGGACGCTGACCATTTTTCACAAGTTTAATCTGGTCCTAGATGAACTTGTAACAGATTAAGAACATAGATTTTTTTTCACTAATTCTGTCCTGATGTACAAAAAACCAACAAATGACATGATTTTTGAATTGCCAGTCTTTTAATGAAATCATTGGTCAATTTTATCCAATAAAAATTAACCAAAATATTCAAGTTGAATAAATATATATCTTTTTTTAATTTTGAATTGTGAGTCTTTTAATGAACTCATTTGTTAATTTCAACTAATGAAAATTAACCAATATATTCAAGAAGAACAATTTTTTTTAAATTTTAAATTTCTAGTCTTTTAATGAAATCATTGGTCAATTTTATCCAGTGAAAATTAATTAAGATATCCAAGATAAATAATATTTTTTAAATTTAATAACTTGTAATTTGTTTGAATTATAAACATGTTTACTGTATTTACTTCCTTTTACAGGTAAAATTAACAGAAATACACTAAGAGATTATTACACCTGTCTATACCACACATACTATTGACAGAGGGTTTTGTTCAGATAAGACAAGGATTCGATTTCCAAAATATACTTTATCAAACTACTAAAGTGAGGCGATATAAATAATGGCGTTTTATGCCCCAGGCAAGAATTTTTCACTTATATTGACAAAGTCAGTTCTGGGATGGTGGAGGAAACCAGAATGCCTAGAGAAAACCACTGACTTTCAGCAAGCAAACTTTTATCAGAGTAGGATCTGTCTAAGTAGGATCTGAGCCTATCGTGAATTCCGTGATCTGCAAGTGCATGCTTTAGACCACTTGGCCACCGTGGTCCCTCTAGACTATTAAAAGCATTTCCTGTAAAACATACATACATACATACATACATACATACAGAGAGAGAGAGAGAGAGAGAGAGAGAGAGAGAGAGAGAGAGAGAGAGAGAGAGAGAGATACAAAAACACAAACACACACACACCAGTGATAAATTCATCTTCTAGAAGTATTGTAAGTAGGTATCTTGGAATTATTTTCTCTCAAGCTGTGATCTTTATTAAAACATAAGATGTGAATAAAAACCTTTACAGTTTACACTAATATCAGACCTTCAAACATCGTTCATTGCTTATTAACTGGGTGGGAGATGTAATTCTTTTTATCAAATATCCTTTACAGAATATGTTTTATCTACTTAATGAAGATAAAACAGCCATGCTTATCATAGAATCATCAGTCGGCCAGGTTTTTTTTTTTTTAACTACAGTTGTCTGCATAGCGGCAACAATTTTGGAGAAATTATGTAGCAGAAAATTGCTCAAATGTCAATCAAATCTTGTAGTACGATATAAGTCAGTATAACCAGAAAAGAAAAAAGTTCTCAACTTTCATTCCTAAGTTCTATTAATAAACATACAGGACTAATAAACTTAACTAAATTCCGCACCAAAACAGAGACGGTAATCTTCTCCTTGGTAATATTCTCCTCGACAGAGTGAGGGCCGCCCAGACTGTGCCAAGATTTATTTTGTAACGATGTAAACTAGATATGACTTATTCCAAGTATCCTACTGTTTACTACACGATATGCCAATTGATGCTGATAAACACTTAACAATCACCTAAATACATCATAATATTCAAGGGGAGATAACTTAGATTTTTTTAAGTTTTGTCAGTAGAGTATCTATGTAACCTGTCTCAACTGAACACCTTTTGATCAGAATACTGATAGATAAGATTTTGGTTAACACTGAGTAATTTACAATGATCAGTGATCTACCAAAATGACAACTGTCAATTCCATAAATATTAGAGTGGAGTATTGGGGTTTATCGCCCCAGTCAAGTTTTGACAATTAAATCTAGGTGGTCATTTTTGGTGTAAACCAATGTAGCATAGCATCAACCTCCTTTCAAAAAAAAAAAAAAAAAAAAAAAAAAAAAAAAAAAAAAAAAAAAAAAAAAAAAAAAAAAAAAAAAAAGTACTTCAAACTGAAAAAGAGTTCCATTGAATGACCATTTAAGACAGACTGGATTAGTCTACTTGACAACTAGCTATGTCATAGCTATGTCATAAGAAGCTTTTGTCATACTGTACTGCTTAATTGCAAATTACATGTACCTTAGGATCATGGGTCAAGACAGTGTGAAAATTTCATGTAAAATGGTAAAATTTTCAAAATAATTCTCTAAAAGTAAAGTTATATATCATATTAAACACATACTATAGTATTTATTTTATTTATTGATTTGAAAAAAAAAGAATTTTTTATTTAAATAATTTATTCATTGACTTAAAATTAAAACTCATATACCAGATAGCATGAAAATATTGTGTTCATGTATCAGTTATTTTTATGAGGTGATAAATATGTCAATCATTTTGTTTTGTTGTTACCAATCACTTGATAGATTAATAATTGATTAATAATGGGCAATTTTAATTAACTAATCAATCACTATCTGTTCGTTATCTGCTTATAGGCGACTGAGAAATCTCTAACACTGCTGTAGAAACAGATAGAACAATACAATTAAACTACAGGAACTACAATAATTAATACCACATTACTGGCTTTATAATAGACATTTGTTAAACAAATGAATTAAGCCAAATCCAATAAAGATGTGGGTGTCTTCTCTGTCACCAAATGAGCCAAAAAAAAAAAAAAAAAGACAAGTAAATTAGGCCAAATACACTTGTGATTCTACAGATGTGGGTGTCTTTTCTGTCACAATGAGCCAATGAAAAATAAAAATTAAAAAATAATAATAAAAATAAATAAATAAATAAAAAATAAAAAAATAAATAAATAAAAATGCCAAGTAAGATAAGTCAAATACACTGTGATTCTAAAGATGCAAGTGTCTTTCAGGTCATGAGCCAAAAAAAAAAAAAAAAAAAAAAAAAAAAAAAATAAAATAACTTAAATAAAATAACAAGCCCATGGGCCTTAACGCTCACCTGAAGATATGTCCAATATTGTTTGCAAAGTGCAATAGACAATATATTAAGTACAGAAACTTTAAAAGTTTCTCAAGTTAAGAATTCCCACAAAACTTAATCAGAAATATATCCACTCACATTTCATTTATAAGTAGCTTATATAATATGCATGAAGTAACTGTAGTGCAATGAATAATTTCCAAATCATGAATCAATTTTAGAATACTTATGCAGCTATGTCCTTGACCTTTGAACATATATGACCTCGAACCATATATGATTGTCATGTCAATACCTACAATATTCTAATATACATGCCTATGCATGAAATTAATAGCTTTAAAGATAATTAATAATTTTAGTATTCCTATGACCTTTACCTTTCAGCATATGACCTTGTACCATATATCAAAATGATTGTTGTCACAATACCTACAATATTCTAACATATATGCCTATACAAAAAGTTAATAGTTTTCCAGATATAGTGACAAATATATAATTTTTAGCAATTTCCCCACTCAGTGCCTTACAATTTCCCCATTTTGAGCCCCATAGCTACCATTTGTGCAAATCTGAAAATGGATGACCTTAGGATGTTATAAATGAAATAACTAAGGTAAACCTCTTATAGATTCAGAGAAGAAGATTTTTAAAGTTTTTCACTATTTCCCCCCTAATGGGGCCCCAAGGGGACATAATCCCTTCATTTGTGCAAATCTGAAAGGGCTTCACCCAGGCATGATGGTTACCAAGTTTCATTAAATTTGGCCTAGTGGTTTTGGAGAAGATTAAAATGTAAAAAGTTTACGCACGACGGATGACGCATGACGGACGAAGATGGATAGCAATAGCTTATCTGAGCTTTCAGCTCAGGTGAGCTAAAAATAAATAAATAAATAAATAATAAATAAATAAATAAATAAATAAATAAATACAAAAAAAATATAATAATACTAAATAAAATAAAAAAAATAAATAAATAGCAGACAAGTAAATTAGGCCAAATGCACGGTGATTCCAAAGTTGTGGGATGTCTTCTCTGTCACAACAATTCAAGAGTTTTTGATTTTACAATATTGTCTCCATATTAGTTGAGCAGTTGAATGGTCTAAAGAAAATACCAACAGACCACATTACCTCTTTGAACTCCAACTGGTCAAATCCTAGTGAGAGAAAGTTTATCAGCTTGCTTGCCTAAAGGTTGATTTTTTTTTTTAAGCATCCTGGTTTTCTCCGTCATACAGAATTTTGAGTGTGGTGTAAAACACTGGTATTGTTAAGTTGGTACAATTTGTTCTTGTTCTGCTAATGTTAAATACCATTAGTAATTTACCAAAACATTTAGCATTTAGAAACTTAAAGCTATCAAAATCACAGATCCATAACATACAAGACATATAGCTGGCATTGTGCTAACTGCAAAAGCATAAATGTCCGTAACTTCACCTATTGCTGGTGACATCTCAATATAAGTGAAATAAACTTAATATCTACTAAGCAAAATTTAATTTAAAATTGGGTATTTATGTTTATAGTTAGTAATAGATTTAATTAATTTATCTTTAATTTATTGGTAAAATTTCAATTCGAAATTAAAATAGAATTAAAAAAAAAATAATTGTAAATTATGACAACATATTTCTAATATTTTCTAAGAGAAAAGATGGAAGGAGAAACAATTGGCAATCACCAAATACAAAAAAGCGATCTATTAATACCCCATTAGTGCTACCAGTTTGAAGGTTTTTATCCATCAATTAATTCCAAGGAAGGAAATAAAAGAATTTGTCTTTTGTTTCCATGGCAACAAAAATCAATAGATTGTAGCTAAATCTGCTTTCAACATGATTACTATTTGTATCTCAACACAATTATAAGTTAATGGATTTTCAGCCAGAAGTGTGCCATAATTGATTTAGGAAATCTGGGAATTATACATATATGGTCTTAAACAAGCGGGGAGGCTGATCTCTTAACCACCATTCAACGTATAGATAACAAAATAAACCAAGTAATATAAATCATTGTGTACCAGAAATTTTTGAGAATCTTTTGTTGTTTTCTTACAGTTAAGTTTTTTTTAATAAAAAAAATAATGATTTTTAAAAAAAAATAAACATAACTGTTTTAATTGACTCTACAAAATATATAGATAATAAGATTTTGATCAAAATATTAATTTAGAATAGATGAGAAAGACAGAGGGTCTAAAAAACACCCATAAAATTTCCCAGTTTTAACACAAGATGCAATGATATATCACCAGTGTTGATACATCCTGATATTACAAGTGCTGGCACTAGACACCTTTTATACACCATCACCTGCATTTGTATTGAGTGTATTGACATCACCAGTGTTGATACATCCTGATATTACAAGTGCTGGCACTAAGACACCTTTTATACACCATTACCTGCATTTGTATTGAGTGTATTGACATCACCAGTGTTGATACATCCTGATATTACAAGTGCTGGCACTAAGACACCTTTTATACACCATCACCTGCATTTGTATTGAGTGTATTGACATCACCAGTGTTGATACATCCTGATATTACAAGTGCTGGCACTAAGACACCTTTTATACACCATTACCTGCATTTGTATTGAGTGTATTGACATCACCAGTGTTGATACATCCTGATATTACAAGTGCTGGCACTAGACACCTTTTATACACCATCACCTGCATTTGTACCGAGTGTATTGACATCACCAGTGTTGATACATCCTGATATTACAAGTGCTGGCACTAAGACACCTTTTATACACCATCACCTGCATTTGTATTGAGTGTATTGACATCACCAGTGTTGATACATCCTGATATTACAAGTGCTGGCACTAAGACACCTTTTATACACCATCACCTGCATTTGTACCGAGTGTATTGACATCACCAGTGTTGATACATCCTGATATTACAAGTGCTGGCACTAAGACACCTTTTATACACCATTACCTGCATTTGTATTGAGTGTATTGACATCACCAGTGTTGATACATCCTGATATTACAAGTGCTGGCACTAAGACACCTTTTATACACCATTACCTGCATTTGTATTGAGTGTATTGACATCACCAGTGTTGATACATCCTGATATTACAAGTGCTGGCACTAAGACACCTTTTATACACCATCACCTGCATTTGTACCGAGTGAATTGACATCACCAGTGTTGATACATCCTGATATTACAAGTGCTGGCACTAAGACACCTTTTATACACCATCACCTGCATTTGTACCGAGTGTATTGACATCACCAGTGTTGATACATCCTGATATTACAAGTGCTGGCACTAAGACACCTTTTATACACCATTACCTGCATTTGTATTGAGTGTATTGACATCACCAGTGTTGATACATCCTGATATTACAAGTGCTGGCACTAAGACACCTTTTATACACCATTACCTGCATTTGTATTGAGTGTATTGACATCACCAGTGTTGATACATCCTGATATTACAAGTGCTGGCACTAAGACACCTTTTATACACCATCACCTGCATTTGTACCGAGTGTATTGACATCACCAGTGTTGATACATCCTGATATTACAAGTGCTGGCACTAAGACACCTTTTATACACCATCACCTGCATTTGTATTGAGTGTATTGACATCACCAGTGTTGATACATCCTGATATTACAAGTGCTGGCACTAAGACACCTTTTATACACCATCACCTGCATTTGTACCGAGTGTGTTGACATCACCAGTGTTGATACATCCTGATATTACAAGTGCTGGCACTAAGACACCTTTTATACACCATTACCTGCATTTGTATTGAGTGTATTGACATCACCAGTGTTGATACATCCTGATATTACAAGTGCTGGCACTAAGACACCTTTTATACACCATTACCTGCATTTGTATTGAGTGTATTGACATCACCAGTGTTGATACATCCTGATATTACAAGTGCTGGCACTAAGACACCTTTTATACACCATTACCTGCATTTGTATTGAGTGTATTGACATCACCAGTGTTGATACATCCTGATATTACAAGTGCTGGCACTAAGACACCTTTTATACACCATTACCTGCTTTTGTATTGAGTGTATTGACATCACCAGTGTTGACAGTGCTGCATTAAATTCACCAATGTTTGCTCTAGATGCATTGATAACATCAGTGTTGACACTGAACATTTTTGATGTCACCAGTGTTGGAAATAGATGCATTTATATTGCAAGTGCTAGGAGTGCTGTTTTTGATATCATAGGGTATCAACCAAATTTCAAAAATTATAACATACTTGGAAATTAGGAAATATCTTTAAATATAAAAATTATTAAATTTTTATTTGCTTTTTCTTTTGTTTCAAAAGCTATTTACATATTCAATCTAAAGTTAAAAATAAACCTGTAATTATACTTTTTCAAGAATTAATTCCCAATATGGGCTTTTAGGATAGGTGAGCTATAGTCACTGATTATTTCATAATTATTCAATAACATCAGTAAACACTGATTTATTCACTACAGATAAAAAGTTAACTGATTTCTTCTCAGCAGTATCAATCTGAAACACAGCACAGTAATCAATATCCCAGCATTAAGACAACATCGTGATTTTAATTACCCGTGGAAATAACAACAGCGCATTTTTACTTCTTCAATCTGATCTTAGTCAGACAGCTTCACTTTCTCTCTTCTATAGCATAATCAATATTTATATAATAATCATACACCATTATTAAATTGATCCTTTTAAGAGCAGGTTTAATTATTTTAGTTTCCCGATTCAGGAGTAAATTAATAATTCTTCTACGACAATCACCTTTTTTCCTGATTGGTTTCTATCGCTACTATAATGGTTTATAATTAGACCCTCTGAAACTGATAATGGAGGAGATTCAGAACAGTGAGGATAAATCAATAATCATTTATAAAAAATACAGCTCTTTTGTAAATCATAAACAACATTAAAATACCCCCAAAAATCAAAATCTTTATTTGTTTAATAGTTTATTCCCCATAGCGTGCCCCAAAATTGTTAGCTTGTAATCAGCGTGCCATGAGGACTTTGGGTGTCTGACAAGCACAATTATATTAGATCAAGTTCCACCTCATGAGATCTATTTTCCAGTCACTGATATTGTTTCACTTCACACAACAGACAATAAACAATATAATTACAGACAAACTACTTAGAGTTATCTCCCTTTAATTAGGTTCTACATTCTTTCCTTCTATCTCTTTATTGAGTGTTTAGGTTAATAACATTATATAGCTCTGGAAACATTATGTTTAGCTAACATTTAACAACTTGTCTGTCAGAAGTCATCCAAGTAGCTCTGTCAGTTTGTGAGCTTAGTTTGTAAACAGAATATAATTGATGTACACTACTGATATAGGACATACTTAACTCTATGTTGGCATCTCCAAACCCGTTAGCATTGTTGAGAAGCTAGAGTCAATGAAAGTCGAGATTAGTCATAACCTTTAAGATTTATTGGCTGATTATCTGGTAGCGTTTTCCTCATCTAAACCACCAATGCCGTCAAAACCCATTAACTTAGATTAGGTCGAGCAACTGTATATATTAATTGATGTTTATATATATATATATATATATATATATATATATATATATATATATATATATATATATATATATATATATAAAACACAGATTAGAATGTGTATATGTTAGTATATAACAAATATGGATGAATGATTTATTTAACAATTCCAGAGAAAACAAAAATTGGGGCTTTAAAAAAAAAATAAAATAAAAAATGTGAACTCATCCGTTAAAATTATTCTAAATAAGTTTTTTGAATGACATGACACAGTATCCTGACTTTTCCAACTTATAATTTCAGATATATATATTTTAGAATCTATTGCATGATCCAGATTCTCAATTATATGATACGCTATCATATCATGTGATCAAATCCTGAAATGTGTGGAATGTTCTGGAAAATGTTTACATCACAAATTTTCTGGAATAAAATTATTTTTGCTGAAATGTTGATACCAAAGCCAATCAATATTATTGTAACCAAGCATTGGAGAAAAAAAAAAAATTGTGTTAAAAGACGATTGCATCTTGTAGCTAAAAAGGTACTTCACAAATGGTAATAAAACCAATGCGGTAAAACTATAAATTAATGAAGAAAATCCAGACTTTGAATGGGCACAGGGTTCCAGTGTTGAAAGTCCATTTAAAAATTCCAGACTTTAGACAGACACGGGTTTTCAGTATTAAAAGCTTATTTAGGAAATCCTCAGTTTGGAAAAGCACTGTTAACCAGTAAATTGATTGGGGAATTTTTTCTAGTTCATAATAGGCCTAAAATCGTAACATCCGTCTTCGTTATAGGTGAACTCCACAGTATAAAACTTTTTTTTAATGTTATGCAACAGATATGCTTTTAATAAATATAGAAATAATTAAATTGTTTATTTCATAATGAATTTCTTTATAGGTGATGATCAACAATTGTTTGCTATGGTTACCAATAAAAAATTTTTTTTTGACTTGGAAGCTCAGTTATTTAGAATCATTACATGATTTTTATTGGATTGTCTGATAATTCACACATATGCCTAATGTGCTTACTAAATCTTTTTAATATTTATAACTTTATAATTCAATTTAAACCCTTAGGGAGAACCCACCCACCTGCTCATAAGGACCATATTATTTCTTCAAACCCAAGCTAAAATTAAATTTCATAAACTCAACCTTCATACTTGTGTTTTTTTTTTAAATTTTATTATTATAATTTTTTAATTCTTTTATCGGTTGAAATTTTTATAATTTGTTTCTCAAGTGATAATGTTTCAATATAGAAAAAGTGTTTTAGATAGTTCTTAAACTCAATTACTTCCAATTAATACCAAAACCTTCAAACCTTATTAAAGGTCAAACTGAAGGAGTCACTTAACCTTTCTCAGCCCTCCTCTGGAGGCAAAATAGATTCAAATAAACTCCTAATTATGACAAACAAATTATGTAACAGTTCTGGATTGCCGAAAAATTCAAATCATAATTGATAGCTTTTGAAATTTAAATCTTTATCTGAAAGCTAATGTACAGTGGCGTATCAATATTCCGAGTTACAAAATGGAAAACACGTCCTTTGTCAAGATTTGCTATCGGTAATAGAAAATAAACTCATTTCTATGAGAAAAGTGCAGTTAATCTTGGCATATTTTCTCGTTACAACAGACAAATTTCTGTCAATCAATAACTACGCAGAGAAAATGTAATTTGGTGTGTTCATTTCTTTCAATCTTTAGTGATATTTACAACAACCTTCATACGAAGTTCAATAGCCAATTTGGTGGCACAACCTCAATGGCTAATGATATTAGGACGTGATTACTATAGGGATATGTATATTGCCTCAGATAACTCCTAACATCGGCTTTTGTAAGCTAAACATAAATCATTTAAAGAACTTCTCTTCAAAACAAAACAGCAGACATATAATAAATTGAGATGCTTAATAAAACATGATCTAGAAATCCATTATTTTCAACTGATTGATAACTGGATATATATAAATAGATTTATTGATTTACTGACTGATTGATTGATTATTAATTAAAAGGTTGATTACCTGATTGCTACTTAGCGAGTACATAATCAAATGATTAGGTGATAAATTCTTGATTAAATTATTACTGATTTAGTGGTGTTTAACACCACATCACTTAATGGTGTTTAACTGCACATTACAAGATCAAGAAGGTGGTAAACTGACACAAAAATTAATTAACTGATTAAGTGATTATGGGATTAACTGATTGACTTAACATCAACTCTAGAGATCAAGTGAGTGAATAAAATAATTGCTTATTAACTAATTAAGTGGCTGAATAGTGTAGAATACATCATGCGATACAGAAGTAGATAATATGATTAGCTAAATGAAGAAATGAGTACATGATGTTAAACATTGTAACAGGAAGTCAAAAAGAGAGTGGTCAAATGAAAAATGAAGTGAATGGCCAAAGTCCACTATTAATGTTCTATTGTGGTAAAAAGATCACTGTAATTGCTTAACTAATATAATGATTTATAAATAACAGTGATTTAAAATAATTACCAGTAAACAGTGATTCAAGACACCTTAGTAGAATGACAATGTGAAGACTAAAATAATCAAACTCTGTGAATCTTATTTCTATCAGACATTGAATCACATTACCTTTTTCAGCTTAGTTTTGAATCCCACTTGGGCAGACCCTAGTGTGAGAAATGTTGTCAATCCGCTAGCTAAAAGTCAGTGGTTTTTTCTGGACATTCAAGTATCCTCCATCATCCCATAATTGACTCCCAATTTAATTGAAAGAATCTTGACTGGGGCATTTTTACAGTAATGACAATGGCCACCAAACTAACAGGAAGGGGCAAAAAATGCAGGGATGGACTAGGGATCAAACCTGGGACATCCCACACTATAGGCAAGTGCTCTACCAACTGAGCTACAAAGACCACTACAGGCATAAAACACCATTTCTTAACTCATTTCTATAAGAGAATGCTTAATTAATGAGTGATAATTGGTTGATAATTGGTTGCATAATTGTTCCTTAATGTAACTTTCAGTCATTTAGCACAAGTGATAAAATCATTAATTGAATTAGTTCAGAAATACAATGTTCACAAATAAAGATAGTGATCACTGATTGATTAATTGATTGTTTGACTACATGTTGCTAAAACTGATTACGGTAAATGATTGAATGCTTTTAAGAATTTAATCAAGACCAACATGTAGTAAGTGTTAATTAATTCACCGGTTGATATATCTTCAAATATTTAATGCCACATTGGGAGAAATGATTGAGAAATTGTTGATATGTCTACTGGTGCTTAACACCACATCAGGAAATATGATTGGAAAACTGTTGATATGTCTGCTGGTGTTTAACACCACATCAGGAGATATAATTGGAAAACTGTTGATATGTCTACTGATGATATGATTTGAAATTGTTAATATGTCTATTGGTGCTTAACACCACATCAGAAAATATGATTGAGAAATTGTTGATGTGTTTATTGGTGCTTATCACCACATCAGAAGATGTGATAATTATCAAACATGTTTTACTCGCTAAAGTGTTGACATTACAAGCAATGAGGGCAATAACACATTTTATTCTCTAAAGTTCTGGCATTACAAGCATGACAGTATCACACATATTTCTCTCTAAAGTTCTGACATAACAAGCAGTGACAGATATCACATACTTCTCTCTGAAGTTCTGACATTAAAAGCAGTGACAGTAATTCTGTTTTTTCCCTCTCTGAAGTGCTGACATTACCAGCAGTAATAGTTATCACACATATTTTTCTGTGAAGTTCTAACATTATCATATAAAGCAGTGGCAGCAATTTTATGTCATTCTCTGAAGTTCTGAGATTACAAATAGTGACAGCAATTACTGTCCTGAAGTTCTGATATTATAAATAGTGACAGCAATTTCATGTTTTACCCTCTGAAGTTCTGACATTACAAGCAGTGACAGCAATTACTGTCTGAAGTCCTGATATTATAAATAGTGACAGCAATTTCATGTTTTTACCCTCTGAAGTTCTGACATTACAAGCAGTGACAGCAATTATTCTGAAGTTCTGACATTACAAGCAGTGATAGCAATTACTGTCTGAAGTCCTGATATTAAAAATAGTGACAGCAATTTCACGTTTTACCCTCTGAAATTCTGACATTACAAGTAGTGACAGCAATTACTGTCTGAAGTCCTGATATTATAAATAGTGACAGCAATTTCATGTTTTACCCTCTGAAGTTCTGACATTACAAGCAGTGACAGCAATTACTGTCTGAAGTTCTGACATTACAAGCAGTGACAACAATTACTGTCTGAAGTCCTGATATTATAAATAGTGAAAGCAATTTCATGTTTTACCCTCTGAAATTCTGACATTACAAGCAGTGACAGCAATTACTGTCTGAAGTCCTGACATTATAAATAGTGACAGCAATTTCATGTTTTACCATCTGAAGTTCTGACATTACAAGCAGTGACAGCAATTATTCTGAAGTTCTTACATTACAAGCAGTGACAACAATTACATATTTACCCCCTGAAGTTCTGATATTACAAACAGTGAAATTATTGTCTGAAGTAATAATATTACAAGCAGGGACAGCAATTAAATATTTAAATATCTGATGATAAGTAACAAAAGAATAGTAAAGGAACACTTACAAATAACTTGACAAGATTTATCCTTATATTAAATACAAAAAGGCCATTAACTTTACAATAAAGACAATTTACAACATACTAGAAATTGTGCAACTTTGAGAATTTCTGAAATTACACCATGTTAATGCTACACTTAAATGGAATGTTAAATAGTAAATGCACTTTAAAAGAAGCTCTAGATTATGAGCATGACCTCCTGATAAACACCTTTAAAAGGACAAAGATAAAACAAATAATAAGTGCTAAAAACACACAACTTATCTACCTGTCCAAAACGAGTCATTTTTGTAACAATATGAATTAAATGCTGACAGTTTGATGAGCCTGTTGACAGTTTATGAGCCAAGTAAAGTTGAATTTATGACAAAATGCCTTAAATCACTGTGTAAACATATAAACCTATCATAGTTAATTGTACATTACTACCTTAGATAATTATATATATCTACAACAGGAAACAGGTAACGAGTTAATAAAGATAATTAAATACCTGAATAAATTTACATATAATTAAATACTGTTTATCATAGGCATCTTAGGTTAAATAATATCCTTTTATTGACAGGTGTCTGTTAAATACAGATAATTAAATATGTGAGTAAATTTACAGGTAATTAAAACCTGGGTATAATGGACATCTGTCTTACAAATGGAACCCTTAATGACAGGTTTCTGTTAAATACAGATAATTAAATATGTGAGTAAATTTACAGGTAATTAAAACCTGGGTATAATGGACATATGTCTGATAAATGGACCCCTTACTGACAGGTGTCTGTTAAATACAGATAATTAAATATGTGAGTAAATTTAAACTTACAGGTAATTAAAACCTGTGTATAATGGACATCTGTCTGATAAATGGACCCCTTACTGACAGGTGTCTGTTAAATACTGATAATTAAATACGTGAGTAATTTAAACTTATATGTACATAAAACCTGTGTATAATGGACATCTGTCTGATAAATGGACCCCTTATTGACAGGTGTCTGTTAAATACAGATAATTAAATATGTGAGTAAATTTAAACTTATATGTACATAAAACCTGTGTATAATGGACATCTGTCTGATAAATGGACCCCTTATTGACAGGTGTCTGTTAAATACAGATAATTAAATATCTGAATAAATTTACAGGTAATTAGAACCTGTGTATAATGGACTCCTTGGGTCTGATAAATGGGTCCCTTACTGACATAATAAGATTTCTGTCTACTTCCCATTTGGAGGTCCTTCAAATAAGATGCTGACATCAGCCATAAAAATGCAAATGCTGTGTGTGTTGATTTCATATGCGTATCTTGCATGAGAACCAAACCACCTATTCAGAACTTAGCACAAGAATCTTGACAGGGCGTAAAACACCATTAGGTCTACTTATCTCCATTCACCTATCAAATGTGTGGGTAGGGCCCAGCACAGAATCAAACACACAACCTGTATATGTTATACTTATGATAATTGATTTGATTGATAAAATTTAATGGGGTTTTACAACACTCTCAAGAATATTTCACTTATATCGAGACGTCACCAGCTATAAGTTAAATGGCAGAAATGTTGACCTTTGCAGTGTGCTAAGGGTATTGTACATAGAGGGTTCATTAACATGCCCCGCCTGCCTTGACACGGGGCATCCGTATTTAAGTTCCTTCTGAAGGACCCAGGACTTTCATTTCTAAATGCCAAGTGCTTTGCAAAAGAAGTCACTTCCAACTTTCAAGTCTAAAACAGACCAGACCAGGGTTTGAACCCTCGACCTCCCATATTCAAAGCAAGCACTCTACCAACTGAGCTGCCGTAGTGGTACTGATGATAATCTAGACACTAATGTTATTTATAAACCTACACAAATAACATTTCAAATTGATTGAGAAAATCTAAATAGAAATTACACATTACATTGATGTAACAATGAAATAGAGGCTGTCTGACAGAGTGAAATTTTTCCCTCTGACATTTTAAAAATGAAAGTAGAAGTTACAAAAACCCCTCGAGGACCATTTTTACCATTATATCACGGATTTACAACTTTGTCTGACAATATAGAAAGAGGTTCTTATTGATATCACTACACATTTTTATTATCAATATTCATGGTTTTGTTATCCAATCAAGGGTTAAAATTAGATTAGTCAATTTCATAAGTAGATTTTCCGATGTCTGGTCTGAATAAATAATATATAAGGTAAAAATCTAAACACATTTTCTCCAAAAAGACATTAGCAACTACAGTTCACTTATGAAGCTGATAACATTACAAAATTTATTGATAAATAACTGAACAATATTGCTTAACATCGAGGAACTGACATGGCTTTCAACCCAATCACTGGGAGTGAGCGTCTACCGGGATATAAGAGACTTTATCTGTTCTGTAGACTACATTACTATATATGTATCTGCATTTGCTTTTAGTGAATTAAATTAAGGTCTTTTCCGGTAATATAATGTTAAAATTTGTCATTAAAGAACAAATGGTGTTATGTACCTCTGTCATAGTTATTTTTGCTTTATCAAGATGGTTAGTATTAAAATGGTGAAAAATTATAGAGTTAAAGAGGGGGAAATAAAAAAATAAGTTATAATTCATGTACTAGGATCTGCCAAAATTGCAGAAAAAAGAAAAAAAAAAACAACTAGAACTGCCTCTTTGGAGGCAAATACCCTTGATCCAATGATTCCATCTGACCTTGTCACCTTGACCTTTGACCTACACACTTAAATCTGTTGCAGGACAACACACTACCATTTTACAGAGACAGACCGATGTGATGATTTCTATACACCCCTTAAACTAAGCTTGTAGTGGGTAGGGTGGGGGTATAGTTAGAAATTTATTGAGAGAGATGTGAATACTTGTTTAATTTGAGTAGCATATTCCTGAAGACAAAGACAAAATACGTCATATTTTCTGACACCATATCATCTCAACAATTTTTTGACACAGTACATGTACTTTAATATATATTCTAAGACGGGGGAGAAAAAAGCTAAAATGTTCAATTTACAGAACACAGATCAACTCTGCAATCAAAACAGACATGATGGTATGAAAACACTGCCAATAGAGTGATATCTTATGATAAGAAAAAGTTTTTAAAGGGCAGTTGAATGACCATAATAACAGGTGATACAAGAAACTTGGACAGTTGAATGACCATAACAACAGGTGATACAAGAAGCTTTTAGTTAATGACATTAGACAAAGTGTAAAGAATAAGGATTTTAACCCCATCACATAATTATGACAACATTCATTTGATAATTTTTTCTCATCTTTTTTTTTTTTTTTTACCCATGTTGCAATGTTGCATCTTGGTGTTCACCTGACCCCTCCCCTGCTTCAGATATTGTAAACATACTAATTTTAGCATGTACATATTTAAGCGCAATTTACACTTTCAAATAATTCACTAGGATTTAAATAAGTGCAAGACAATTTTTGAGAAACAGACATATATTACATACTAATTTTAGCGGTGTATTTAAATTAGCGCTACTGTCCTAGCACTGAAATTGCTAAAATTAATACACCAATAAAGTTAGTATCTTTAAAGTAGTTGACATATGAATCAATACAGGTCAAACCTATTGTTGATATTTAAGAATTTGTGAGTAAGTATTGAATTGGAGTATTTCCTTATTAAAGTGTGATTGTTCAGGGTTCACGCAGCAGAGAGTCGTTAAAGCAACAGTTTTTGTCTCTATGTGTTTATCAAACCATAGATCTAGAGAGTTCCGAATGAGTGTTAAATTGGGTCACCGAAGCCATGTACATGATGTTGATTAAACAAAATTCCACGTGTGAAGGTGTTAATTACAGGTGGATTTATCATTTAACAAGATTAATTAACGATGTAAGCTTGTGATTACCAAGCCGCTTTTACGGATAATCACAGGTAATTGCTAAATTATATTGAGATTATCAATTATTGGCGGTAGATCTTTGAAAGTAGTAAAAATTAAATTTGTGCTTTTTACGGTTTTGTTTACAGTTTACTTATTAGTAATTTATTTTATGAATAAAAGAAATAAAACAAGAAAACTGTTGTTGTTCTTCAATGTCATTAGACATGCATTTTATAAGCCAATTTATTTCTATTAAATTTTCGCCAGAAATTACAATTAGACCAGAAAATACCTTTGGTCCATACAAATTGTATTTGGCGAAAAAAAAAAAAATTCTGGGGAAAATTTTGGAGAAAAAAAAATTGAAGTCAGCGTGACCCCTGTTGTTTTTACCCAAGTAAATTTTGCAACTTGATCTAGAGTTCTGTTCACAGATCACAGTGCCTCCTGTTCCAAATTGAATCAGATGCTAATGTAACACACTTTTCAGCTCAGTTGACACAGATTGGTTAAAATCAGAGAGAGCATAGTATGATCTACCAGAATGACAAGAGGGAGTAGTCCAAATTTTACACTATATCCCCGCCTTCAGTCCAAGTGTAAAATAGCCTTCCGGTATGTAAAGAAGGAGTAACCCTTATATTATACTATGTCAATATCCTTGGTCCCAGTATTGTATCACCTTAAGATGTCCCCATCTTCAGTCCCAGTATAATATAGCCTACCAGTATGTAAGGAAGGAGTAGCCCTTATTTTATACTATGTCGTTATCCTTAGTCCCAGTATAGTATCACCTTAAGATGTCCCCATCTTCAGTCCCAGTATAGCATAGCCTACCAGTATGAAAGAAAGGAATAACCCTTATTTTATACTATGCCCCAATTCACAGCCCCAGTATAGTATAGCATACAAGTACAACAGGACTGAATAGTCTGTATTTTATACTATGCCCCATCTATAGCTCCCATAAAGCAGTATCTTGTTACCAGCATTTTGTTAGCTGTGTAGACAGACAGATTTCTTAAGGAATTCCAATCATTTGTTTAATGATGATGAGATGTACATCAGTTTGTTTTCTTTTGTTTAGAAGGTGAAATAACTCCCCATAGAGTTATTGAAATAACATCTTGTCTTAAACATGTAGCCAAATATTGGTACAATTCCATCAAAACAAATAATGTGAGGATTTGCATCATCGCCAGTCAAAGTATTGACATAAATTATATATCTATATATGAAATATTACTTTAACATTTAGCATCTTGATATACTGTCATTTAAGCACATTTGTAGAACCAATATTATAGATTTAATTTCTAATCTTGGTAACTTTATTCACGGACTTAATTGACTGACGCAACTGATAGTTTTTTTTTGTTTTAAGATCAAACTCACTAATACATGTATTTACTTTAGTTTTATGACACACGACTACTGATATTTTCATAACAAACATTATTTTCGGATACTTTTACAAAAACTCTCAGATGCTCTATGTCATTGAAAACAGGAAAAGCAAATCCGTGATAAACCCTTTAGGCTTGAGACTTATTTTGACAGTGATATTTTAAGCTATCTTTGGTAAACACCATCAATAGAGCAGATTAGAGCAAAGGTGTTTTATGCCTCAAGATTTTTTTCACTTGTATCAATGTGGTAAGTACTGGGATGGTGGAGGAAACCAGAATGCCCAAGGAAAATTGCTAACCTTTAGAAAGCAAACTGACAAACATTTCTAAACTAGGATCTGCCCCAAGTGGAATTTGAACCTAAGTGGTGAGAAGCACTGTGATCTATGTGTGCACACTTTAGATCGCTTGGCCACTAAGACCACAGTTATTTAGTTATTTAAGATCTATTCAGATCAGAAATGTAAAAGTGGTAAGTGATCATTATTTTTAGCAATGGATAACATCTTTAAAACTGGAGCCTCCTATCAAGATGGGTATGGTGTGTGAAAAAACTCTGATTGCTAACCACCATCAACACACTTAACAATTTAACCAATAGCTGGTGATGATTATTGTCTCAATATAAGTGAAATAATCTAGACTAAACAGCAAAATAGTTCAAATTTGGCACCATCTGCTAACCTGCTAACTACCATAAGAACATTATACAACTTTACTAATAGCTGATAAACATCTCGATATAAATGGCATAATCCTGATAGCTCAAACTTGGTGCCAAAATTACTTTATTTACAGAGTTAACTCTGCTCTGTATGTCATCTTGTGATAACCATTTTATCTGTGATCTTAACATTTCTTATTTACCACAACAATAATTAGGCATTATGTACAGACAGAATCTATAAATTATCATAATTAGTTCCGTGGTTAAGTGGTTAGCTAAGTGTCGGTATACTGTGACAGTACTTGCACTTTTAACTAAGATACACAATATAGAATGAGCGGATTAAATGTTTTTTTGTTTTTTTTTTACATTTCAGTCAAATATTATGTCACTTTTATTGAGATATCACCAGCTAAAGGTAAAAGTGCAGAAACTGATATTAGAAAGGGCTTTTATAATTTATAATTCTAAATGTCACATTATTCTCTAAACTAAAGTCACTAAACACTTAAAAAGATGACACGATATTTGAAAGAGATAGAGAGAGAGAGAGAGAGAGAGAGAGAGAGAGAGAGAGAGAGAGAGAGAGAGAGAGAGAGAGAGAGAGAGAGAGAAGAGAAAAGAGCAGAGAGAGAGAGAGAGAGAGAGAGAGAGCAAAGACAGGAGAGAGAGAGAGAGAGAGAGAGAGAGAGAGAGAGAGAGAGAGAGAGAGAGGAGAGAGAGAGAGAGAGAGAGAGAGAGAGAGAGAGAGAGAGAGAGAGAGAGAGAGAGAGAGAGAGAGAGAGAGAGAGAGAGAGAGAGAGAGAGAGAGAGAGAGAGAGAGAGAGAGAGAGAGAGAGAGAGAGAGAGAGAGAGAGATGTCTGGTGCTCTGCAGGTTATGCAACCAAGACCTGGAATCAATACACCTCAAAGAAACAGCCAAACAAGACAAGACATGAAAAGAAAAGAGAAACACAAACTAAAAACCTCATTTTATGATTAATCTTTTGATTGACTGGAACATTGAACAATATTATTACACTCTACTTTTGACCTCTCAAGTAATAAGCCAAGCCAATAATGAATCCCTAATCTACCATTTATGGAGTGAAGTGGAGTAATGGTATTTTATGCCCAAGTCAAGATTCTTTCACTTAAATTCAGGTGGTCAATCCTGGGATGTTGGAGGAAACTAGAGTGACCAGAAAAAAACAACATGACCTTCAACAAGTGTACTGACACCAAGATCTGCATTAGGAGTATTCAAACCTAGGGGTCGGACCAGTACTGTGATCCATACAGCACACTTTAGACCATTGGTCCACTGAGGTACCCTACCATTTACAAGGTTAATGCCCCTATCAAACAAAGTGTGTAGATAAGAGAGTTCATATTCTACAATTTAAACAAGAATCTAAAATCACACACAGTAAGTTGATGACATGAATGTTGAATGAAAAATAAATATTACATTTAATAAATTTTCTTTTCTTAAGTATCATATTTTATAATTTTTTTTTTTTTTGCTAAACTTCAAAGTTAAGAAAATATTTTTAAAAGGGGACTAAAACTAACACATATAAATATGTATAACCTGATAATGATATCATAATTTACAAGGGGCTAAACGTTTAATATTGTCCTTCTTTATCGGTGATACAGTTATTGTTAAGAAGATAGTTCCTAACCAACCACATAACTATACAATTATTTTTAAATAGTTTCATTTAAAACTCAGTATTGATTTAAGTGTAAAACCTGTTAACTTTTCCTTCAAGAATCACTGCAAAATTTAAACAACAGATCGTACCTTTTCTCAATAGAATGATTTTTCAAACATATTGTTCCTTTCAACTTTTATCAAGTGCAACCTTTCAAAGCTAAACTAAGAACCACTTAATAAAATTTTCATTTTAAAAAAAATCTGAAGCCAGGAGGGTCATTAAAGTTGATATAGCAGAAAATGGGAGGGAAATTGCTTCGTGATTTCTCATTAAAACTTTAAAATATGCAAACAATTTTTTAATTTAAATTATTTTACAAAGAATTAGATTATCTTTCAGTCAAAGAGACTGAAATTGGATATTTGCTTTAAAGATCTTTGCCAACTACTAGTGAAAAAATATAAGCAAATATTTGTGACAAAAGAAGGTTAAAAGGATATTTAAATGATCTTTAAATTTTAACTCTCTTTTTTATAATTTAAATCAAATTTTTAACAAAAGATCTTTTTAATGACTTGACAGAAATACAGTTACACAGATCAGATCAAATATTAAAATTATGATTTAAATTTATAATCTGAAGTTAGTCTCAAAATTGTTTGCTTTTAGCCTTTCTAATAATTGGTTTTTGGATATCACCATTTTTGATCACTTGAAATTAGTTTTTAAAAATGAAAACAAATTTTAAACACGATTTAAGGAATATTAACAAACAAAACGGATCAATAAGATATCATTACAAGTAATAAATCATTTTTAATAAATTTATGTTTGATTTTTATATTTTTATAGATCATTATTATCAAGAGGAATTGCAAGTTTCTCTATGTTTGAATTATATTTGATATTTGATACAAATATTATATAGCATTTTTTATATGATTTTAGTCTTTAAATGGTTATAAAAAAGCAAGCCACTTCAATAGTGCTAAAATATCTAAAGCCTGACATTTAATTAAAAAAAAAATATATAAAAAAAAAAATAAATAAAAAATCCAGACTCTCTCTGGGATATCCCAGGAAACAACTATTAGTACCCACTACTTCATCCTGAAAATATCCATGGCCATTCACAAATTCCATTATTTATCATTATTAAATGCTGAGATAATAGATTGCAGGCTTGAGAAGCAGCAGGTAGCGAGTTTGTGGGTTCAAACCTAGATCTTATCTGTGACCCATTTGCATTGAATTTAAAAAAAAAAAAAAGACTAAATGTTATGTGCCATTGTGCCATTTGCCGAGAAATTAACAATAAAATAATAATAATAATAATTAAAAAAAAAAAAACCAATGTCACAAAGATTTGATGTTAAAAAAAAAAACTTTAATGTACAATATAGTAAGCACAATTTCTGCACAATTTCAATATCCAGATGGAAGCATCTAGATACAAAATGTATAAGTTCGACAAAAATCTATATTCGTACTAAATCAACCAATCAATATACTCATCTCTATTAGTGTATTCTAACTCTTAAATATAATACATTTATTTTTCCAATTGAAAAAGTCAGATTATTATTCGTAACAGAATAAGGCAATCATAATTTCGTTTGAACAAGAACACCTACTTTAACCCTTAAAGAACAACAAATAAGCTCGGATAAATCGATCGAGGGTATTTGATCAGTGTGTTTGATTAATTCAAAAATGTAAAACAAATATTTTATTGTATAAACACAATAAAAATAGTATTCTCGACTGAAACCTGGTTACAGTAACACTCTGTAACCTGACATATTCTCAATTATCAGCTTGACTATTTTCTATTTTAAATGTCAGAGAGAAAGGTATTAAATATGGTAAGATCATTCTGGATGGTATCTGAAGCATTTCACTGTAAATCAATTTTTATATCCACATGTTACAATGAAATACAATTTACAACTAAAAGCATCATTAATTAATATGCTTTTATGTAATGTAGCATGTATTAGGTTTTGATATTATACAAAAATCTAACTAGAGAATTTTCTAGAATCACTCAATACCCCATCTAAAGCAGTGACTATATTTCAATTATATTTAATTATAATTCATCAATGGTACTGAATAACATTTACTGGTTGAAATATAAGAGAGTTAAGTGGCATATATGAATTTTTAAACACAAATCAAATTTTTACTTTTGAGGAAGTTAGGTGAGGGATGAAGGAGGAATCTGGAGTACCATAAGAAAAGGGTTAAACCTTGATATATATATATATATATATAATGTGTTTATTGTCAGACAAATGAGTCCACAATTTGAAGAAAAAAAAAACTACAATTCAGGGTTTGCCAATGTGCAGCTAATTTCAAAATTGAACTTTAGAACATGCATTTAACAGGTAGATCAGAGGTTTTGTTATTTAAAAAATACATTACAGTATACTGGTAATGATATGTGAGTGAATTTTACCACATAGAATTTGAACAAGTGTCTAAATCTATTTATATCTCTCTCACTCTCTCCCTCTCTATATCTCTTGGTTAGAACTTAAATCAGAGCAGATCCTAGTGTGAGAAATTTTTAATGGTGGCTTTCTTGGAACAGTTCAGTTTCTTCCACAATTCATCTCAATATAAGTGAAAAAATCTTGAGTAGGACAAAAAACTCCTAATGCTTCGGCTCTTCTCTCTCTCTCTTTCCTTATGTACTATCTTTTTAATTTCTGAGACAATGTAATGTTGACATGATAAGAAGTTCACTACCATCTATTAACAAACAAGTACATGTATATGTCATTGATAAATATGGTCTTCTAGAGTAAATAAAAGCCATATCCCAGTAACCAAAACAAAATGTAGATATTTTTTTAATTTTAAATTTATTTATGGGCCACTGGTAGTAAGATAAGTGGGGGCCCACATATATGTAGTATTTAAACGACACCAAAAATTTTTACTTCAGAGCCTGTCCAAAGTCGTGAATGTTAAAATCAGAGGTTCCAATATCTGTTGAACTTTTCTCATCTTATTTTGTTATTATTTTATCATCTTGTATTAAGCAGTGTTACAGGTTTCATTTGCCCAGCAAGTACACGTCTTTTTTTTATTTTCAAATACCGCAAGAGTGTGTTATTTTCGCAGGGTGCAAATTTTGGTATATTTTGGCAGTAGTATTAAAATGAATCGAGTTGAATAATGTTATTTAACATCCCAGTCAAGAATAATCACTAATATTGAGATGTCGCCAGCTTTCGGCAAAAGTGTAAAAAATCTGCCTGTGTGTTGCACTGATGGCATTATACAGCAGGGTTCTATATCATGCCATGCCTAAAGTGACACAGATCCTCATTTATTTCAAGTTCCTATATGAAAAAAAAAAAAACAATGACTTTCATTGTGTAATGCTGAGTGCTTTGTGAAAGAACAGTCACTACCCACCTTCAAGTCTTGGGTCAGACACAGTCAGGGTTCGAACTTGGACCTTCCACTTACAAGTTGAACACTCTACCAACTGAGTATTAAAATGGACAAAATAAAAAATCATGAAAATATTTGTGTACTAGATGACCATGATGGAGTGATTTGTTTTAGACCTCCAAAATTAATACACTAAAATTTTCAACTGTCCTTTTCCTGTCAAAATTGCCAAAATTTAGCCACACTAAAATAACTCACTTTACAATATCGTTCTTCTATTTTAATGTTTTTTCTAATCCCTCTGATGTTTATTAAAACACCCCATTAACAAATATAAAAAATTTATCAGAGAAAAAAAATTCATAAAATATATATTTTATTACCGATTCAAATAATGAATTTCTTTTATTATAAAGTATTTCAATCATTGAACCCAAAACATACACCCAGAATTTCAAAGCATGGTTTTATGTATAATATTGTGTTAATTTATTTTCTTGTTGAAATGAGATCTGTTATTAGGCGTTTTTTGGTTTTGCAGGAACATATAATTCACAGCATGCTATATCGTAACTTTGAATTTCTTTACAAAGAAATTTTTGTATATTTAATGTATTACAGATCTAAAAATTGTTTAAAAATAAATCACAAAAAATACATTTATAACATTTTTTTCACATTTAAAGTGATAAATATTGTCCCTGGGCGGTATCAAAAAAACACACCCCTTCAGTTATCATTATGTATCAACTTGTAAATTTGAATTATGTAATATTTAGCAGATATGCTAAAACATGACCCACATCAATAATGTAGTCGACGGTGTCACTTTGGAAAATCTTTTGCATCAGTTCAAGGTCACTTTCAGAAAAGACTTGAATTCTGCAAATGTCTTATTTTTGTAATTTTAAATTAACTTGATATGTTCAAGACACGTTATGCCCCTGACAAGACACATTATGCCCATGACAGACATTTATGTTTAGTAGGTCAAGGTCAAAGGTCAAATAGTTAAATTATTTGCAAAGCATTAAAAGAACACAATTGTCAAATAAGAGAACAAAAAAATTTGTGTTCAGTAGACAATAATATTTTACTGCTTAATTATTCCATCTATAGTCAGATATTAACTGTTTTTTAAACAAGGGAGAGAACTAAATCTAACCAGTCATCGATTTTACATTTTATTTTTGATTAAAAAAAAATATTGAATATGATTTTGATGTCATTTCGTTGGTGTGTCATGTGCTACTTTTGAATTTTTATAAAATAATACACATAAAAGTAGCAAAAATTGTCATATGCTTCTTTTGAATTGTATTATTTTATAAAAATCCAAAACTAGACAGTTAAATAATGTTGAACATCACATTAGCAATTTTTAAACTATTTACGAGGAGAACAAGGTTATTATTTTTTAAAAATTTATCTGAATTTTTTTTTTATGCATGAGGGGAGTGGAGTGGAGTAATGATGTTTACGCCCCAGTCAAGAATCTTTCACTTATTTCGAGGCAGTCAGTTATGGAATGGTGGAAGAAGCTGGAGTGCCTGGAGAAAACCACCATCTTCGGCAAGAGAACTGACAAACTTTCTCACACTAGGATTTGTCCCGAGTGGGATTTGAAACCAGGCGCTGAAAGGCGCTGTGATCCGTAAGCATGTGCTTTAGACCACTTGGCCACCGAGGCCCCTTTGTTATGCATGAAATGTGCCGTATGTTTATTATTAGGGTCTGCCCTGCACTAGTGCACACTTGCTAAACTTTTTAAGAAGGGCTAGCTCACCAAATTATTATGCCACAAATAAGCACACCACATGCTTAGTCACATTATCCTAGTAATGGTTGAACCAGTTGTCCTCCTAATGCCCAGTGGCAGGCGGCAGTATTTCAAATTTTAAAATCTTATGTATGACCAAGCCAGGGTTCAAACTCCTGACCTCCCTGTCTTGAGGCAAACACTAATGTCAATTGTAGCAATTTTGAAACTTCTGTTAATTAGATTTTAAACTGGATATCAGCAATATTGTATGTATCTGGTTATAATACATCAAGTTTAATCTATTAAGTTATTGTAACCGGTAGTCCTAACGATTCACCTTTCTTAAGAATATTTAAATTATTTCATAAAAAACATCAACAAACACTTAATCATTTTCCTTTGACATAAAAATCTAATCATCCCACCTTTTGATGTGCATAATAAAAAATTTCAACAAAGTAAAATTGAGTCCTTACAGTCGGAGACCGGAGTTAAATGAAGTTAAACGGAATCACCTTATAAGATTGTCTACACAATTTAAATTCGATAAATGGGTATTGATTATTGGCACAAAATGGTAGGAAAAGTTATTTCATAGTTTTATCACTTGAAGAGCTATGCTCCTTAGCGATAATGCTATTTGGAAAATTTGACTGGATACCCTTTTCTGATTTTATAGGTTTATCATTTGTAGAGCTGTTCTCTTTAGATATAATGCTATTTAGAAATCCTGACAAGACACCTTTTTAAAGTCAGTAGGTGGGATATGTTATTGGAAGTTACACGCTAGAATATTATCATGATTACCCCAGTAAATTACTCAAACTTTGTTGAAGATACTGATAAAAGTGGGGAGATGGTACATGAGACGGCCAATCAAAATACTTTAGAATACAACCATTTATCAATCCTCTTATCAGCACCAATGGGTTTTTTTGGTACATAATGATGTTTATTTTCCCTGTATTGTGTCATTGTGAGTGAATTTGAGTAATGGTGATTTATTAAACACCCCAGCCATGATTTTTTTAATTTATATTGAGGCGATCAGTTCTGGGATGAAGGAGAAAACCAGAGTACCTGGAGAAGTGAAACCATAGTCATGATTTTTCACTTATAGCAAAAGTTGATATGATTGATTAAATGGAGTTTTACATCTCAGTCAAGAATATTTCACTTAGATAGAGACGTCACCAGCTATAGGTGAAGTGGTAGAAATGTTGACCTTAGCAGTGCTAAGGACAATGTGCTAAGTGGGTTCTTTAGTATGCCACATCTGTCATGACACATGGCATCAGTTTTTAAGGTAATTTCCAAAGGACCCAATGACTTTCATTTTATAATGCCAAGTGCTTGGCAAAAGAACAGTCACTGCAAATTTCTAAATCTTGTTCAGACCAAATTGGGGTTTGAACCACAACCTCCCACATATGAATTGGACACTCTACCAACTGAGCTACCATAGTGGTTCATCAAAGATTTGGATTACACAGGTTTCTGGTGGCTGATAGTATGTGCTAATTAAACAGTTCATTTAGGACATGTTTTGTTTATTATAATTATTATTTTTATTATTTTTATCTCCATTTTGTTTAGGTTAAAACTGTATTAACAATTTCTGAAATAAAAATAATATCTGTTTTCACAACACAATGTAAAAATAAAGAAATATAAAAAATTTAAAAGAGCCATGCTAATAAATGATTGATTAAATCTGGATTACAGTTTAAACACAGATCCAGATAAAACTTATTGGTTGTAATTAAGTGCCCTTGGCCAAAATCAAACAAAAATCAATTTGTCTGTTGTCCAACTGTGACAAACAATTTTATCTCTGTCATTGGAGAGTGGATATATTGTTACTACATGATATGAGTCACATGACCTGACAAAAATCTGTACCACATGATCATCATCTGGGAATTTAGTGGTCAAAATGGCACAAAGATGTGTCACAAGGATTAATTAAATGATCAATTTGGTAACTACCTCTTCATTGTCAGTGTTAAGTGTAAAAGATGTTAAACCACAATGTTAAACTCATCTGTTAATTCATAAAAAAAAAAAAAAACCACTTGTCCTAAATAAACTTTAAATTACAAAAAAATATTATCATTTATTTATTTATTTTACATCCATTCATTTTTTCATTTAATTAATTAATCAAATGACATTTAAATCAAGATTTCATCATTGAGAGACATCATAAAGAAATTAACATAAAGGAAGATTATCATCATCATCATCATCATCAAAAAAAAAAAAAAAAAAAAAAAAAAAAAAATATATATATATATATATAAACATTCAGACATCATATTCTAGTGATGTCACAATAAGTAAAACAGCATAAATGAGTGATGTCATACTATAACAGGACATCACAGTTATTGGATGCCAAAATACACAGATACACAAAGGACATAAGTCATCATAATAAATGGATGTCATATCCAATGTCATGTCATGTCATATTGGAAGACATTATAGTTAAGGAACCTCATAATCAAGGGAAATAATCGAGAGTCATCATAATCCAGGGAAGTGGTCATGGTCAATGGACATAAAAGTCGAGAGAAGTCATAACTGAGAGATGCCATAATCAAATAAGGGGCATCATAGTTGTGAGAAGTCATAAAAGGAAATCATAATCAAAAGGGTGTTAAAATCAGGGTTTTATTGAACTTTTACTTCTAAATTGTAGCATTATTAGCAAAAGTAATGATATTCACCTAGATAAAATGTGATCAATACAACTCAATAATTGTGTGGAAAGAAAATCGAAAACATCTAAATGGCAAGTTTCAGGATTGACATTGTTTTTAAGAGAAAACATCAACTTATGCACTTCTATTATCCAAATGTAACAGCTTTACCGAATAAATGTTAAAAGGTATCACATGACAAAAAATGCTACTTTATTGTATCGAATATAAATATTAGCAAAATTAAGGCGTAACTAAAAGGGCTAACTGAAATAAACAAAAGTTATTTATAGTTATTTAGAATGTATTTAGGATGACAAAAAAGTAACAACAAAGAAATAAAACAACACTCCTTTGAAAACATAAAGCTGAACCGAAAACAAGAACTGTGTTTTTTTTGTTTGTTTGTTTTTGTTTAATGAAACAATGTCTCCTACATTTAAATAGCTGACTGATCTACTCTAGTATCCGTGGATAAATAATACTAACAGCTTTGATTGGGGATGGGTTAATCAACGATAGTGCTGTAATATTGTGTAAAATGTTTCGTCTTGACATTTGCCAGCAAATACACATTGATTTTTCTCACCTTAATAAAACAGACGCAGTCTGTTCTGTCGAATAATACAAATATGTTTTGATCGTTCTCTTAAGTTTCAAATTTCGTTTTTTGTTATCTGATATTTATTTATTTATTTCCTGAGCATATTTTTTTTTTTTTATTGATTTTGAACATTTTTAAGTATTAGGGAGAGAAACTTGGTGACAAGTATGTAATATACACACAGATGCCTATTAAGGAGCATAAATGAAACAACGATCAACTAATTCTTGACCAAATTAAGCATTAATGAGCTATTTTTCAACCAAATGAAGCATTGGTCAGTCAATTGATTACAAATAAGAGATGAAATTTAATACTCTCTTAATGGCCATATGAGCTTAAAGCTTTTTTTTCAAAAATGTTAAAATTCGACAATTCAAAGAAATATGAAGTTCTGATAATTCAGTTATTCTGAATAACTAAAACTATGGTCAATTTTAATAGAATTAGTCATTCTGACTAAATGAGGCAAAGGTCAGCTCTGATAAAATTATTTCTCTTGTCCAAACAAAACAACTATTGTTAGTTTTTACAGATGACTTTTTCGATAATTTTTCTGCTTTGCGACTTAATCCAATAATAGAACAAATTTTGATTCTTGACAGTCTGGGTATGAGACAATGGTCGTTCAATGGTTAAAACAATGATCATTTGATTCTTGCCTAAACTAAACAATTTATGTCAGGCCAATAAAAACTCTTAGAAGAATTTTTTTATATTGATATTTTCATTTCAATATTTTATGTTTTATAATAAAAGTGATGTAATTATGGCTTACTGCAACATGAACACCTTCCTCAATTGGTACTGAGTAGAAGAACTAATTGAAGGACATCACAATGTTTGCAATTTTAACCTGCTCTGCTTACTTCAACTTGTACTTCCATTTTTCCAAGTTGAATGGAAGGGTTTAGAAGGTCCATTTTTCCAAGTTGGATGGGAAGGTTTGGAAAGTCCATTTTTCCAAGTTGGATTGGAAGGTTTGGAAAGTCCATTTTTCCAAGTTGGATGGGAAGGTTTGGAAAGTCCATTTTTCCAAGTTGGATGGGAAGGTTTGGAAAGTCCATTTTTCCAAGTTGGATGGGAAGGTTTGGAAGGTCCATTTTTCCAAGTTAGATGGGAAGTTTTGGAAACTCCATTTTTCCAAGTTGGATGGGAAGGTTTGGAAAGTCCATTTTTCCAAGTTGGATGGGAAGGTTTGGAAACTCCATTTTTCGAAGTTAGATGGGAAGGTTTGGAAGGTCCATTTTTACAAAAAGATGGAAGAAGTCAAGAAGATTAATCACTGGTTTCTTGTTTATTTGTTTGTGTTTGTTTGTTTGTTCTTGTTTTGTTTTTTTTTCTTTCACAAAATCAAATTTGATATCAGACACAACAAAATACAGATTTAAAGTTGTAAAAACCGTTTTGATAAATCTCAACAATCAATTATCGAAGTTTATAACACATAGTACTTATTTTTGTCAATAAGTATTAAAACAATATTTAAAGCATAAAGTTCTCCTTGAAAGAGATCTTTATCAGCAAAAGTCTAAAAACTACATGATAAATTACATTTTTGTATTTTAAAATTTGTTTTTTGGTTTATTTTTCTGGGGTTGGTAAGTCTTACATTTAAAACAGTCAAGTTTATCATTTTACTTAAGAGCTTTATAAGAAGGAAAACCGAACAGATCAAACAATTATCCACCATGATTTATATCATATCCGCTTGTTTACATAACGGAATCAATAATCTCCTGACAGTTTTCTGTGATTTTTTGTTCAACTTTATTTACTCAAACCAACGATTTATTCAATGTTCTAATTTAAATACCATCAAAGAAAAATGATATTTAAACCTGGTGTCTTAGGTTACAGGAATGTAATTGTTCAGGCTGATATCTGTAATAATAATTAAAGTTACATGCTAGATATAAAAACTATCTATGGGATAGCACAAAAATAAAATATAAGAAAACACATGCAATAGCAACCACCTCTATATAAAGACTATCTGTCAATTAAGACCATTTGATAAAGGTCTCCTAGCTTCACATTCATCCAAATAAATAAATAAATAAATAAATAAATAAATAAATAAATAAATAAATAAATAAATGAATAAGTAAATAAATAAACAAACAAACAAACAAATAAATAAATAAATAAATAAATAAATAAATAAATAAATAAATAAATAATAAAAATAAACTTTTATACAGAGATCACATGTTTATAAGTTTCATATTTCGTAAGATTCTACAGGTGGTCTTTAAACACAGGTTCTATTGTATCCTTTATTTACAAGTTAATAATAATAATAATAATAAGACAAAATTGCTAAATTAAAGTTAGGGAAAATTGTAGTTTGGATATGACTGGGAAACTGAAGCCAGTCTGTTAACTGAAAGGACAAAAGAGTTTTGTTAAGCTTGCTGATTAAAAATTTTGCTATGAGAACTATAGTGATCTGTTGGCCTTTTTGTGAGTCTCAAAATATGGGATTAATTTTTGATCTTGAGAAGACTCGAGTTTTTGGTTGCACTTTCATTTTAAAGTCTGCTGAATTTTGACACTCCTGCCTTACTTGGAGACCGAAAATATCAGGTTGAAGTTTGGGAAGAGTAAAATAAAAAAAAATTGTGTTCATCATTTCTGAAACAAATATAAATATTCATCTTTCAGAGAACTGATAATTTTTGTTGTCTGTTGACCTCCAAGCTGATTTTGTCAAACTCTGCAGGACTTTTGATGGTCTTTAATTATTATTATTATAATAATTAATTCTATTATTCCCATATACTGAATTTTGTACAGCACCAAATACTCTTATTCTCTGTTTACCTTTTTTTTTTATTTCTTCGGATTGTTAATACGGCATAGGCACAAAAATTTTGATAAAATTTTGTCTTATTAAAAAATATTTTTTTTTACAAAGAAATATTTAAAATTACACTGTTCTTTGCTTCATTGTAGTATTTTTTATCAATTCTACCACATAACTCAATGCAGAAGAATAGGGCACAGGAAGTGATGTGACCGTTGAAAGTTGGAACAGTCAATTTTTAAAAATTAATTATAGTTGTTGTTCTTTTATGCCTTCAAATTTTATGTAATTTGAAACAGTCCATTCTACTGCATAAGTGCATGCAGTACAGTCAAACGAATAACATTCCTTTAATATCAAAGCATAAAAATAAAATTCAGACATGTTAAATGACAACATGTATACAACATAAAGTGTGTATAACATAACAGATAAAAATGTTATTTTTACACCTCACCCTGGAGGGCATACCCACAAGGTGTTAAAATGCAATAAAATAATATAAATAATACTTATCTATTACCTTGAATAAAGCTAAGTACTAAGCTATACAGACCTACTGCATGTCACAAGTTAAGATGCATGGGGTATCGATCAATAGCAAAATTTAAATTAAAAAAAGAAAAAGAAAAAAAATTTAAGAAAGTTGACCTACCGTTAAGCATGACATCAAATTTTCTTCAAAAGCTCTTTGGAAAGCACGTAAGTCTGAACACCATTCCAGCAACTCCCTCGCTGCATTCTGAAATCCTGATGGTGTCGCCAAGTGCTGTAAAATAGATAATCCCGTTAGAATTAACTTAAGGTTAAATTTTACCTTTAATCACTCGAAATAGTGTCAGCATGGATTATCTCTTTAATCTCACCATGTGTTATTTATAAAGAATCCTTGACAGATATGCAATAATTAAATAGTTTTTAAATGGATATATAACGCTCACTGTAACAGTTTTATTTTAATTTGTATCAGATTTATCCTTGAATTTAAAGGAGTTTGTATTCAATTAAAAAAGAGATGCCAAATGGTATAGCAGATGGCATAGCATGATCATCACCTGCATATGGAGAAAAGAAACATTTTGTCCATTAGAAATAGTTTAAATCTGGGTGTTATGCTGACACTGATGTCAATGCTTGAAACTAATGTTGGTATTTATGGCACTGAATCTTAATGCTAAAATTGATGTTGGCATGTTGTATATTAAATGTTAAAGCCCAAACTGATGTTGGTATGTGGGAAAATGACTGATAATGCTCAAACTGATGTTGGTGTGTAAGATACTGAATTTCAATGCTCAAACTGATGTTGGCATGCAGTAAACTGAATGTCAATGCTTAAACTGATGTTGACATGTAGGAATCTAAATGTCAGTGCTCAAACTAATGTTGGCATGTAGGAAAATGAATGATAATGCTTAAACTGATGTTGGCATGTAGGATACTGAATATCAATGCTTAAAACTAATGTTGGTATGTAGGGCACTGAATGTTAATGCTCTTATTGATGTTGGCATGTATAATACATCTATATCACTAATTTTGACAATTAATACTCTGCATTTTGTACAAACATAGTAAAACATTTTGTCACACTCAATACTGATCCTGATACAAGAAAATTGGTCAGTTGGCTTGTAAAAGGTTGTAAGGTCTTTCTCGGCACTGGCCACCTTGGTAGAAGTAATTGCTTCTTGACTAGGACTCCATTTAACATAGCTTAAAATAATTTGTGACTGATTTTTTTAAATACTGTTAGAGTGTAACTTCATCGGTTGAAAGTGTAAAATATGTTGGGTTGGTTCATGTTTCAATGAACTGGAATGCTAATTAGTCACACCAACTCTCACGCTAATTGTTTGCAGCATTCATCAGACATCATTGATAGCCATGCAAGTTAATGTGCTTCATTTTTGCTTTCTTTTGAAAATTATTTTGAAGTCATTAAAATAAAAAATTGCATAAAGTTCTTTTCTTATTGATTTAGGTGACTTAAGAATTTAATTATAAGCATTAAATCAGATTTTCGTTAGGATCATTTAAAAAATTACTTGAGTAGATGCTGTGCACACTTTTGTTTAATTTTCAATGATCAAAATGAAAACAAGTTTTATTGCTTTATAATTATTTTAAGAAATATACACGAAAAGATAAATACAAATATACATTTATATTTCATAATGTCAAATTTCAAAACATGAAATTAAAACTACATAATATTAACCAATTAACATTAGCCCTTTAGAATTTGAAATTTATCATTAGCCCTTTAGAATTTGAAATTTATGACAGACGTTATGTAATGCTTTATATAATGAAGATAAAATCAGTACTTTTAGTTTCAGAAATAGAATGTATAACTGTCTTTTTTTATATAACTTTTAGACAGAATTGGCAGATATCATGACTGTAAAATTATTGTCTGCGCTAAGAATGATAATTAAATTTCACGAAAATTGTGAATTAAATAAAAACGTGTCTTGTATGGTCTCACATGTCATTTCACATTTTAATTGCAATAAAAACATAGACTGATGCACTATTTTCAACTTAATGTGATGTCATATTTCATAGTTTTATGTCGCTATTGTTAATAAATTTTATGATTGGAAAAATCATGTGGGAATTAAGTCATCATCTGTGTATCAAAATTTCAGTCATGATTCCAATTACATTGCATCATGATTAATATTTCTGATTTATTACTGGGTTTAATTTATAACGATCTCTACAGCTCTATTTTTCGTGAAAGTCAAAATTTTGCAGACGGTCATTGTAATCGATATGATCTTTTTAGGTCTTGTTCTTTATCAGAAGCAGGGTTAGGTAACTTGGCAAATTTTTAAAAGCATTGTGGGGTGGAGTAGAGTGGAGTGGAGTAATGGTCCAGTCATGAATCTTACAATTATTTTGAAGCGTTCAGTTCTGGAATGGTGGAGGAAACTGGAAGTGCCCAAAGAAAACCACCGACCTTCAGCAAGCCAACTGACAAACTTTCTCACACTAGGATCTGTACTGAATGGGATTCAAACCCAGGCTGTGAGAGGCACTGTGATCCATAAGCGCGTGCTTTAGACCACTTGGCCACTGAGCCCCCCCCCCCACCCCCCATTGTGGGGTGGAGTGGAGGGCAGTGGAGTGGGTTTGAATGAACTGCAATTAATGTTTTTTAACCCCAGTCAAGATACTTTTGCTTATATAAAGGTGATTAGTTCAAAAATGGTGGAGGAAACTGAAGAACTCAAGAAAAACACTGATCTTTGGCATAGTGAATGAAAGCTTCCTTAAGGGATATCGATGCCAGCAGCCACAAACATAAACAGGAAATGCACACCTACATCAACTAAATAATTCTTCTTGTTTGCTTAAAATTTCAATTAACATCTACCATCCAAACCTTTCAACCATTGTATTCTGTTGTCTTAGTTGAAGATAACAATGGCACAATGATTAATTTTCTGCTAATTGCCAAAAAGCAGTAATTAGACAGAATTTTTATTCTATTAATAGCTGGTAGTGGCTTGATGTAAGTGAATAAGCATTATTTTAATAAGAAATTTTCCGATTATCTACAAATTATTTTTTTTGTAAACTTCCATAAAAGGTTGTCATGTAAAAGGTTCATCTTTGTGGTGCCATCAATAAGGAACAATTCAAGTTGAAAGTGGAACTCTTTTTTCATTGAAAATAAATTAATTGATAATTATAATTGTAAAATACAAACCGGATATAGCAGCAATTCATAAAACTTGTAAATTGTCTATAAAAGATCTAATGATAAATCCAAACAAAAAAAAAAAAAAAAAAAAAAAAAAGATAAAAAATTTATTGCTTTATCAATCTATGATTTTGGTATACCTTACTTGGACATGCCCTTAGTGAATTAGACAAGGTGTAAATGAATTTCAATATGTTTGGTTGAACTGGTTCATTCTGTGCATGCACACTTATGTAGATGTTTGATCGCTAAAACATGCTCTCTAAAGTGAATTACAAGACTCAATTATACGCTGATACAGATAAAATAAAATTTTACCAATGAGCCGTGAGACTTGATATTCTAAACAAGAACCTATAAAATGCATTATGATAGAGCATTATATTTCTTGAATTCCTAACCTATCCAACGGGAATAAATAAATACTTCAGTTTCTGACAGATACAACAGAAAACATTTCAAGTATTCAGCACATCTGCAGAAAAGTTTAAATGAAAGATATCCCAGAGTGCATCACTATTTCCTGTTAAATAAATGTGCTATCTTCATGTTATCATATGACTCTGTAGACTTGTTAACACTAAGGCCATATTGCTTACCAACAAATTTTAAAAGTAAAAAGGGAATTTGTTTCCATGTGTCTCAAATAAATCTTCTCATCTGTCGATATTTCTCTTAAAAGATTTCACGCCTTTTTAAAATGAAGTGATACTTCATATATATATCTTCTTTTTATTCATTCATGATTTTAGAGAACGGATTATCTTATATCGAGCTTGTTTTGATTACATGTACACGTAAACACGATGCAAGATTTTCTAAAAAAAACTTTAGTTCATCAAAGAATTCATATATCTCTTATTTATTTATTTATTTTTGATATTTGGAATTTATTTTTATTTCATCAGCCATCAAACAAAAAATATTAAAATCTAGCTAGAACACTGATCCATATTGATTGCCAGTGGGATCTTGTGAGTCTAGTTTGAAATCCATGATTTTATATCTGAATATGATATCATAGCTTGCTCTAGTTATTTGTTTTCCTCACAAAGTGACATCAGAAAAAGACATTGTTGTCACAGTTATGTGAATTTATATTGTTTCGCAATCATCATTTGACATGGTTTCTACCCACACTTTTTGCTCTTGTACCCCCAAATTTGCAAATTCTTGCTGATTACATGACAAGATTTCAAGACCAGACCCTAAAGAATTTTTTTTAATAATATGGTCACAAATCTAAAAATGGCAGCTAACCAGTTAAACTAAAAGAACTTTGATGCCTTAGGTTTGAAAGTCTGGCACCAGTTTCAGAAACATACACTCATTGAGTGTGACTCAAATTATGGAATATTTCAATGTTTGTTTTTAAGACATTACACAGTTAAAACTGAATATCTAATGCTATTTATAAATTGTTTAGTGCAGGTTGGTGGAACAAAACAAAACATTTTTTCATTAAACCCTTTTTTTTTATTGGTGATGGAAAAATGGGAATATTTAAATTGTTTGTAAACTCAATTGAGTGATTGATTGTGAAACAGGGGCCTGGTCTGCTTGACCCATTTCCTTGTTGTAGGCTTCAGGGGCCAGGTCTGCTTGACCTGTTTCCTTGTTATAGGCTTCAGGTAGTTGGTTAGATACCAGTAAAATGGACTAAGTGCTTTGTTGGATTTATTTACTACATCACAAGCAATCATACTAGCACTCTTGTGAAAAGGAGATAACAAATACTGGCTCAAAACCCAAACACTTCATGGATTCATTCTGAATAGCATAAAAAATTGCTGATGTGGGGTAAAACACTAAACCAATCAAACCAACCTCAAGTTTAGAAGCTTGATTATATGTTAGAAATAAGAGAGAGAGCACAGAGTGATACTAAGTATTAAGTGTTCCATGAGCTATGTAACTTAAATTAAAACTTTTTGGCGATAAAACATTAAAAGTTTAAAACATTATTTAGTTTTTAGATCTATTTTATTTCTGCAATCATTTTTTTTTTCTAGTAATTATTTTTGGTTAATAACCAATAGTTAAAAAACTTTTATAAAAGGTTATAAAGAACAGAAAAAAGACGAATATGAAAAGAAAAAAGCAAATCTATTATAACTGACAATGACCTCTTGACCTTTTACAGATTGTCTGTATGCAGAATACGTTAAATTGTAATGATTTATCTTTTTTTTTTACACTAATTACTGACACAGCATAGAGTTTACATTAATTTTTGCAGTCTATCTACTAAAACCATTAAAAAAAACTAGTCTTTTAGATTATCTGTGCAGAAGTTTTCAAATATAACTTAAAATTAATTTACTTTATCTAGAATTTTATTTTTCTGAATTTTTTTTTTTTTCCAAAATCTATTTATATAATTATTTATTTAATTTTTTATTTATTTTATTTGAAAATTATTTTATTTTATTTTATTTTTAAAAAATTATGATCAAAATTAACAACACGAGAAGGGCATATTATGCTCACCTGGCTTTTTTTAAAGGCCCAATGATAGACCTTGACCTTGATATTGGAAATCAAATAAACATAAATCTGTGCCTAAATCTGTATATTGCAGGATCTTTGTTCTTTATTTTACTTGACCATGGTCAGCTATTGTTGCAAGAAGCCTTACTTTTTATGTTCTAAATAGGAATGGCCATTGATTTTTAGTTTTGTGGAGAGAGACAGGCCCTGGTATAGAACAGTACTTGGCTTGCTATTACTTCCTTTTTCATCCCATCAATTAAATTTTTGTTTTTTTTTTTTTGTTTGTTTGTTGTTTTTTTTTTTGACAAATTATTTTTTAAAAAAATGTTGAAAAAGGCTTCCTGGTATTGTTTTAAGGCTTTTTTAGTAAAAAATTAATCTTTAGTAGATGGTACAAATGAAGGTCCTTACCTTGATCGAACCCACAGAAATTGTATCAGTTACAAAAATATAATGCCAATTGGTTTGATAAAAAAAAATTAGGGAGGAAAAATTCTTTTCTTTTATTTCATTTCTTAAAAATAAAACTTTCTTATGATTTTTTCATTTTTAATTAACTTGATAATTAAGATTTTCATTCGTGTTTAAATGAATTTTCAATTTATTTTAAAGTATAAAATATTTTAACTGAATGTGTATCCATTTATTGGAAAATAATGAATTTATCTCTCTCTCCCTCAATCTCTCTCTCTCTCTCTCTTTCAGCAGGTGTTTCTAATCATCATAACTTAAAAATAAACCTCTCTACAAGATTTTTCTATTCCTTGAATGATGAGTTTTTGAAGTACAAACATGATATATATATATATATATATATATATATATATATCTCGTAGACTCTGTAAGAACTATAAAAAGATACCTCGTACTTTTATCAACTGTTGAATCCTAATATCCCACAGATTTGCCCTTCTATTCACCACTGTTATTTATGTAGTAATAAATTGTACATATGTTTGAGGAGATTGTTGGCATGAAGCTGCACAATTAACTCTATACAGATTGATAGTTTCATGATTAAGTTTACAAACTTTGTCTATCGCTTTGTTTTATATATGAATGTATAAACACAGCAGGATTTTTTAGATATAGCCCCCTCCCCTTTCAAAGGGACATAACTCTAATATAAATCAAAAACATTATTTAAAAAAAAAATTAAAGACAACTTATTTTTGAAGATATTCCAGCTACAAATCCCAATTACCAGTATGTGATTTGGATTCACAGTTACAATTGCAATGCCTTTGAAAGTTCAACCATTTCAATTTTGCTTCTTCCAATCTTAAGGTGAAAAGGTGTCGATGATTTTCAAGCCAACAAGTTTTTTTTCATGAATGTATCCAAAGTAAAATTGTGACTTACTAAGTATAAAAATAATGGCACTAGAGTGGAAAAAGATAACATAGTTTTATGTCTCAGCTGACATTCTTTAAAATTCGATCAATTACAGGGAACCTGAGTTCCCTGGAAAACCAAAGACTTTTGACAAACAAAGACAAACTTGATCATACTTTCTCATTCTTTGAAAAAATAAAAGTTTAAAATGCAATGATAAAAAGTTGACCTTTCTATGAGAACTTACCTGCTTGATACAGTTAAGCCTATCACAAGTCTGTTGAATATGTCTATCCATCATATTCATAGCTTGGTATAACAAAACAGAAAAGACACTTCTACTCTAGGTCACATTGAAGCTTGTAAGTTTCAGCATAAACTTGAGTCATTAAAGAGTTTAAGCAGTTGCTTTTGCATCAGAATTTGTACAAGTGATAACATGCTTTTTATGTGTAAAGCTTGCAGTTTGCTTCACATAGTCTTTAGAAATAAAATTGTCATGGATTAAAAGTCATAATAGGTTTTACAAAATCCTTTGTTTGTCCCTCAGCTTGCAAAAAATGTTAAAAAATTGACACCTGATTTCCATGTTACTTCTTTTTATTGTTGTAATAACCTGAAAATAGAAGAAAAACTCAATTACTGATTCTGAAACAAAAGTTGCTATAAACTTTTCTTAACTGCATGCAAGTACTGAGAAGGATGCTTTCATATTGCATTATATACCGGTATGTAAATACAATAAATGAATTTGATTCATGAGTCGAAACTGAGGGAGTACTTTCAAATAGCTTAAAAACATTCAGAAGATACTGAGAGCTACAACCATTAACTACACTAAAAACTGAAAGGAAATTTTTGTTTTCATAAAAAATGAGTTCAATGAGGTTCATTATGTGTTTTTCCCTTCTACCCATGCACATCCTGAACTCCTCAAACCCCAAAAGATCCTGTTTTGTTTCTTTTTCCATCAAGACTTTTAACACAGATTCTAAATATAGGAATATATTGCTAGGTCACTGAGGCTCAATGTGATTTTTCTCCCAGTCTACCAATGCACAACTTTGACCCCTCAATCCCGAAAAAATCATATTTTGTTCTGTTCTTCAATAAGACCTTTAACAAAATTTTTGACTACAGCTTAAATACCACATTACTGATCAAAATGAGATACCATACACCTGGCACAAAAAATAAACTGATCTAAAATTAAGGAGTGGAGTGGAGTGGAGTGGAGTAATGGAGTTTTACGCCACAGTCAAGATTCTTTCACTTATTTCGAGGCTGTCAGTTCTGGGATGGTAGAGGAAACCAGAGTGCCTGGAGAAAACCTCCGACCTTCTGCAAGCGAACTGAACTTTCTCACACTAGGATCTGTCCTGAGTGGGATTCGAACCCAGGCGGTGAGAGGCGCTGTGATCCATCAGCACGCGCTTTAGACCACTCAGCCACCGAGGCCCCTAAAATTAAGGAACAAGTATATAAAATAAAAATAAAATGAAATAAATAATTAAAATTTAAATTTAAGGAATTTTACAATTAATAAAACAAAAAAGGAAATTAAATGGCAATGTGTTAAAATCATCAAACCATTAAAATTGAATATTTTTAAAAAAAGAATCATTACTGATTTAATGTAAATGTAAAAAACTGGAGAATTTGATATGTCTTTGTAGAGAGAAACACAAATGATGTGGAAAGCATGTTAAATAAATTTCCCATGATCTTTGGCCATAAAATTTGATTTATAAAATAAAACACAAAATGGATATATGTACAGACAGAATGGGAGCAGGTGGACTGACACATTCATTTTTCTTTGTCCAATACTTGGTAAGATTATGAAGCTATTCTTCAGGGAAGAAAATAGGGGGGGGGGGGGGGTCTAAACCTGCAATAACAAAACTGATAATTTTTAAAAAATATATATATTTCATTTATAAACAGTATTTAAATATTTTATTTTTTTAAATTTGAAGTTTTAATTCTTATATGACAATGCAACTGCTTATAAATTAAATTAAAATTAATTTTTTTTTTCTGCAATATTTTTTTTCTTATGTCTATTGAAAGATTTTTACATTACCCTAAGCACAACACTAACATGCTAACAATGAAGAGATGACATGTCTGCATGTATGTGCTCTGTCTAAAAACCATGGAAACCTGCTATAGAAAATTTATGGGCAGTTGGTTCTTTTGTAACTGATGACCCTTATGATGACCCAGATAACCTCAACACATTTAAATGTATTTTTTTAATAAAGGCAGGGGATTTCTTTTTTTTTTTTTTTTTTTTGTTTTTTTTTTTCAATATGTTCATAAAAATAAAATCATTTAATAAAATGCTGGTAACATCTTAATATGACTAGTGTATGAACAAATTATCTAAAACAATTCTTAATTTAATGATGTTGAGATAAAGAGGTTGAGAAGTTGAATCACTAAGAGGGGAGGAGAGAGGAGGGAAAAAGAGTAAATGTTGAAATTTGGAGAAATAGAATATCTAAAACACTGCATCTATGAAAGGTCTGAATATTACATAAATATTTACTGTAACCGACGGTAACAAAGAAATCCAAGAAATACTTGAGATAACTAAGTCTGCTGAATGTTTGTATCAATCCAGACATTTAGGAAGAAACTAAGCATCTTAATGAGTGTAGAAATGTGATCTTTAACACATGTTACTATGTCAAAACAACGAACTAGAAGATCAGAACATTATTCTAATTGACTGATAAATGTATTTATATCATACCGGTAATGAGAATGAACATATCCCAGATTTTATTTATCTTGATTAATCTTCAATTCCAACATTTTTTCTGGTTCATCTACCTGATTCAAATACATGCAGTAAAACTTAGGTAACTCAAACAAGAAATGCATTGGGACGTGGATCCTTACTTTGAACTTTTGTGGGGTATTTGAGTTCTCAATTCCAAAAATATATCAAGGAAAAAAAAAAAAACACTGCTGAGAGTAGAGAAGAGTTCAGTTAAAGTGTTCTACGTCAAAGTCAAGTTTCTTGCACTTATGTAGTTTCTGTTTTCTGTGATAGTGGAGGAAACTGGAGTACCAACATAACCTCGAACCTAAAGTGTTTTTTTAACTCAAATCATGGGTTTAGGAAAAAAGTGTGGAAAACAGTTAATGTCAATGAAATTATTGAAGACAAAGGGCTGTAATTTCCATAAAAATCAACAGAGTGAGATGAAACATAAACTTGATCAGCAACTCATTTTGGTAGAATCACATGTCCTAAAATCAATGTAATATCTGCAAGTATATGTAGAAAAAAAATGCAGAAAACTGTTATTTGAACATGATTATCAAAGACCAACGGCCATAATTTCCATTAAAAATCAGTAGAATGGGACAAATAATAAACTTGATCTGTAACTCAATGTGGTAGACTCACATACCAGAAATTAGTGTAGATATACCTACAAATGTTAAGTTAAAAATTGTGGCAAACTTATGATGGCCCGATAGACAAAGGGGCTAAAAACATTGTACCCCCTGCAACTTAAGCTGAGTGGATTATTATTAACAACGCAGTCAACAATTGGTCAGTCTTGTGATTGGTCACCCAGGGTTCAAGCTTGTAGTGGTGAAATGTCTTGGGATTTGTAGACTAACACCTTGCCCACTTGGCTACAAAAGCTCCACCTTGTACATGTGACCTAAAACTGATTACATATACTGGTACTTGCAGTACATTAAAAAAAACATTTACATTCCTATTGTAAACCGTAACCACGATTTAATACAAATTCATACAACTTACAATTTTATATCATGAATCATATTTTTATTATTATTTGAATAAACCTTAAATTAGGTACAAACCTTGAAAAAGTTTTTAAGTAGTGATTTTAGTAGTTTAATTTAACATTTAATAGTTAAAAATATAATTAATTTTTTTTTCTGGATTTAAAACATGAAATACTAACAAAATTTAACACTAAACAAAACAAAATGAGATAAATCTTTCTGTAATAAAATTCTAAATAGTATATTTTTTAAAAAAAAATTCAATTTTATTGCTTTTTCTCATGGATTCACATTTTTTGTATTAAATAATTTTTTTAACAAGCCATAATAAAAAAAAAACAAAATTTTGAACAAAAAATGTCGAGATCAACTACTTTATGGATGAAAAACCCCTAAAAAACAGTTACTTTCCTAAAATTATTAAAAATAAATTATATACAGTTATATATCATCTTTCAGAAAACTTTTCAGAGTTATTCAACAAAATAAAAATCTACATTTTACAATTTTCCTACTGTCACATGCATCATTAACTCCTTATCAAAAAATATTTTAAACAAAATTGATCAGTTTTGAAGGTAATGTATCGATTATTTTATACAAAAGTTCAACGTTTTTCTTTTATCAGTTTTCAAAAACACATTAATTTTCAAGGACTTAATTAATAGAAATAAAAACCTCATATTTAGTTTTCTACTAAAATCACACCTGTAACAGGTAAGTAACCCACTTTCCAGTGATTGACAGTTTAATAAAGTAATAAACAAGAGGCATATTTATATTCATCCTTAAAGATGAAGGTTACTAGGGTACATTTGGGCTAACCAAAAACCTTTTTGAGGTTTTGATTGACTTAATGGCTTTTAGATCCAAGTCAAGAATATTTCACTTATATTGAGACATCACCAGGTGTAGACAAAAAAGCAGATATCTTTACCCTTATATAGTGTGATCAAGGCAATGGGGAGTGTCATATTTACTATTAAATGAGGCATTGCTTTATAAAGCCTCTTCTGAAGGAAAGATTATGAAAGATTGATTGATTGATTGATTTAATGGGGTTTTATGCCCCAGTCAAGAATATTTCACTTGTATGGAGACGTAAACAGCTATAGGTGAAGTGGCAGAAATTCTGACCTTTGCTTAGGGCAATGTTCAGGGAGGGTTACTAAATGTGTCATGCCTGTCCATGACACTGGGCATCGGTTTTAAGGTCTCATTTGAAGGACCCCAAGACTTTCATTTCTAAATGCTGAGCTTATGAAGCTACATGATAAAAAGCATATTGGTAATACAACACAAATTTTGGTTAATTAAGAAGGTCATTTTGGTGTGATTAAGGACATAAAAGCTGTACTTTAAAAAAAAACTATAAAAAAAAAGGGTGACATAATAATTATATACTGTCCAATATTTGACAATGACCAATTTATCCTGTGAATATTGTTTCATTTGAAAGAAAACTTTAGTTTATTTGCAATAATGTTTCCCTTAGTGATAACATTTAAGAAGCACACTCCAGAAGATGTTTAAGTCATACTTGATATGGAATTAAATGATATTAAGACCAAGTACATACAGTTTAATTAAAGAACTCGCACTTCTTTAACTAGATTAAAATTTTAATCACAAAATAGACAACATATCACTTTTGCCACTTAAGTCCCTTGGTGGTCCTTAAAAAACCTTAACTGAAAATTTAATTTTTTTTCAAGCATCAAAATGAAGCAGATTTTCCTGCAAAACCTCCAAAGAAGCAGATTAATTACCATAACAACAGAGAATTTATTAGACAGAAATTACTTTATCAATTTGTCTTTCAGCTTGCTCTTCATCTACCACTATGACATTTATACAAATCTCTAGCTTCAATAGCGAAAAAAAGAACATTTTCTCCCAACTCTAATTACAGATAATTTTAGATGAAACATTACCATATTTCAGAGTATCAAACTAGCATTTTAATTCTACAGAGATTTCATTAAATTGAATTAAAACATGTTACAGCAAAGAAAATCAATTATCTGCTCTCAGCATTGTAACATTTTGAAAACTTATATCATTATCTTAGTTTAAAAAAACCTTTTATTAATTTAAAATAACATTTAATGGAATGTCAGCAAACCCTGGAATATGAACTTTCAAGAAATAAAATATATTTATACGACAAATAACAGGAAATAAAACTGATGGCATTATACAATAGGGTTCTTTTTCATGCCACACCTACCAAGACACAGGACCTTATTTATTTTAAATTTTCCATCCGAAAGTACTGTGACCTTCATTTTGTAATGACAAATGCTTGTTGCAAGAGCAGTCACTAACCACTTTCAGGTCTTGGGCAGACGCAGTCGGGGTTCAAACCCATGACCTACCACTTACGGAGTGAGCACTCTACCAACTGAACTACTGTAGTGGTACAAAGTTCTCGGTTTGATTCATAAATACTATTCTACATAGATTTAAACTCTTCTATGGCAGAGAAAGTAATAGAGTCTTTCAGAGAAGACCTTAAAAACCAAAGAACCATCCCTGCATATTGCCCTAAGCACACTACAAAGATACAAATTTCTGCCACTTCACCTATAGCTGGTGACTTAATAATAAGGACAGGTTCTAGTACTCCAAGTTCTTCCACCATTCCAGAACCTCATCACATAAAATGAAACTGCATTGGTGACTCATATATACATACATACATATATATATATATATATATATATATATATATATATATATATATATATATAGAGAGAGAGAGAGAGAGAGAGAGAGAGAGAGAGAGAGAGAGAGAGAGAGAGAGAGAGTTGGTCAATAAAGCAAGTTTCACTGTATATTTCTTCATTAAAATTTTGTTCAGCATCTTAAAATTATCATAAGTTAAGTTTTTTATCCTAAGTAGTTGTATTTCCGCATATATAATTATGACAACAGATCATGTGCTTGCATTATGATATAAATTAACACTGCAACATATACCTTTAATATTGTCATACCTGATACCATATATACATAGATCATAAATGAGTCGTTAAATGTCATAGATTCAAAATAATACATTTTTTGTTTTAAATTTGCAATCAGTGGTAATTTACTGTCGTTCTAAAGCTACTTTAGTTTCTATATTTGTAATATGATGTAATATCTTAAATAGTTCAAAAACATACTTTAAATTTTTCATGAGAGACAAAATATTTCATTAGGTAATGTTGTAAGACATATCATGTATTATAAATTAAAATACAATATAAACGAGAAACCCAGGGTATCAATGAACCAATCGAGAGGTTTATTTTAGCGATAATTGATCTTTCAAGATATCTGTATACTTTTATTTTCATTAGTAAATGGTCAGCGGAAATGCAAGAAAATTATATTCAAAATAAAATATTCCAGAAAGTTTTTTTTTCTTGTGTCTTGTTCGTTTACAACTTTATGAAAAATTTTTCGATTTACAATATCAATAAGACAAGAAGACTTCCACTAAGTTTAAAAGAATTTACATAAGTAAAAAAGACAAGTATTGGAAGTCTTGACTTGGTTTTTAGTGAAAATATTCTAACACCTAATATTTTAATATTAAATATATTTATTATCAAAATTTTTAACATTTATAAATTTATGCATGTTGCAGCAAGAAATTTAAGCTTAGTACAAATTCTAGCACAAATGTGCTTTGTTGAAACTTTACCTAAATAAAATAAGTGTTGAAATAATAAATTTCTGAATTTTGCAAATTAAGCACCAAGAAAATTAAGCTAAATATAATTCTAGCACAAATACAAAAAGTGCTATAATGATTTTTTTTGCAAAATTGTTAAGAATACACTTGATATCATCACAACCTTAGGAAAAAAAAAACACTGTTGCTGCGACAACCAAGTAAACAACATGGATAAGAAAGATATCATTTGTCATTTTAAAACGCTACCTATGTTCTTTTACAAGTAGATCAATGTTTTCTAGAAAAATAATTAAAAATATAAAAAACAGAAGTTAAAAGGCACTTTACAGAGTATAAAAATTAATCATATAATGGAGAAGAATGAGTTATTATTGTTATAATAATCTCTTAGAACTGAAGTCTATTTGTCAAGATCAATGATAGATTATCAGGTATCATTGTTTCTGCGACTCTTATAATCAAATATGGCATTCAAATGAAATTAATATGCCTGATACAGAATTATCTAAAAATTATATGTCATTGAATATTAAACTCATATTTTACTGAAAAAATATCAATTAATAAATAAATAATAAATAAATAAATAAATAAATAAATAAATAAATAAATAAAATCCATTTCAAAGGAATGAGGTACCACAGCCATCCCAAAATTTAAAATTGTAGCTATTTTACACCTTTTAGTTAGATGTGTCTTTTTAAATTACAGAAAAAAAAATGGAATAGCAATCTTCTCTACATAATAAATAATGCATATGTCTATTATAATCAGTGTTTTAAGTTTCTATTGCTTCATTTTTCAACCAAAGAGAGAGAGAGAGAGAGAGAAGAGAGAGAGAGAGAGACAGAGAGAGAGAGAGAGAGAGAGAGAGAGAGAGAGAGAGAGAGAGACTGGCAAATGAAATGAAAAGCCAATGCCTCCACTAATGTGATGGAGTGCTTTCACCGTTACTTTGACCAACTTTTTAAATAGAATCCTTAGTGCTAAAATTGAAAATCTTTAAAAGGTTATATCTGATTCTATTTTTAAAAAAATTAAAAATGCATGTTAAATGCAAATGGAATTAAAATTGAAATCACTCTTGTAAAATATTAAAATTAAAAAAAAAGACTGAAATAAAAAAATTGAAATCGATATTATCTAACTGTACAACCAAGTATTAACAAAGACATCGTAATTAAGATTTAAATTTAAATGTACCTTAGAATATGATATTTTTAAATAACTGTTATTTATTTTGAAAAAAAAAAATCATCCCAATGAATTTTACAGAATTTATTAAAACTTTTATTGTATTTCTTTAAGTCTGTGTTTATCTTTGACTATCTGATCTGGGGATAATTTGTTTCTTACAGAAAATCTCTAAATGAAAACGGGACTGATAATTTTGTTTAAATGAATGACAAACTGAACAATGAAGTTAAAAATAAATAGCTTCTTGATGATGCTATTTACTGGTTAAAATATACCTGCATAAGCCAGTTTCTAAGTTTTAAATAAACAATAAATCATTGTGCAGAAACAAAAAATATGTACATCCAGTCATCACAGATTTATGAAATGTTTATTTGTGGATTTTTTAAAAATAAATTATATTTCTTATCTACTCTTGTTTTAAAATAAAAGGGTTTATACATATACAAGAATTTAACAAATTTCTGTTCCAAAAACATGACATATATTGTATAACTACCTTTCTTGTAGAGTTTATGAAAGAATGACTCACCTGTAAAAACTATAGACAAAAATCATCAAAAGCCATACCTAATAACACCTTTTTTTATATACAGACAACATTGCAGATGAAACTAAAACACTTCTGTGTAATCAGGTAACGATTTAGCTGACCGTTACAATTGCAAGTACATGTACTATCATCTCTTAGGGCCTCAGTGCTTGAGCACAGGCTTATGAATCGGAAATGCCTGGATTTGACTAGGACTGAAGTCTAAACAAGCAGGTTCTAGTACGATAAAGTTTGTTAGTTTGCTGTCAAAGGTTGTGACCTTTTTTTTCAGTAATCCAGTTTCCTTCACCATCAATTTAACAGCCTAAACAGTGAATAATTAGGCAAAACACTAAAGTCTTTAACAATTGTTTGTTTTGTGTTGTAGTGGGTCTGGTCAAGATTCCATTCTTTTATCAGGACCAAGCCAAAATAAAGTTTTCAGCAATGGTGTTAAGCCTAATTATTAACTGTCTACACTATTCCACACAAACATCTCCAATATCAGCCTTTAACAATTATAGAAGTAACAAAGTAACTGCAAGGCATTGGGACTCCTTATATTCTACTAGAGGTAAAACGTTAAAGACTTGTCTTACCATAAAGCCACTGTTACAGCTAAAAACATTTTTGTATAGTTTTATAAGCATTTGAAAAAGCAAGGCACCTGTGACAACTTCAGATATCAAGCTTAAACACCTTTGTACAACAGGGAAAAAAGTGATTCATTTAGGTCCAATTTCTTACAGTCAAATTGCAAACCAAAGTTGCTCTTTTTTGGCTAAAGCATTGGCATGGACTTAGAAAATAAAACTGACCTTGTTGTGCAAGAAACAGTCATCCTGAATCTCAAAAAAAAAAAAAAAAAAAAAAAAAAAAAAAAAAAAAATGCAGGGGAAGGTTTGCTTTTCCTGATGTCATTCTTATTGCTTATGAAGTAATTATATATTAAACACTGTTCATTCTTATTTTTACTTGGGCATATTCTTTGTTACCTTGGTTTATAATTGACAACTTGTTTTCCACCTCAGATATCAATATTTTATTATCAAATAAACACATAAATAAAAAAAATATGGAGAAATAAAAATACAAACGAATGATTCTTACTATCAATGATTTAAAATGCACTAAATTAACACTGCAAAAAATTAAATACATGTACATATAATTTTCAAAATCAATACACACAACACCAAAATTGTCTTTTTTTGTTGTCCGTAATAAAAGTTTAAATGATTTGAAATATCATGTGTTTAAGGGAATCTCTCTGCTTCATTAGTTCTGAATAAAATTCCGTGAGTTAATTTTAACAGTATATTTTACAATCATTGTAGTTTAACATAACTCTAGATGAAGCTGATAAATCATAACCCAGTCATTAAGTGTAAATCATTACCAAGCATTTTGAAATCCATTACCTACCATAGCATTGTATTTTATAGCCTTTAAACTGCCTTATTTATCCATTACTTATGGCTTTTTCTGGAAAGTTAATACATTGCCTGACCTAATTAACACTTGCTTTTTAATAGGTTTGTTAGGGTTTTGTGATTTGTGATAGAGTCTAAAGGTGACCAAATATGAAGGTCAAGGTCAAATGTTTTACCCTAATTAACAGCTCTTATATGACATGATTCATACTTGTTTTATTGATTTTTAAGTTATTTACAATAAAATTATGGTATGCCATTATTTTTGAAGATATTGATATCACTGAGGTCACCGTCATTGTTGTCTTGTTTTAATGTCAAGGATAAAGGGAGTGAGTCTTTAAGCTGAGTTGAGCAAAAGTCTTAAATGTCCCAGTCAAGAAAAATTTCACTTATATTGAGACATCAACAGCTATAAACAAAAGTGCAGAAATTTTGCCTGTGCATTGCGCTGATGGCATTATACAGCAGGGTTCTTTATCATGCCACACCTACCATGACACAGAACCTCATTTATTTTAAGTTCCCATCCAAGAGAACTGTGTCTTTCATTTTATAATGCTGAGTGCTTGGCAAAAGAACAGTCACTACCCACTTTCAAGTCTTTGGTCAGACCTGATCAGGGTTCAAACCCACAACCTTTCACTTACAGAGCAAGCACTCTACCATTAGAGCTACCACAGTGGTAAAGTGAGTCTTTAAGCATGATGCATTGTACACTACACAACTGTGCCCCAGTATAATTGTACTTTGTTGCAATTTGTGTCATTAATTTATTTTTTAAAAACAATATTTGTAATTTTAATAAGACTATTCTTGTGTTATTTATGATCAAATCTGTATCTCAATTGTCTATCTACAGCATCAGATTATAAAGAGGTGATACGCAAAGAAAGTTTTTCAATTGATAGCTGTGAGAGAGAGAGAGAGAGAGAGAGAGAGAGAGAGAGAGAGAGAGAGAGAGAGAGAGAGAGAGAGAGAGAGAGAGAGAGAGAGAGAGAGAAGTGATGGAGGTGATAGGCAAAAATAGGTGTAGATTAACAGTGTAAGGATACTAGGAGATAAAGGTAGACAAACATTGCTGGGGATAAATATAACAACAAAGAAGTGTAAAGTCGGGTTAGATAACACTGATAAAAGCAGTAGCATAATCTGATAAAATTGATACAATATCATGTACAAAATCATCACATACAAGAACATCTAAGGCTGAGAGAGAATGAAGTGAGTAATGAAGTGAGTAATGAAGTGAGTAATTATGTTTTACACCCTAGTCGAGAGTTGTTCCCTCATACTGAAGTGTCTAGTTCTAGGATGGTTGAAGAACTTGAGTAATTGGAGAAATCATTTGACCTGTGGCAACCAACCAGATAAACTTTCTTACATTAAGATCTGAAAATGTGGTATTCAAACCTAGGTAAGGAGAGGCACTGATATTCTTACAACCAGTGCTAGGCCACCTCTGTCTTGACTGCTAGGTCACTGAGACCCATAAGGTTGAGAGGTAATGAATGATGATTTACATCAGATCATATGCTCAAGGGAGAGGTTAGGGGAGTTTGGAGTTGGAGAAAGACTTTAACTTTTATATTATGCATTTTTCATTTTACTAATCTGAACCACAAAGCATATGATTTTACTATACCAGTTGTCCATGAGTCAGCAACCTTAACCGCTTGGCCACATGCCTCTATGTAAAAACCACATTAATAAAAGTAACTATCAGTAAAAAGTAAAAATTTTAAAATATTTTTAATGTGATATTTGATAAATTAATTGATTGCTAAATGCTTCAATGTTGACTTTCAATTATTCAGGAGTTTGAGCTTTCACCTTTGATGCACCAATAAAATTAAACATTTGAAACAAAATAAGGACCTTGAGTTACCAGTGGTTTTTGAAGAAAGTGATGTTCAAATTATCTGAGTTTTACTGCATTGTTAAATTTATGACTGCTAAGAAGATTTTAACTCTAAATTATAGTACAACTTGTGAGTTATTTAAAGCCTGTGGTTTATGATGTTTTTGTAAGGTTTATTACAATTCTGTTAACATTTGATCCTTTTCATAACCATTACTTTACAATGTATATATATGTGTGTGTGTTCAGAAATTTATTGTATTTTCTATTAGACCTAAACTACTACAATTAATTTAAAGTGATGGTCATTTTCCTCAAACCTGTCATTCAGAGTTAAAATGATGGCAATAAAATAAATAGAATAATTTTAACAAATTAAAAAAAAAAAAATAAATAAATAAATAAATAAATAAATAAATAAATGAATGAACAAATAAACACACAAATGAATGAATGAATGGGGAAATAATGAATGAATGAATGAATGAATTAATTAATGAATGAATGAATGAATGAACAAATGAACAAACAAACATATGGATTAACAACTGATTCTATTCAGAATGAAGGACCTAAGACAAGACAGAATCGTCAATGCTGTAAGTCTTACAGGTAACAGTAACTCTTGTTCACTATGTTCAAATTAAAATCTGCCAATTTGCTTACCAAAGATCAGCGATTTTCTCAAGCAATTTTATTTAAAGAATACAAAATAAATGTTTTTATGTTAAAACTAGCCCATGGCTATACTGTTAAAACTAAAGCTATGAAAAGGTTTCATACTGTAATAAATATAAAAATTCATATTTTAAAATTTAATTGCTTAAAAGTAGAAATCCTGTAAAATCCAGATTTTGGATTCTTTGTCTAGGCAAATGCTGACATTTTTCAAAAAGTATGAACAGGTTTATGTCACAGATAATATGTCATTCATTAATGTAAAAATCATGTTAATATTGTTTACTAGAAAAAAAAAATTGAAATAAATTCTAAAATTTTAAAAGCAGTGAAAATTGTGAAATATGAACCCTGAATAAACCAGAATCCTGTGAAACGAAACTTTTTCATTGAAATATGCCATTAATATTGTTTTGTTTCATGAACAGGTTCAGAAGAAGTTCAGTTCAGACAAGCTGCACTGTGATTTTTTTTTTTCAAATTATACAAATAACCTAAAGTAATTGACTATTTTAATTTAATTTAAATTGTACTCTTTTAAAATCCTTATCTGATACCAGACAGAGAAAAAATCAGTAAATCAGAAAAAAAAAGCAAAATTGAAAAATCAAATTAAATTTGAAGTTTTAAAATAGAAAACACCATTTTTAATGTTGGTATTTAACAAATTAAAAAAAGTTAATACAATTAGCTAAAATGCAAAAGACAATCAAATATTTGAATTATTTAAAAGCTCATTACCGGTTGTTAAGTAATTTAAAAACTAATCAATTCATGATCAAGTTTTTATACAAATATGGTAGCATAAAATATTAAGCAAAGGGAGTAATTAGAAGAGTTACTGTTAATTAGAAAATTCTTGCGTCAGACTATTCGGAAAAGACAATTAGGGCATCTATTTGTGTGTATTTAATTTCGTATAATCTGGTGAATGTCAGCAGAAATACGACTTTTTCGATAAGTGATAGTTTGATTTTCATGTCGTGATTTTTGCTTTACTTGCAAATAAACGCGAAAAATAAAACGATCGCAAAAATTTCCCAATTTTCAGTACACAATAATTATGAGAAATTTCTATCTTGGGTAATACGGAAGTGGAATGATTTCCCAATTTTCAGTACACAATAATTATGAGAAATTCTATCTTGGGTAATACGGAAGTGGAATGTGACATAATAGTGTTTTATGCCCAAGTCAAGATTCTTTCACAATTAGTGTAGGGATGGTAGAGGAAACAAGAATACATAAAGAAAACCACCAATCGTTGGCAAGTAAACTGACAAATTTTCTTACTTTAAAATCTGTCTCAATAGTTTGAACATTGGCTAAAAAAGGCACTAAGATATGTAAGTGCATACTTTTAAATACTAAGTCATCCAATGCACTATTCGATTCTGCACTATTGGAGACATATGGCTGATAGTGCCACAGACTGATAAAGGATTGTAGGATTGAGACTGATATATTATCTATTAGACATTTAAATTCATATTGTTTCAGACTACCCAGCTGCCAAATGAATCATTTTACCCAGAATGCCCAGAGTAAACTTTCTATGGACATACATCCTTCCACAAGCAGACATATTTTATTCAAAGCCTCTTTCTGTCAATGAAAGTGGGATAAGAATGTCCTGATAAGACTATATATTCTATACAGACATTAACTATCCTTGTCTTTGATTGTAAGTTCTGACAAAACTAACACAGAAACTGGACATAGTTGAGTCAACAGTTGAACAATCAATGGTAGTGAGGTTCAAACTCATAACCTCCAAATAACAGCAGTGAATATTTTTAAAAACAAAATGTGGCAAAGTTATATGAATGAAAAAATAAATGGATAAACAAATAATCAACTGAATGAAAAAACAAACAAACAAATGAATCAACCAATGAATGAATGAATGATTGAATGAATGAATGAATGAATGAATGAACAACAAAAGCATGAACAAATGAA